>CM021768.1:25594654-25773517 GCA_011076525.1 Nettapus auritus | reverse complement strand
AAAAAAAAAAAAAAAAAAAAAAAAAAAAAAAAAAAAAAAAACTGTAGAGCTGTAGCGATTCAGTGCAGCCTTAAAACAGACCTAGGAATACAGTAACAATTTTACCCCATTTTTGAAAGCTTGGGCTGATGGGCAGCAGGTGTAGGGAAATTGCCGGTGAAAAATTCCTGTGTGATAATACTCTCACCCAGCCACCGCTACTGATCCAAGACATGGTTTTCATCCTATGCCATCCCACAAACAACTTGGAAGCATCATAACATGAAATATCATGTAACATTTTATACCACCCTGGCTTACTTAGGGGTGTAATAAAGCTGAATAACCTCTTCTTTTTTCCTGCTGATGAGAGCAACTTGTTGCAGAGACACCTTGCCTGAGCTGGGACTTCACATGTTTTGTATTATTAGCCTTCCAGGAAAATAAGGAAGAAGAAAAATCTCTTCTTTTACCCTGCAACAATGCAACCATATTCTGATCTTTTGTTTTTAATCTATATTCCTTCCAGTACCAGTATTAACCAAAGAGGCAGTAATTTTTTAAATAGAAGCCCATGAGTAAGATGCAAGGGAGCTATATAATTTTGTCTCTAAATTTGCTTGGAATACACCTACCAAAACTACAGGAGTGGATAAAGCATTAAAAAGGAAGCTAGAAGAGTTTAAATAGGCATTTACTCTATTTTCCTAAAGCAAACAGTAAGTTAACCACTTCCATGGTCAAGTTCTGGTGTCTACTGTTTTCTGATTACAAATCATCATAAACTGCACTTCCTTAACAAAGAGTCCCAGAGCAAGGATTTTCTACAACAATTGTATGTGGGGTTTTTTTGTTTGTTTGTTTGTTTGTTTGTTTGTTTGTTTTTTCCACTGTGGAGATAATTTTTTATCTATAAAATCAAGGAAATGTGAAAGTCCAAAAATCTTATCACCTATTAGCTCCGCAACCTGGGTAGAAACTCAACATACACGTTCCCAAACGGAACTGGGGGCGCAGAACCTTGCACAGCCAGACACATACATCCCTCAGGAATAAAACATAACACCTTTCAAGTGCACAGGCTAAAGAGAATTGGCATTTACTACATTTATGCTTTTTTTCCCCCATAAATAATTAATTGAACAGCAAATTTGCAATTTAACTTCACTCAGAGAAAACAAACTCCCTATGGGGAACTGACCCTTAATTTGCCCAATAATGCCTTCATTCTGCGGTTATTGTTTTTCATGGTTCTTTAAACAGGAATACATTAAAAAGCCAATGGGATGCTTTGAATTCTGGTATTTCTACAGCTGCAACGCTATCTTACAGCTCTTCACGTCTCACTCTTTGATGCTGGATTACCTTTCTTTGGCCTATCTGCCAAGGGATCAGTGTGCCAGGAGCCTTCCCCAAGCCTTTTCCTGCACTAGGCCAGCAGCCAGGCCCCTGACATTACCTGTGGTCTCACTGATTTCGTTTGATGAGGATAGGGCTCTCCATTTTTTCCACTCTGCCGAGGAGCAGAGGGATGCTACCTCCTTTTAATATATCATGAGGAGGCTATTCTCGTTCCATACATTATCTCAGCTTGATCACCACAGGTCCATTCCTCATCCCAAAGAAGAGGAACCGACTTTTTAGCAAGCGTTTGGATGTTTTCCTGCCACGCTGGGAGCAGTGGTGCTCGTGCTCAGTAAACACTTCCATCTGGTGGTAGCCAGGAGAATCACAGCCCTAGATTTCCAGAGGCACAGCAGGGAACATAAAACAGAATTATGTCTTTAAAGATGGTACCTTAGGCATGAATTGATACTCAATGGTAAGACGATCAAACCTCTAATGACCATCAGCTAGATCAACATCCCTGCAAGCTCCTCGTGACAGCATATTTATATTCTTGGCAGGAAACTTGAGTCAGCTAGTTTCTAGCACAAATCTGATATGAGTGGTTGATCTGAACCCCATGGAAAAAGCTCTAAAGATAGTTCCGGTGGACAGGGCTTCTGCTTGTAGAGAACTGGATACTGGAACTTAGATGATGCTGCATTTTGTACTAGATTAGGCTAAGACTGAAGACAAGTCGGTCAACTGACTTCATATCATCAATATAAAGCTATAACGTGAGGGTTTGTATGTGCAGCCATTGTCATCCCAATGTATTTTGTTGTCTGTTTCACCATCTCCTATTGCATCAGGGAGCTTTTCTTCTGCAGAATCTAGCCTGGTACTGAATATTTTAAATAGTGTGAGGAGTTTGGAATGAGGTTTGTTTATGTGTCTGGAGTTACATGTCTTCATCCAAACCTAAGTGCTCATACTTCTGAGCTTCGTGCATTACTGCTCCTCAGGAAGCTGTCTCCAGAAAAGGCACATTACTTGCTCTTCTAAATTGGGAATAAACGCATTTGAAGTATGCCAAAATTGGAAAGGACTAGCAAAGTACGTACAAGAATGATGCTAGGTCTCACTTAAATCTAGTTCATCCGCTTTCTTCCAAAGCAAGATTAGAGAGGAGTAGATGGATGACCTTGTATGCCTATCTGAGAAGAAAAGGAGGCTGATAAAGGCTATTGAAACCAAGCAGATAAAATACAAGACACAGTGGCAGAGTTAATAAATTCAGATGAAAAATCAGAAGGGTATTTTTACCAGGCGATGGTTCTCCATTCAACCAGCCAATACAAGGGCAGTATTGACTATGGTTTGAAGCCTTTTATTCAAGATTGGATGTTCTTTAAAAATACATACACTGTCTCAGATAGTTCCTGACATGCCATAGAAATCATGGATTAATAATCTATGGCCTGAACTGTGCAAGGAGCCTGACAGGATGACTTTAACAACTTCTGGCCTTAAAAATTTATGCATATATGGATAATTCCTTCCCCATTTGCAAATTGCAGTAATGTGAACAGGCCAATTGAACACCTTTAATTTAAGGATGAGATTACACTCACAAAAGACCATGATTGGGATCTGTTGGAGGTTACAGATGTCTGTCCAAATAAAATTGATCATATATGGCCATTCAAAGCCCGACAACATTTTCAAGCAGAATAAAGAGTATTACCCAATGCAAATTGACTTTTTTTTCCCCTCTCTGGACAACCTCTTTAGAGATTTGGATCTGTGTAACAGCTGAGTCAACTTCTTTTTACAGAATCTGTTCTGATCAGACATTTAGAATTCTTTGAAAGTAAGAGAAGCTTGGAAAATTAAATTGTATTTCAATTTATCTGACTTCATTCCAAGTCTGTAATGTCTATTACATATCAGATGGTTTATATTTGAGACTCATTTTAAGAAGCAAGTGATATTCTGGAGGTCTGTCTAATTTTTTACTTGATGCATCACAACAAGGGGCTTTATAAACAATATTGATTCGTTGGTGCCTAACACATCACACCACGTCAAAATTATACCATGCTTTTTCTCAAATTCTTTCTTGCTTCCGTCAGTCATAAAAAGCCATTTTATGCTACAGAAGTCTCTCATCAAGAGCCTCAGTGCCTTATCTAGGTTTTCTAAATTCTCCACAAATTTCAGCCAATAAGTAATGACTAGCCTGCCCCAGGGTGGAATCCCAGTGCTGGGTTTTGTAGCCCAAGTCTTAGAGATGAGTTCCACTGTTGCCAAAAGCCCTTCTGTGTGTGGTACCAAAACCTGAACTGTCCTTTTAGGCCGCTGCACCCAGCACGAAAGGGAAAAGGAAAGAAAAAAAGAACAGAAAGGGAAAGAAAAGACACTGCAAAGCGGATTTAGAAGTCACTTCATGCATGTCTGCATGTATTTAAATGCATAGAAGCTATACATGAAAAACAACCTGAAGGCCTTTGGTCTTTCTTGTATGAGAAATGTGAAGAAAAGATTCCAGTCACCTCACTTTTGTCTGGGTCTGTCGAAGGAGGGGCAGATGGACAAACTAGACCGATGTTGAAATGACTTGCTTCCAGCACCTCCACAGTTTAATCACGTCTCCCTGAGCACCTCAGATATCTTCAGCTATCCTTTTTCTAGGCACACAAAACGATGCAGACCTACAACAAAGGAGCTTTGTGTGTTTCACTACCTACCATAGGCATTAAACTCAATGGCTGACATGTCTTTGGAGCTGAAAACTGTTGGCAAAACATTTATTGTTTTTCTCTCGGTCTAGGAAAATGAGATATTGCTTCTATATTAAAGTATTCTGAAATGAGTCACCTACAGCAGCATAACCTGCCATACCCATTTGGTAACAACAGAAGACATCAATTTTCAAAATCTTATCGGAAGTCACCAGTCCGTAAGTATTAGTGGCGCCTACTGAATTTTATCCAGGGACCTAACTGAAAACATCTGTTCTTTTACTTCACAGCAAATCAATAGATTAAATCAACATTCTCTTTCCTCCTTTATTCTGTTCAATAAAGGCATAGGTTTTCTTTCATTTTTCTTCTATTTCTTTTAATAACCCGCTTCTCCTTGCAAGTCAAATCCAACTATATTATAGAGATTTCTGTCTCTCTTTCTGGGCTTACTTGGGGAGACACATAGCTATGCTCTAGCAGAATACAAGAAGAAGTAATCATTTTTGAGGCATGTATTTACAAAGGGCTTGGTAAAATTATACCTAGTGTTTGGACTGCTGCCCAGTAATATTAAAAAAAATAGTAATAGGTACTAAAACAAAAACATACCAGGATGAATAATGTTTATTGCCTTTTTTCAAGTCTATAATTCATGCTATAAAATTTGGTATTATCAGAAATACCCACCTCTGCTCTCATACATTTCACCAATGTAATACAACGTCATATTTGCAAAGTCACCCACATTATAGCACTTATTTAGGTAATTTCTGACTAGATACAAAACTAGATGATGTTTGCACACACTGTACCATCCCACCAGTGCCACTCGTTAGACTTGCACCAGGATATACCAAACAATACAGCCCAATACCCAGACTAAAGTATTTGATAAATGAAAAGCACTCTTCCCTCGAGCAGCAGACAAAATTAAGTACTTCTGGACTGAGAGGATGAAAGATTAAAGTAGAAGTGGTCAAAAAACAGAGGGAGGAACTAGCATTTCTGCAGCACAGTTGGCATTAAAAATTATCACCGAGATAGCAGGACTGAGAATTTCTGTACTTGCACGATATTAAGAATGTCTAAATGTAGCCTGAGGATTACCTGCCCAGTCCCTGAAAAGACAGCTCTAGATAGGGATCTTCAGTATTAAACCGAGAACAAATTTATGTACACAGCTTGCACCTTTTCTGTTACATACGGAGCTTCCACATTGCTTATGAAGTCTTAATTCATTGTATTTTGACTTCATAAATGAAGATGCTTTTACTGCTGATAGGTAGATGTCAATAAAACGCAGGAGAGGCACGTCTGACTTGAGCCGAAATTCTGTTATATTCATGACACGCATTGCAAAGCTGCTACGGGAAGCATGAGGAAGTTTTATTTCCGTATGTATGAGACGTTGATAAATATAAACAGAGCTAGTCTATAATAAGGTGACATGTACAAGTATATAAAATCCTTTAAATCATGCAGGAAAGATAAATCACTGCCTGACCCAGATAACAAGAGTTCTGCTGGCATACTTTTTAGTATATTGTATCCATACGACAACCTGGCAGA
The DNA here is from genome assembly GCA_011076525.1 of Nettapus auritus. Taxonomy (NCBI): domain Eukaryota; kingdom Metazoa; phylum Chordata; class Aves; order Anseriformes; family Anatidae; genus Nettapus; species Nettapus auritus. The sequence continues at coordinate 25,767,896 of CM021768.1, read as the reverse complement.
GGCTCCCACATAAAACAAGTAACGTGTGAAAAGGGCATTACAGCATCCACTCACTGTCTTACAACCATTTGGATCAAGGCTTTTGCCCCATGTCATGGCTGGCACTACTGACTTCAGTCACAGTAAATCAAAGCCCATTTTGGCTTAGGGACTATGAAAAATGCAATATAGGGATCCCAGAACCACGTCCTCTGAGGTTTTCCATCAGCACGGCACCTTTAGAGCCTTGCCATTATCCATCAGTGAGCTAAAGCCCGAGGGAACATTACCCCACGGCCTGAGGTGAAGATAAGGAGGATTTTGAGGAAAAGGATTACTGGAACTTAATTGAATATGGTGTCAAGGCAAAAAGAGGTGGACACAAAGAAACCTCTCTTATAACAAGAGAAGAAGCAGAGACAAACACGGGGGAAAAATAAAGAAGCGACAATCAACCACTAAGCAAAAGTTAGGCTAGAAGGGCGTAGTGGCTCATCAGCCCTGACTTGGGCTATCGTGTCAGCCAGAAAGGAAACTGATTTAACTGACATCTGATGAATGACAGAACAGCAAAGTCAGACTAAAAGTGGGATATTGTCGCTTTCTATCTCAGTTCCCATGAACAAAGCAGATTTTTTTCATTTGAGTTTTCTCTTTGTTAGCTATTAAAACAATGATGCCTCACTTGCTACCGAACAAAAACAATGAGAAAACGGGAGGACCCAAGATGACTGAGACCAAACCCCATAAAATAATTAAACTTCAGACCTACCCAAATGCTGACATCAAATGTGTAAGAGTCATTGATAGTTCTCTGTTTCATTATGGGAAACAGAGATTGATGAAACACAGCTGTGTTCACAGCAATTGATGGCATACATCATAATTTCCACAGCATTCACATTAAATTACTTAGCAGCTATAGTGCCAGTATAGATTATGGGATAACCCAGCCCTTTCTTTTAATCTCAGGCGTCTGGAATTTCAGGGTCAGATGAACTTTTTTTCCTTCCCCCCTCCTTTTTTTTTTTTTTTTTTTTTTTTTTTTTTTTTTGTAGGCAAGAGAGACAAAGTAGTAATACCAAAAGAATGAGAATACCAAATCTCCTCTAAGGAATATGTATTCACATCACACTCAAAAATAACATTTAAAGTAATTCCTAAATTTTAATATATATTAATATCCAAATCACGGAGTGCAGGAAGAGACAGAGGCTTACACTTACAAGAAGTTCAAAAAACACCCCCTAAAACTATTGGCAACCTGGAATCCTTCTACACGAACCTCGGTTGTGTGACTTGCATATTTTCATTGTATTAGAAAAACCAGGAGCACCATGCCCTCAGAAAGGCAGCTGATATGACCAAAGGTCCAAATCTTACCAGATCTATCCCTTCTTAACAAAGCTGTATGGTACTTAAATGCAAGACATTCTGGACAGTGTTGATACTGGAACTGCAACCAAGCTGCTTTAGCACAGGAACTTCAAGCACTAAACAATTCAGCTGAAACCCAGATGATGTGATTACAACTGGACAAGTGCTTTACTTGCCAATTCAAGGACTCAAAGACAGCTTCTCTGTCTGAAGTAGCTTTTATTTTGAAAGCAGACTGGACAAATAATAAGCACCGTGATTCTAGTATGTAAAAATAAATGTAGATATATATATATATATATAAAGAGTCAGCAGCTGAATGCATGTTTAAATAAGAGGCCAGGCTAATAAAAAGAAAGCCCTGTATTTAGGTTATTGTTTTTAAAAATTAAACTCACCGTGATATGTAATAGAGCAATAGCATAAGGAAGCAGCAACACAGTAAAAAGCATGTCTTCTAAAACTGCCAAGGACAGTTTAGTCTAAACCACAGTGTAAATTGTGAATAATAAAAACAGGAAACTCTGGATTTCCAGTGGACTAATCTTTATAAAATAGCAATAGCCTGAGGAAACCATAAAAAATAAAGCTGCTTGACCACGTTATTGATTTATGAAAATATGTTCCAGAAACCCCCCACCTCAAACATGCACACATTTCCATGCCATCTTTATGATCCTTTATGTTCTACAAAATTCAATTTCCCCCCGTCCCATTTTACTGAACTTGGAGGTGACGGTTTTGTTACAGCTTTTCTTTCCACTATGGTCTCTTGGTTTTCTTTGCCACACATGTTAGATACTCTCTTACTTATTATCCACTTCATTTACAAGCTAATTTTTGAAAATGCTTCAGGAAAGTTCATAAAATAAAATAAAATAAAAAATAATAAAAAAACTAATTTAATTTCTAGGAATTTCAGTAATAAAGAAGGTAAACAACTTCACCTAAAGTGAGTGAAAATTATCAAGGTCATTAAAGACACTCAGCATTCAAAGGTTTGTTGTTGTGTCACTAAATTTGTGCAAAGGGAGTTCACATCTTTGACATTCATCATGATACTTTAAAAGAATACATCTCATCTGCCTTGAGCCTAGCAGTTTTAAAGCATTTCAAATTAATTAGGGAAACGTTTTGAAGTTCCATTCAGCATCATGCGTTCGATGTCCTGAGCCACTTGAATGAAGAAAGCAACGTTGTGTTTCTTGAAACTCTTCCCCTGTTATTTATGACACCTAATGATTGTAACCTACCTGGTCAGAGTTTGTGTTACTTCCACAAAAATAAATAAATAAAATAATATATATATATATTTTTTAAAGTGCTTGCCACAGCTACAATTTTAACCTGAGAACAGTCAGCTTTGCCAGCCTGCTCTGCCAACCACCCAACCTGAGAGCTTCTGCACTGTGGTGCTCCTGCACATCAGTTGGGAAGCTACAGTAATTAATCCAACACAAGGGGATGATATTCCACCTCTGATCATATCCCAAAAAACTTTCCTTCCATCCTCTTGAAAGAGAATGACTTGAACGTACCTACTTTGCAGAATTTGTCACCTGTAGTAACTCTGCTTGTAACGAGAGAGAACCTGGCAGCAAATAAGAAGAGAGGTAGAGGAAAAGGTATCCAACATTGTCCTCTGGGATATCTCAGAGAGAAATGGATATAACTATCAAGCATATCACATTTATTCCCCTTTGTCAACATTGCATAGCAACCTACTGGAAAAGGGTAGGAACTAACAGGAAAAACAACAACAAGAAATTCTTTCAAGTCGGCTGAGATACTCTCCACCTAGGAAGACACTGCCCACCTGAAAAGTGCTCTGAATGCTTTTCTTCCAGTCTCAAACAGCTAAATAAAATTATATGCTGCAACTAATAAGCTCAAGGCAATGTTTCATCTGCCTTAGCCTATGTCTCAGCTGTCCCGGGACAATCACAAACCCGGATGATCCAGGGGAGCCAAAACACACTCTGTAGAGCAAATCATTCCATCATTTCTTGAGAACAAAATAGACTCATTAACCTACTGTATGCATTTGTACACATGCAAAAATACAGCTGTGAACAGCTTTCCTCAGAGAGAGGAGAAGCAGCCTGGACCCTTTTCCAGGCTGGATGGTAAAGTTTCACGCTCCCCATTTTTGGCAGGTGGCTACGTGTCACATTGACATTTCTGTTTCCTGTCAAGGCCAGGCACGGGTTTTTATTTTCTGCATTTGGAGAAACACCTCCCTGTTCTGTGAACTTTGTGCTGCAAAATTTCCCTCCTTGAAACATCTGTCCTACCTGAAAAGGTGCTTAGCGAGTCCCCAGATCCTCATTCTAGTCAGAATTTCTCGTCAGTCATTTCAGTCATTCTGTCAGGTCCCCAAGTTTGATTTATGTAAGCAGTAACCGAGCCGTATCGCGCTATGATGAAGCCATTCAGTAGTCGCACAGCTCTGTAGCAGCCTAGCACAGGGCTGTTTCTAAGTGTGGTTGCTTGCTCCGTTGGTCAGGTGCCATTGCGGAGCCTGGGGAACAGTGATGTATAGCAGTAGACTATGCTTTTGTTTTGACTTCACGTTTGATCCTCTGGTGAGCTGTAGCAGAACAATTATTTGCTGCTTTAGCTAGGCTGGGTTGGAATCTAACATCTCAAAAATTGACGAGGAAGGGCAAATTCTCTCCCACGTCTATTTTTGCTGAGATCCCATGTGCTGTTGAAAACAGAATAAAAATTCATTGTGTCTGTTTTATGCCTCAGAGTAATTTCTCCACACCTTGTGTCTTTTTTCCTGTTATTCCAATCTTAGTGCCTTTCCATGCCCCTGCTCTGCAGGATCATTACCTCCGTAAGAGGTTACTGTATTTCTGAAATAGCTGTATTTTCAGCTTCACCTGCCTATGTGACATGACTATGTAATATACCTACTTACCTCAGGTGACTATGTGACTCACAACACCCCCTCACCTCCTGTCGTACACAACTTGTTCAATCACAGAGCAAGAAAAAGGGGAGCTTGCTTGCGTTACTATTGCTATGAGGGGCAGGAGTGGCAAGTGTTTTCTCCTGGCCCCATGCTCCCACATAATCTAGAGCTGTATCTTTGAGATGCAAGCCATTCAGTGTTTCAATCTCTTTTATTCTTCCTTCTCCAGAAGCGCTCCCTGGGCGCGGAAGCAGGTGACACCCTCCAACAGCATTTTTGATAGGCAAATGTCTGCAGGGGCAGCTCCCTGGGTGGCCCGTCTCCAAGATGGGAAAATCCCCAAGACTAGCACTGCAGAGCCCAGCAGCTCTTACACAGGGAGCAAGACAGCAGCAATGGATATTACAGTAACTGCACTGGAAAATTCCCCCATCCTCCCCTGAGCATCTGCTCTACACGTGTTGAACAGACCTTCTTTGTCTCTTGTCCAGCAACATGTGAGTGAACCCAAGTTCCCCCAGGGAATGGAGGGATACAGGAGAAGTCAGCATAAAGATTTGTGCTGGAAGGATAAAAGATAACAGACTGTCAAACTGCAGACCTTTAAAGCTTAACACTTTCTTTCAAATTTGCTCTCGCTGCCAGAATATAAGAAGTTTGTGACCCCAACTTACATTTACTGCTTCTTATCAAGACGTTTCAGAAAGGGAAAAAAATGGAGAAAAATACAGCGTATAAACACAAAAATACAACTGATAACTATTTCTATCTTCAAATGATGTTGAGAACTGTTCAACTTGTAACAACCACAACTGTGCGAGACAGCATGCAGACTCAGGCAAACGTTTTCTTTGTCTTTCGGTCATGTCTTTGCAGAAGTAACTTTATCATCTCTCACACACACCTTGCTGCAGCTCCCTCAAAAAGTTTCACTTCGCAGTTTATTCCTGATAAATTCAAAATGCCAAGACATCAGATCAAACCCACCTCGACATCCAAGCCACCTAGTCACGTGAACTGAACAGGATTTCACGTGGAAGCACAGAGTCATCTGAGATTATTCAAAAAAGCATGGACTAAAAGGTGGCTTCAGACGAGTACGGTTAAGTCAGCACACAACACCTGAAAAAAAGTTCTGTTAACAACTGAAAAATATTCGTTTAGTACGAGGACAAGGCCATGTTGTTTTGAGGTCCCAAGTCCCTAGCAAGTTGGCAGCATGTGTCTATACTGGTCTGTCTGGAGTCAGTCCTGTGCTTCAAGTTCACAGTGTAGACAAAATCACTTCAGTTTTTGGTCTGCAGTATGTTTAAAATCTTTAGCATTTCATACTTTGAGTAATTCACACAGTTCCAGTAAATATTTTTCCTTGGAGGAAGAACAAATGGCCTGAAAAAAAGCATTCTTTTGGTGCTGCCTGAATAGAAAGACTATGAATGCATCTCAAGGGACATAAACCATGTTCTGAGGTGAAAATCCTCAGCTATTTCATAGAAGCTGAGGAAACCACTAGACGCACATGAAGTGTAAAAATTGTGACTCAAATTTTTAAAATTATCAAATAATTTAAAAAAAATAATCAATGAATATTTTGAATTTTTCTCTGTAGTACTGTTGTATTAATGTACTGGCTGACTCTCTTCTCAGGAGGCAGCTTAGACATCCATGAGACAGGATAAGCATTATTTCATTTTAGAGCCCATGAGGTACCTCACTTCTAAATAAACACCTTTTGAAAATATTGAGGTAAAGAAAATGATCAGTACAGAAAGCACTCATGAGAAAAGAAAAAAGGAAGGGGCAAAAGAAGGGTGATTTGGACAAAAGGCACTGGAGAGCTGAGATGGCAAGTCCTGCTTACTGAAAGAGGTGGGAGCTGTACCTGACAGCTGCGCTGCTCCCTCCGCACCCCTCTCTGTAGCTGCCACCTACAGGCCCTGGCATCACCTCAGGGCTTCCAGGGACATGGCGTGGGCCAACAAGATGCACTGGAGCTTCTGGAAGTCATCCCTTTTCTTGTCTTGTATGCACCTGGAGCCAGCCCTGCATAAGCTGTATGGGTGACAGAAGGCTGGCTGCTTCCTAAACAACCATTTCTGGCAGAGAAGGGCACAGTGCACTAGTACTGGCACCTACAAAACCACCCATGACCCTCAGGGTCCACCAACAGAAGAGCATGCAGCATGTGTCTGAGATCACCTGGATCCTCCGTCCCACCACTTGCGTGTTTGTTCCTTGCAGCTACCTTCTGACCAAGACCACCCAGGAGCTAACAGGGAAATCCATTAGCTGCTGCTCACCTACTCTAAATTTGAAAAGGTAAACAAGAGGTTCCATACCCAGTTGTGAATCCCCCGTGCTCTCCAGCCCCACAGACTCGTCCATTATTGCATTTCTTGTTGAGTACAGATCCACATTTGGACATTGTGCAGGATGGAAATTCTCTTGGTTTTCTGGAATTCATTACAACCTCGATCCACTCCAAACATACTGGAAAGCATGAAACAATAGAAAGAGCCTTCCAACTGTCACCTTGGATTTGTCATCAGATGTGGAATATTATAGGAAAACTTTCAAGAGGTGAAATATATATCTTCCAAACTGGCAAAATATGCAAAACACCACTTCATCATGTTTAACTGGCTCTCAGGTGTCTCCCTATATAGTTTAGCTGTCACTGACTTGAAGTTATCTAGAGTAAGCCTGTCAGAAGGGTTTTAAGCTTTATCGAGGGTCAAAACCATGCAAAGATTCCACTCATTTCAATATTTTTGGTGTTACAAAATACCTGTTTTTGCAGTAAGACTATTGCCTGTTTACATGCCATATGCTTAGTCCACAGTGTATCTTTTAGTGCAGCGCGGACAGTTAAAGTAACCAGACTGTATCATCTCATTTCTAAGACACAAATTCACTGCAGGCTATCAACAAAATCTTTACAATGGAACTTCCCAGGTCTGTTATGCCATCTATGTAAAAACCGAACATATTTCATCTACAGTACTGTCGAGGCGGCTCTGACTGAAACTTGAAACACAGCCACTGGCTTCTGGTCTGAAGTAAAATACAGTCACTGCTGTCATTTAAATGTGTTAGTTATATTTCCTTCTATGTTTGAATGCAGTGGGGTGTGTGTTGACTGAAACCCAACGGAGAATTTTTGACAACTTTTGCACAGCTAGAATCATCAAAACATTTTTAAGTGACCTGTATATGATCAGTTGGAAAATATATATATGTAACAGTAGCTATATAAAAATAGTCAATAATTGAGTCAGCAACTATTCTTCACGTAGTCGTCTTTGGTATTAAAAAGCTATAAAGAATTTAATGCTGCAGGCTTTCTGCTGCTAGTTATTTTTCCTAGCATAGAAGCACTAAAATCAACAGCCTCTGTCTCTCAGTCATAAAAAGTATGCGCCTATGTATCTACATATTAATACTATAACATTTGAAGATTCTGTGTCTCGGCTAAAATGACTCCATCTGTTGTGCTCTGAGTAAGATATTCCCATAAAATACAGATGCAATAAGAGATGTACAGTTGCAGTCTCATGCTTTGGAGTTTAGGAAAAAAAGCTAAACCTTCTGTCTCGAAGAAAAAAAAAAATCTAAGGCAAACCAACTAAGCACAAATGGCTTCATCTTTTGATGTTGCTGGATCAAGCATTCTTTGCTGGCATGTTCAGAATCAAAAGAAACATCCTGATAATGAGACAGTGTTTTTGTGATCTTTTTTGATTTCCTGTATTAACATTAATGAAATAAAGAAGGCAACATCTGAAGTCGAAGGTCTTCATTCTTCCACAGCATAAAGTCCTTTGTGGCCAAAACAGAATTAAAAAATAAGTTCTCTCTCAGACAAAAAATAAAAATAAAAAATAAAATAAAAATCTGTTTTGCAATATGCAAACCTATTTCTTATTAAGTTTTATGTTCTCTACTCACTTCCCTTATCTGTTTGCTCATGCTCCATTTATGTGAAAATTCACATAAACGTTCAAGCCATTTGCATTGTTCACATCACCAAGACAGGATCTACCTGAAGCTAAAAAAGACGTAGAGGTACGTGGTGGCCTATACACTACTAGAATTTCACCTGTTGCTTGTACACTTATGATCCTTTTATAGGAGGAATTGTTCTTAACCATCTAGCTGAGCGCCCAGAACAAACGCTTGGGGAAGAAAAAAATCTATATATAATTAAGCATCTATGAACGGATATGATGCCAAGGAAACAATTGTGAAAATCATCCTCTCTCAAGTCAAATAGACTTGAAATCCAACTTCAGCACGTCCCACTGATACGCCTATCACCTCTCAACTCATTTCAGAGGAGTCTCCATTTTTGGTTTTGTTCACTTCTGCCAGGGTAAAAATACAACAGTGCCACTTGTAAGAATAGAAACTAAACACCATCAATTCGAACACTGTTCCAGCTGAAAACTATTTCAGAAATACTGAAAATTTGCAGTTTGCTGAGGCACTCAAGCACGTACATAACTTTAAGGATATGAGATAATTCTGCTGACTTCATGCAAGATTATCCCCAAACCAGAACTCTGGGTATATGTAACTTTCCTCTGGAGTTAGGAAAAAAAATATTTTTTGACCAATTTAATAAGACACAACTACAAATGTGATTAAAGATGATATCTCACCAAGGTGGCCAAAGGCAACAAAGTCAGCCGTAGCACAGAAGCACTTGTTGTTTTAGCCATTTATCTGCACTGTAGAAATAACACTGTGTTTGTATGCAGCTTTGAGAAAAGGAGTCTCGAGCACTGCTTTGTACTGGAGGAAGACTATTAGCGAGCCTCCTGTTAGCCGTCCAGGATGCTGAAGAAAAAAAAAAAAAATGGACCCCAGGCAATTTTCCACCTCTCTTTCTCTCTCTCTAAACATTAACATACAAAAAAAGGACTCAGAGTCAGCAATAACATCCCCAAAGAAGCTGCAAAGCCTGGGCTTCCCCATGGGACACGCTAAAGGTTATAGACAGAGGATGTTTCTGAGCCTCTTACATTTTATACCAGATCACAAAATAACATTTGGTAGAACAGCACAAACTTGCTCTACCATCAGCGTGAGCACAAAAATTACACTTCTCCCAAGTTGGCTAGAGCCTAAATTATACACACTTTGAGATGGGCACTGAAGGACAGATGACACCTATTCTGATATAAAAACCCACCAGGGCAAAGTTACCCTCTCCAAACACATTTTAATTAGCAAAATGATTCTCCGTTTGATCCTTGGTATCACTTACCGATGACATATTTGGCCCTGTACTATGTACTCTAATGCTGGATTTGCCATCTTACTGAACCACTCCATTTTCACTCCTCCTTGGTGTCCTATCTCTGCAGCCAGATATGACTCTGATCAACATAAAATCTTTGTATTGCCCCCTCTTTAAAAAAGAAAAAAAAAGTTCCCCTTGTTTTTATGATTGTACAAGAGGTTACCCCTACATAGGCTTCTATAATGCATAAAGAGAGAAATATTGAGAGAAATGAGGTATGAGAATAGTTACAATTGTTAGTCACAATTATTTTCCTGAACTTAAAAATTAAGACAAAGGAGGGATGCTTTAAAGAATCTGAAATTTTTTCATGGTACGTTCTGTAAGAAAAGTGTCCTTCCCTTAGACAGTAAAATAGTTACAATAGCAATAAATGTTAAATGACCACAACTGGACCAGAACACACTGAAAAAGAGCATCATTCGTTGGACTTCCACTTTAGCTACTTCATAATTCCTATTAAAGCCTTATTTGGGGGTATCTAGTTTCTCAAAGCTATGCCTGCATAAACATTTAAGCTTCTTATTAATATAGCTCAGCTTATTTCTTTTTATCTTAATATATTCAGTACCTCAGAAGGCGCCACAGCTGGAATGCAGCTCTTGGATATGATCATAAGTGCTTCAAAGGGAACGGGAGAGGTCAGCATGCCTGAAAGAAAAGATATTGCCACTGCCAAGGACCAAAGAGATTGTGACAAGATGGGAATACGGAAGTTAATACAGAAAAGAAGAGACAGCTAACAAAACCCGGGTCAGAACCAGCAAGGTCCTCATGGCAGGAAAGTTAAAATACTTTGCTTTCTGTGAAACAACCTAATAAATAAATAAATAATCAACAAGCTGATAAAACCTTCCCAAGAGGCAACTGAAGGATGATAACCCAGTGCAGGGTTACGACAAAGAGATTCGTCACAGAAATGGGAATCAACTTAGGGAAAACAAAAGCACCTTATAAACCCACATGATTTTTGAGAAACAGCCCAGACTGCCTTTTTTTTTTTTTTTTTTTTTCCCCAAGCTAAAACATGGCGAGGTTCTGACATATTTGAATAGCTGATTGGGCTGCTTGTGTGTGCGCACATTTAATTTTTGCCTTTCATCCCTTCTGGAAGTAATGAAATACCTTAGGAAAACGCTTCTTGCAAAAGAAACATGGTGTATCGGTTTCGTTCAAAGTAATATTAGTAAATCAGTGTAAATGAAATCAGCATTTGCCCCAGTTGGTTCAGAGGGAACAAAGTTCTAAATTTATTAAGAAACTTCAAAGGCAATATGAAAACGAAAAGGTCTCGTGAAAAGGAACGTTTATATGGAGTTTCAAGTAGTTTGTGCCCATACACAAATATTTGTTCAGGGATTACTGTTAATGAAAATTCTTCTTATTGAGTTCAGCCTTTGTAACATCTTTCAATTTTCCTAAATCTAGCCACGTCCAGCAAAACAAGCGCTCCAGATGTCGCAGAGTTTTGATGATGCAGACAGATGTCTCATAGGTAAGGTCACCTCGACCGTTTCGACTGCATATGTTCTGAGCCACGCTGCTCTCAGCCCAGTTGTTTCCCAACACACAGGAGGCTGAGCTCCTTTGAGGTAAACCATAAAAAAGCAATGAAAAAGAAAAAAAAAAAAAAAAAAAGTGATTTCATACATTTGTACTTAACACAGCCAAATACTCAAGCACTCCCACATTAGCGCTCAGTCTTCAGCACGCGCATATGTAAATTCCCTCTAATGACAACTCCCATACATCTGTGAAACCTTCATGGAACAAAAGCTGCATTTCATGGTCAAGTTCAATGATGAACTGGCAAAAGTTTGGTGAAGAACAGACATGGCAGGAGAGTCATTTTGCCTGCTGAATGAATCCAGATAACATCTTATCAGTCAACACTTCTTAGCACAAGCAAGAACCTGCAACTGAGAGCATCAATGGCCCCAGATTTTCTTTTTTTTAAAAACAAACAAACAAAACAAAAAAAACAAAAAAACAAAAAAAAAAAAAATTAAATAAAAAAAAAACAAAACATTAAATTTGGGGGAAAATATGGTGGAGACTACAATTGTGGAAGACCAAATATTCTGCTTTCCCTACTGTCCCACCAGTACAGTCTTTAATAGATTGTATGTCATCCTCCAACTACAGGTATATCCGTTGGCCCCTGTGCTCAAACACATCCAAGTTCTTTCACTGGATACAGTCCCCATCTGTTACACCTCGATAGTAGATTGTGCCATTCTTCTGCTTGCCATTATCCTCCAAAGTACAGGTGTGTTTGAGATAAAGGTAGGCAGATTAACATTGAAAATTGATCTTCCAAAAGCATAACTATGCTAACTATTGGCATAGGCACTCAGCCAGCAGCACAGCTGAAGCCTGGAACCAGCTCCCTCAGGAAGCTTCCTGAGCCCATGGCCAGTTCCAAGGGCTGCAAAGTCATAAGCCAGGTTCCTCTCCTGAACTGTGCAACTGGGAAAATGAATGATTTCTCTCCGTAGCACATTTCCATTTCTTCTTCTCTTTCTTGGTTTTGAACCTGGAGGTAACTAGAAAATATAAGTGGCATTTTTCTTTGATACTGTAGACTGATTTTTTTTTCCTATAAAATATCTTCAGGTGTCCTTTTAAAAGATGACTCTGAAGACCAAAAGTTAAAAAAAAATCCCTAAATATCACACAATTTAGCATAAAAATTGCAAGGGTTTTCAATCCATGCTTTGAATGAATTTGGATGAAAACATCATTTATGTTTGGTGTTACTGTTTATACATGTTCTTAAACAAAAATTTGCAAAGCAACAGTTTTAACTGCTTTTATTAGAATTAATTGCAGCCTAGAAGTCCATATTAATATGGTATGTTCTACAAACAACAAGACACTAGCCTTTGTTTCTTACTCTGAGGGTAAATGCATCCATTTTTCTGGCTTACACCCGAACATTCTGGCAATCAAATTACATTCACTATCAAAGTATTGAAGCCAGCTCTAGTAAATAAGAAAAGCTGCTGAAATCAAACTCGCATCTTCTGGATACAGCACTACAATTGCTTTATGAAAGGAAGAGCCCTCGAAGGCTGAACGCCTTCTAGCACAACATGGAGCAAATGTTGAGTAATGGATGGTTGACTGTCCTCTGTGTTGACTCACTAGAAAAGGTTTTTGCAGCATTTGGGTTTTCCCTGATGACTCTTCAACGGAGTACTGATCACAGTTGACTCCATTTGGCTCATAGAAGGTTGATCATGTCACACGCTCAAACCGTCCCTCTCCTGGTCTGCATTGTAACATCCAGAACGATAATCCATTTGAATCGATGATTCTTTTGTAAACGAAGCCAAACCACAAGATCAGAACACTGTGATTGCATAGAAGGGCAACGAGTGACACGGGTTATTTACTGATTAATACTTCACTACAGCAATAACACCAGCTTCCATTGGAGAACATCTGGGAATGTTACAGTGCAACAGTTCTTCAAAATAATGAGGTCTATCAATCATTCATGTGACCACTGAATATGAAAGAGCTTCATGTTGTCTATAAAACAACCAGACTTGATGCTACTCACTCATGACTGGTGATTTCACTTTGGCCAGGATAAATAGGTATCTGCAGAGCAGCTGCTGTAATCATAACATAGAGTATCTTCTTTGATTGGATTAATCTGCCAAGACTAGGGAGTGCACGATGTGGAAAATAGCTCACCAAAGAAAAGAACAAAGCCACAACTACAAAGGTAAATAAGCCAAGGAGACTTAGCTCAAGAAGATTTATAGGAGTTATCAAATCTTGAGCATGGCTTCAACCACTCAAATGCTAACAAAAATCAAAGCTGTTGTTTTTCTGGTTTTATTTCTGTGTTTCTAAATTACGCCACTTCAGACAATACAGGTAAGGCATGTCATTATTAATCGTTTCAGGACAAACTAAATAAGAGTGACATGTAAAAAGGAAATGCTACCATCCAGAGTAGGCAAAAAGACTTGGAAAAAGAGGTGGAATTCATTGTTGCAAGAACTTATTGCTCACTAGTGGCAATGTGATTTCAAAAAGGAAAACCCAGATGGTTACTTGAGTGACTTGCACTATTCAATACAACCTTCTCTTAGTTCTGCAGATAAAAGCAAATTGAACTGTCAGGTCTCCCCAGCTGTTTCCACTCTCCAGCACTGCACAACTGGTCAAGCCCATCACATCTCGTGCTCGCTGCCCACATTGCAATACCTTCTGGTGAGCACGAGCAGGCTGCATGAATGGGAAACGAGGGGAAGACAAGAGAGGAGGAAGGATGGCAAGAGGATTGCAGATGGCAAGGTGAAGGAAAAATGACATAATGAGGAATTCTTGAAGTTGCAAAGACAAAATTCAGAGTTCAGGGTGGTAGGTTAAGAGGCTCTTTGGTGAGACAAGTAGAATACACTTGGCTTTTTCCGTTTGAAAGTTTTCAGATTGAATCCTTAATCCAAAATATTCAGACTTGGCAACTAACACTAGAGACCTTAATCTGCATGCAGGCACCAAATCAAAGGTCTGAACTTCTCTTACAGCTACTACCAAGGGGAATTCCTGGAATTAAACGTATATGGGAGAGGCAGTTACTTGGCTACAAAATATTACTGACCCACCCTCTTTCCACACATTTTTTCAAGAAAACTGATAAAGGGCAAGTAATTCTCCCTTATTATCCAAAATACCATTTCACAAGAAACCTTTGACCAGAACCCTGAGTTCAGGCAACATGCAAGTTCATTACAAAGTCCTTTACTATCTTAGTAGTATTCCCTCTACTGTTCAGCCTTACCTTTTCTCATTAACTTTTCCTTTCATTGTTTTCCTCTCTGTCTAGGTGGGGAAGAAAGAATTGGCTAGGCCAATCCCATTCCCAAAATAAAGGTAACAGAAACAACTTTAGAGTAGAAAAAATCAAAGCCGTATTGTTGTAACATTACCTACCTCCCTCACTATCCCAATCACTCATTCCTTTCTTTTAAAAATGTTATTTTGAGAGGGCAATAGGCGAAAGCTATAAACTTACACAGAACAGCACAAAGTACAGCTGCTTACATGAAAATTTGTAGAATATAGAAACCTTCCAGGCATGTAGAAGGCCAGTGAATTACACAGGACACCAGGAGAAAAAGTAGACACATTGGTAATCTGACTATTTTTTCACCCAGTTTTGGGGGAGGAAAGATCTATCCTCCGTTTATACCACGATATGTAGCACTGCAGCATCAGTTAAGGGAAACCCAGCCAGCACTATGACAAGATGTATCTTCCGATTCATAACAGGCAGCACTTTGTGAGGCATGGCCTGTCTTGCATGAAAGCCAGCTCTGGACAACGTACAGAAATCCTAGAACAAGAGCATTCCAGAAGGCAGATTTTGGCTTTTTGAGTCACGATGTTTCCTGGCTACTTTCAAGCGGCACAGGTATTTGTTGCTGCTACCCAAAACCTCCACTTCGTGAAACCTTTATCCCGGAGGGACGTTTTTTGGGTAACCTTCTTGTTATGTACATCCTCTTGTACTGCCTGGAGGATGCTCACTTTCCCTTTTTACGTCAGCCAGAGCAGAAGGGGCACTAGAAGGTCGCTCATTTGACATCAGCTCAACTTGCGTCAGCACCCATGCTTACATCACCAGGTGGGAGATACTGCTGCCCTAATGCCAAGCGTAACCAGCAAACAAGGGCAACAACAAGAGCTTGCAAAGGAAGAGCTGGTAAATAAATCTGTTTCTCTAGCAAGTACCTGCTGTACTTGTAAACGCACTGCAACGCAGTGCTTGGAAAGCGGCTATTTATAAACACAGAGACAAATTAGGCTCATTTTTCACATTCAGTACAAGACAGTTTCTCAAGATCAGACTGATGATAGGGGTGAATGCCAAGTCTGAGGCCAGATGGAATACTGCCCTCTCAGATCAATGTAGAAAAATGGTCTTTTGCCAAACAAATAAACAGATGGAAGAAAAGGGAAAGCGAGCCTAATTATACCAACCTTTCTAAGAAACATTTCCAAAAATACTTATTGGCCTTATCTGGAGTGGAAAGTTTCAGAAGAAGCACCAGAGGTGTTTTATTTTAGCTTGGCACGGGCAGTGAAATTACAGGAATGATTTCTAAGTGTAGCAAGTGCAGCTGCTTCTCAAAGACACGGTTTAAGGGTTCTACATAAAACCATAAAATCCCCGAGAGACTTGTAAAGAGCTGGTATGGTTTCTTTTGAATTCAAGAACTTTTTTCTTTCTTTTAAAGAGCCAGTTGGCTTCTGTTGTAACAAAGCTCAAGGCAACACCATTAAGACAATAGTGGGAATACAATGATCAATTGCTCCAAAGCATTGCCACGTTCAAGGCTAGGCCCTCTAAAATTCCTATTAAATGACACCAGTCCAAAGATTTCAAATAATAAGAGGAGAAGACTTGCCAAGGACTTTAACCTCTCTTAGTTTGTAGCAAATCACAGTTACTATATAAGAACAGGCAAAAACAATTAAGAAGCAAGAAGTTAAATGCTAAATAAGGCTCGCCAAGCTCGTGTTGTGACTAAAGGAAATGTTCCTGTTACGTGTGAATTTTGGGTGGATAGAGTTGTTGGTTGCAAACAGAGCTTTGCACTAGGGATAGGTAACTTTGCATACGTACTTTGAAGAGATTTTATCCTTGGTGGGGGAGAAGAGAGCATCAGCAAGCACAGTGCTGGGAGAAAGGGCTTCTACAGAAAAAGAAACAGAGGTTTTCAGCATGAAATTCTTCATAAAACACAAACAAGGAGGAATGAAAAACTTGTATCTTAAACACTGAAAATAATTTAGTCACTTGTGATGCCGTCATAACCAAAGACTGCTCCAGGCAGTGCAGTAAACACATCAGTTTCCTATCAAAGCTAGGTTTTGACTGGCTAAATCATACTCGTGTCCTTTAGGTGGAAAGCTTTACAAGTCTGTCCTTTGCATTTTGGAAAGACTGAAAAATAAATAAATAAATGAAAAGATTTAGCTGAAATAACTTTGACAAATAAAATCCAGGCTGGAAGGTAGCAGTAGAGTAACAGGGGTCAGTCCGGCACTGGGGTGGGCAGCAGGGGTGTAAGCTGATAGGACACAAGCCACTTGGGAAGTTCTACAGATCTGTGAAGCACTTGCACCTAGGCTGAGAGAGATGAGTGTTAAAACATTTGAGAGGTTGCTGATGAAGATGGGACTTTCCCAATGTTCATTCCACACTCATTCCACACATACAAGGAGGTTCTGCATATTTCAGATTTCTCCCAAACCAGCACTCCTGAATAACGGGACGGAACTGTTCAGCCCGGTGTTTCATAGAAAGATGAAAAATGGTGGTTCCTACACAATGCAAATGTCAACAAGTGTCTTCTAAGGAAATCATAGCTCCTGAACATAAGATTTGTAACTGAAAATACTCTCTTACATAAATCAAGGATATTTTAGATCAAAAACATAAACAAGCACTGAAATTGTTATGTTTTCATACAGGGTGCGTGTAATGACCAATAAAATCAAGCCACTTCCATCCAGTAGAGATTAACAGATGACTGCATTCAGGAACAAATTGTAAAATAAACACAGCACGTCAAAGGGAGGTTTTTAGTAGTAGTGAATGTCATCAAGACAGAGAATAAATATTTTACAGCTATGTTTTCAGGTATGCCTCACTGTGTGCCTGGCTTCAGGCATGAAGCTTGCCCATCTAACAACAGATTCACAACATAGTTCATCGTCTGATTTTGAACATAAACAGTTCAAACTTCCACATGTAATAGGAACGGAAAAGATGTTGTTAGCATACTTTAACTCTGACATTTCCTACTGCTTGCAGAAGAACTTCTTCCATTGGTTTCAGCAAGCACTGGAGCTGGCCTGTAGTCATGGGGAGTCATTGGCTATTCCTTATTTTGAGAGTGTCTGCAGTTTCCTTAGTCTGCAGCAACAAACCTCTATTTAATAATCAAGAGAACCGTCTGCATACCACCTCGTTTTTTCTTAAAAGCAAAGAAAAAAAGAGAGAAAAATAATGCTTAGTAGATGTAGAAGGATTTCATTCCGAGTGTCCCCCCACTAGTAAGGATGGTGATTAACTCAGATTAGGCACATCAGCTGCTAAATTGGCCTACTGTAGCCCCTGGGGGCTTTCTGAGCTTTTTACTTCCAATCACATGTATGTGATTTCCCCCTTATAATTATGTTTCTTCAGGCAGAGGACAGGCAGTCTAGCAATATTTTAAGCTAACACTCAATCCCCACATCACTGGCTTTATTTTCAGCCTATCGGTTAGAGAATTAACCCTCTGTTTTTCTTCTGAACAAATAACTATTTGTTCATACAATGGTAGTAAAGATAACCAATTTCTTAGGCTCTGCCAAAATGAAATATGCCTGCAATTTCCCATCTTCTGGGTCCCCTTTTTTCCTCCTGTCTATCCAAAGTATCAGCATCAGCTTTCTTCACCGCTTTGTTTCGCAGTTGAGAGGCTGCCAAGATTCATCATTTCCTGCTTACAAAGCAATCTAAACCAGACCTTTTAATCAGATTCTTTATTGTGAATCCTTTTCTTTTGCACTTTTACCTAAGACTTGTGAGCCCGAAGAATTAGAGAAGTGGCAGTTTATTTCCATTTTCTCCTCTCATTTCTACTCCTTAATCGCATATTCACACATAATTATAAGCAAATATACACACAAAATATATATATATATATTTAAAGAGATTATCCTTTAACTCATACCATTTTTAACGGTAGATGAGGGCACTGACTAAAATTAAGTCAATCTCTATCTATAAAATCCCTAACTAAAAAAAAGTGAGGATCAGCTCAAGGCACCAATTTGATACAGATCACAAACCAAAAGACCAGTATTTCACATAAAAGTCTTTTAAAAACTAGGCCCACATATTTTAGAGAGCATTTTATCCAAATTATCATCCGTTGGCAATTAAGAAATGACTGGAATATTATTTCCCCATTACTTCTTTTTTACACAAATTATCAAGAAAGATAGGAAAACAGATTTAGCTACTACTCAAAGCCCCAGGCAATTGATTTTCTTTCAATATTAGTCCTGGGACACAAGAAAGAAGGGAAGAAATTTTCTATATCCAACATACAGTAGTTCTAATACATTTTTTTTTTTTTTAGTGGAATAAAAAACAATATGAGTTCATGTAATTTTCTCAATTAAAACTTGGTAAGAGTTTTACCAAGAGCTTATGCCTTATCTTCCTGGTTAATAAATAAAATAAGCTTGTTAAAACTATGCATAGCACAGAAGTCAATTCTCTACTAAACACAAACTAATATATCTGTCCTTAGCCCAAAAGGAAAAGTACATATGATTTTTTACTGCTAGGATATTAGTCCAGAAACTTGTAATTAGTAATTTTCCTAACTGCAGGCAATGGGGGGTTAACAGAAAAGTAGTCCTCTAACACTCTTCATCTTCTACAGTTACATGTTGACAACTCTGTCGCCTAGTAACTTCCAGAAAATTAGCAATTATTTCAAAGCTTTTTATTTATTAGTTTTTGCTAGTGAAATGAGTAACTGAATGACTCAGAGAACTGGCTAGAGCTCAAGCTACACCCCTTCAATTCAGAACAACCCCAGCATGTCACTCAAAGTAACAGTTATCTGAAGGTTATCTCCCTTGCGATGCTGTTTGGTGAACTTGAAAGACCTAGCAGAAAATGGGTTGAGAACAAATTCATACTATATTCACATTCAGACTATGTTCCACATACAAATAACCAAACTAAGTTTTAATTCAACCAATGCAGATTCATATAGCTGCAGTCAGGAGCAGGACCCAAGCAAGAAGCTGGAAATAGTTTGGAGACACGTCTCAGACTGTGGCATTGGTAAAAGGTCAGCCCAGAGGTTGTTGTTGCCTTTATCCTTTGTCATAAAGAAAAAGGATTCAATTCCTTACGTATCTGAGTCTTGTTAATACATGTGCTGCTGTTCCTATTAACCATGTAAATGCTTCACGCTTTTTAAAATCATTTTAAGAATTTGATGTCCCTGTCCTTCAGCTGTGAGCTTCATAGGCTTTTTTTCAGCCTTGCTATTAGAGGAAATCCCACAGTCAGGAGATGAGCATTTGAAAGGGGCTCGAGCCCAAATTCATATGCCTCTCACACCTCAGGGTCTTTGGGGGGAGGAAGGGGAGCAAGAAGTGATGCTTGTTGAATGGTGATGGCAACAGAAGGCTCTGGGACTCCTTCACTGCCAACACAGTGACTTCTAAACACAGAAGATCCTTGTGTCACAGACTCAGTTCTGTATTTTCATACTTTGCTTGCTAGCTCACCAAACAAAGAAAACAGGATAATAATTGTACGTTTTCAAAACCAAATTTGCTGAATATCTTCATTGTGCATGGATGAATAAGCAACATTTTTTTGCATTGAAACGTCTCAAGCTGACACTCTATGGCTACTGAATGCTCCTCGAACCATGGTCTTCTTGTTCGTAATCAATTTGGAAAAGCACAAAAACACTAACCTTGTATTTTCTCCTCACCCCTTTTCCCATAGCTTCTTAGCAATTAGTATTTTAAAGAATTCACATTCTCATGTCGCCTTCTAGAAGCACTCTGCATCTGACCCCACAATACAAAGCACAGCAGGCAGAACGTTACCAGGGGCATGGCAAGGACATGAGACTAAAAAGAGGGATGGGAGGGGGGCTGTTCACTGGAAGGCTGATAAATATGCCAGAAGGCATCATAAAAGTATACAAACTATATTGATTTAGAGTACTTTTCAAAAGTACATAATCCCTCGTATTACCAACAAACTGAATTCCTTTTTCCAGGTGCCCTAATAAGTGACAGAAGTCATTTTTAAGGTGATTAGAGTATAAAATAGTTCAACACATGTTTAGTGTCAGAATGAATTAGTTATAAAGAAAAGTCCCATGTAGCACATATAGCCAATTGGAATAAAAAGGTAAATGGTTCTTAAATGTATCTTTTGTTTTTTTTCACATTATAGTCCAAATACATGCTTGAAAAACTATTTCCATTTTCTGCAAGGTATATGAGAAAATAATTGATTAAAAAATCATTCTCTCACATGTAAACGTAAGCAGAGCTTTAAACTGCTCTACTTACATCTCTGTACATCTCTGTCAGCATCAGCTGGTAAAAACTGGTTTCACATCACAATCTGTAAGAATCTACAGAAATCCCACTGAAACTACAGCTTTAACAAGGAATAATTTAGCCCAGGTCCCTTCACTTGCTACATACAGTAATGATTATATCAGAGATGGTAAAGACAAGCCATTATGCTGGTCTTTTAGTCTTCATTAGGCATCCTTACAGATGTTCATTTTCATATTATTACCATGTTACCCTCAGAAGTTCCTGAAGCCATCTCATTTTGGAAAAATTACTCAATTGCAAGGTAATTAATACAAGGAAATTTTATCCACCTCGTGAAAATGATGCATTTGACCCAAAGACACGGGTTTCTCCAGCAGGACTAGCTTAACATGTCCAAGTAAAATATCTTGCGAGATCTGCAGGGCTGAGAGTAGAAGTTATCTGCTTGCAACTCCAAAACTACAGTGTCATCCCTGATAAATTATCTAAAATCAATACTTTGCTCGGTGATGAAATAATTTAATTTTGCTTAAAGAGGTTACAGCTTAAAAATAGTCCCTTCCATGGTTCAAGTCCTTTTGACAATTTGAGTGGAAGGTCTCAGTTCAACTGCGCTGATTTCTTGACGTCCCCTGAATGTTTTTCTATAAAAAGCAACATCGAATTAACAATGCAACATCCTTCAAACACTGGAGGGATCACCAGGTTGCATATAGCTCTCAGAAATGAGTGCAGCTCAAAAACTGTTCATGTGACTACATTTCCTTTGGCCTACAACAAGTTTCATAAAAGATGCACGCAATAAGGGAGACTGGCCAGAAGTAGCCTGCAGAACAACTAAATAAATCATTTGATTAGGTCTTAACAACTGCTAAAGAAAAGCACAGAAAGCCCCAAAGAAAGGTCAGTACCTCCGGGAAAAGCACAACCTGAATCTCTCGGGTCTTGATGAACATGGAGCTCATAGGCTTTTGGAATTATAACTTCTTAGTCATAACCTAAGTAGCTCAACATGAACACATTGCACACGTGAACAGCAGCAACTACAACTACAATTCAAGCTGTTACTTGAAGTCCTTAGAAAATAAGAAGGCATTTGAGACAGAAGGCTGCAAGGCTACCTAACCTCGGACAGGCTCCCATACTGCAGCCTTTGTCGAACTCCTGTGGGCATAACACACGTTCAAAGTACCGCCTTCCACCGTAAGTGATTCAAATTAGGAAAGATAAGGGAATGAGTGGAATACCTAGAAATGTATTTGTGATATTAAGCAGTAGGGCAAAGCTAAGCTGTAGGCAAAGTTTCAGTCCAAAATAAATAGCAAGTAAAAAAAAGCTCTAAAACAAAGGGTTTAGCTAAGGCACTGAAAAGCAAAACATGGTCTCCAAAAAACTTGCAAGCTGTTTAATTAAAACTACGCACTATTAGTCTGCTTGTAACGCTTCTTATTAATTTCCCCCCAAAACAGAGTGCCAAGCAAGGTGAATGCTTACATGGGCACTCGTGAAAATTTGGAGGACTCTATCTGTAACATGGCAAAATTCTTCAGTCCACAGGGCTGTAAAGACTCCCGGGTGTAGGGTAGGCTTCTGCGTGGTATTCACCTTTTTATTCCCATGGCACGGATTCTCTTCTGAGATCTCATCCTGGGAAGGTCGTGGAGATAGCCTGGAAATTTTAGCTAACTTTCTTCCAGAACCCTATACTTCTGGAACAATCTGGCTGATATTCCTCTGGGCTATTTTACTCCTTTAGATGGCCTTGCACGTGTAACCAGCCAGAGGCATAAACAGGTTTCAAGCAAGATTCAAACATCATTCACCTTGACTTTCTACACAGCAGTATTTTTGAGAAAGTCCCCAGATGATATGAAACCACCTAAAATATTCTGGAATTTGTTCTCTGAAAGAATTTGTTCAGCCCAACTGAGCTCACTGTCTTTGACCTTGGTCAACAAAACCATCTCCTGTCATATAAGCACGCCTGTATCTTCTCTACTCCTGCTGAAAGTACTTTTTGAATCTCCTCTAGTCCGCCTTACAACATCTGGCCTCTTTGTTCTGTCTTTATTAATTTTCCATTGCTTCAAACCTCCTGCCTCCGGATAGGAAGAATAAAACCTAGGTTTCTTAGCCCACTGTCACAAACTATTTCCATCTCAACTTCCAAAAGGTATCCCCGGTCTGCAAGGAACGTGGTGAAACCCAGGTCGGAAGCAGCTGAAACACATTTGAAAGAGATTTATAAACAATTAAGAAGATCAAGAAGTCTTATAACACAATGAAGCCAACTAGGATACACCAGCTACACGTAGATTCGGCAGAGTTATCTGAATCACACTCATGGGAAAGTTCAGCCCAGAGGTGCTTGTGCCCCCTTGGGAAATTTCATCGATGGCCCTCCCAAAGTTTATGGAAGCTTTATCCGTGAGGGCATGTATTTACACCAATTCATAAATAATGAATAGTGAAAGACAATTTAAATAAATTATTTGCAAACAACTTACAGACCAGAAACTTTTGTTCGAAATGTTCTCTCAGCAGTTTCAAAACAAAGAACATATTCATTTAAAAAAAAAAAAAAAAAGTCTTGCACTTAAATAGACCACAAACCAAAAAAAAAGGGTAGGATTTGAATTTATTATTGGCTGCAAATGGATCACCCTTTTCTTGATGAAACTCTTGCAGTGCTTAGGGTAAACTGACCTGTTGTGCCTTTTCAGTTTCTTTCTCCATTTTACAGAACAAGGGAACATTTGTATACGATGAGTAAAAAATACTAAGGATCGTGTTCTAAGAGGAATGCTGAAAAATCAGTCTGTGTGAATACAGAAAAAACATATACATGCAGAAGCTGTTTCAGATAGCCTCTGAGACAGTATTCTAAGTAGAAACAGATACATTCCTGCAGGCTCACACCTGTGTTAATGCCAATGTGACATCAAAATAGATATATACGAACCTTGCTCCATTTCAGCACAGTGCAGCTGCAGAAAACAGCCAAATGAGGCACACGTGCCTGGCTGTGACACCGCAACGTGGACAGTGATGAATCCTGATGTATAGTGTCCAACTGGCTTCTCAAAAATGCACGTGGAAGAAATGTGTGTTTTTAATGTAATATATTAAAAACATTTCCAGCAGTTACAATATATTGTAAGCATAATGAATCTGCCACCCTTAAATAATAAGAATAATATATGGAGAATGCTGGTTAGCACTCACGCTTTCTGTAGCTGAAAATGAAATGTATTTGACAAATGGTATTCACTGTCTTCCTGTTCTCTCAATACCTAGTAAACATGATTTGATTGTGAAAGAACTCAAGGCTTTCAGCAGAGCCCACAAGGCATTAGATATTAAAATCCCTCAGAAATTCAGTGGAAAATAGCTTCCTGATTCCCTCCGATTCCCTCCAAAACACTTCTAAATATTCAGGCTTAATTACGATATTGCCAAATTATAATCAAGTATCAGTGTTTGTTTATACGTGGAGGCCAAGTGATGAGTGACATCAATGGAACAGGATTGGACAAAAAATAGCAATATGCAGGTATGTGTAGGTAATATCATTAAAGAACTGGAAAGCACACATTTTTCTTTTTGTCTGTGAAGAATTACATGGGTACTCAATAATATTGACATAGTTGTCAAAATGTATGACTACACGTACATATTCTCACCATCTCTACAGTGTTTCAGTATTTAAATGCATAACTTGTAGCAAAAGTAGCCTATGAAGCAAAAATGTATGTGCATTTAAAAAAGTACCCTAAAAATTAAAATCTGTAGAAATGCGATATTCTTTTTTTTCCCCTCATTTTGGAAAAAAAAAAAAAAAAAAAAAAAAGCTATATATATATATATACACACATTTCTGGAACAGTGGGAAAACCACTTGGGGGTGAGCCCATTTTTCTAAAGATTAATGAAAGAGTGGAGAACGAAGTGTGAAACAGGTTAAATGTTTTATAAGCAACATAAGGTGGACTAAGTAATATGTTCTGGATGATACAGACCATGCAGCGCACCACCATTTCTTTTGGTGTTGAGACAACAGCTGACGAATGAAAAGACTGGAAAGCATGCAAACGGAGTGGGAAACTACAGCCCCAAATCTACATCTAGGAAGCAATGATTAAAAATAAATTACGACAGCCAGCCCTGAGCACAAGCAGTTATGGTGCACACCTACGTCTCTCCAAGCTCCGTGTCTTGTGGTTTACAAAGATGATGGTTCTTTTCAGAAAGCAGCTGCAGGCCACAAAAAGGTAAGATTAAGAAAAAATAATAATAATTAAAAAAAAAAAAGTTGCTAAATAAGCAACTTTTGTACTTCCTCCTCCAGAAAAGAGATGACTTGCTGAGCATCAACAGTCTTACTTAGTGCCAAGTTCTACATCATTTTATTTCATTGAAGTTTTTGGTGGTCTTTTCCCTTGCTACCTACCCACTTGGGAAAAAAACAGGGATGGGAGGGGGGGACAAAGCACTAACATGGATGAAAGCCTTCTGGAACACTGATAAAAAGTGAAAAACAGCTGACTTTTTTAGTACAGCTGACTGTACTAAACAACTGACTATTTTAGTATAGAAGGAATAAAGCATGTTGGTCAGCTATGATTAATTTTTTAAAAGAATCTACACCACCTGCCCCACTTTTCCCATCTTGGAGCATGCCACTTTCTACGTTAAAATATTTCAATTTGAAAAACAAAACCAAAAGAAACTGGTAAGACGCTCATCCAAAAGAAAGCAATACTTTCTGAATATTCTGTACCAAAGAGTAAATTTTTGGCGTTGGCTTTTTCCCCCCAACTTGATTTCCTGCTGAGATGGTGAACAATTTGAAATTCTGAAATCTGACCACAGATCTTTGACACAAGCAACACAAGCTCACCCACACTGCTCTTGGAGAACCTACAACAAATGTGGTCTTCAGCAGACAAAGCACAGAGGCTGACAACGTGAGGCTGATCTTGGGCGAGCACAGATATAGACACCTAGGTCTATATGAAAGTACTTAACACACAACTTGCAACAGGATCATCAAATGAAGTATCTTCGTTTTACATTTCATTTATTCACAGGAATACGGCTGTAAGATTATGTGTTATAGTAGATAACGGTGTTACTGCAACATTATTGTACCAATTACACTATGTCAATGCTATTTTTCATATCAACAGCGTTGACAGAAATGTATACTGCAGCCCCAAGGCCGTAGAAATGTGCAAACTCCCAAACTGAGCTTTTATTTTATCCACACTGCTGTTTGATAAATCTGCTATTAGGTTCTTTTTGTTATCTGCTGCTAGTCTGTATTTGTGCTTAAAGTAAAACCCTGGCCATTAAGGAATAACATCGAACAAGAAAATTGTCAACCAATGGCAGGAACCATTTCTATAGAAGACCTTACGTTTGTAAAGTAAACTGTTTGGTTGGAGGTACTTTATAACTAAGTTATAATTCTTAACAGCTTAAAATGAACTATAAAAAATAAAGAATAAAAAATGAAAAATGTAATAAAAAAATCTTAATTCATTTTCTTTTCACTGTTGCCTTGTCCGTGACACAGGAAAAATGTTAAAATACATTTTCTCTTTTTAACTAGGAAAAGGTTTTGGTTTTCTTACTCTTGTAGACTTATGTCCCACATAAGTCTAGGTTATGCCCCTACCTCTGAAATCAATGAAAGATTGGCAGCAAGTACATTGAAAGTTGGATCAGGTCCCATACCAAGGATTTCACCTTATTTTGATTTAGATTAAGAGGAAAGAATTGGCTTTGAATTTGGTTTCATGTCAGACTTTAGTGTCATGGTATATGAACATCAAAACACTAAATTAAATTACACTGCAGTATATACTGAGCAGGTGACTTGCAGTTTAAATACACTGGAGTGTAGGATTGGTCCCAAAATCTAGCTGATTAGCATCCTAACATTTGCAGTCACCAGCAGCTGATAGAGCAGCGAGCAGTCCAAAGCCCTGAGGAAATTACGTATAGGATAACCAGCTGCCCACAGGATGGACCAGCTCACATGAAGTCTCTGGACACCCACAAATAATACACTGCTCTGCATCTGTTCCCTTCTGTCTCACCCCTAAGACAGAATCCAAAATTAGGAGTTATGAAGGACAGATTGTTTCCACACTAACTTTTTTTCTTCATCTCCTGGTCTCGGATACCCAAATCAAGGAGAGAGACCTTTCATCCGCAAAACTCCTGCTGCAACAGATGTTGTTTTAGAGAATTTTACTTATCCTAACATTTTAAAATAGTTTCTATAAAGAAAAGAGGAGCGTTACCTACTTACCATAAAAGAGCAAAGAGGCTAAAGCGGTTATCAAAAAGTTGGGAAACCTACCCTAAATCCATGCTTGAGTCTAAGAAGATTCAAACTGACACTGCCTTCCTCCCTGCAAAGTGCCCCAATAGCTAAGCTGGGAGCCATCCAGCCATCTCTTTGAAGCCAGTCCTCTGTCTAGTAAAGAATGCATCCAGAAAGGTGGCACATAAAAAGAAAAAAACAATAGCTGGGCACATAGCTAGAAGTGCTGTGGCCTTGTCAAGGTTCACGCTCCCAAGATTTTTTCATCCATTTACTTTTTAATACAAAATTGTAAATCGTCTCTTGAACAGGGAACACAACTTTCAAGGTTAGAATTATCTGAACTGATTTTAGTAAGTCATTTTGTTATCTGTATAAAATAACTAATTCCTTTTCGACTCACTAAATTCCTGCCTTCCATGACGCATGTGGTGGAGTTTCCAGGCCGACCACACATTATAGCGGTATTTCTTTTCATCAGTTTTGAACTTGCTTCCTTGAGATTTCATGAATGTGCCCTTGTTGCACGACCCTCTCTGAAACCCCTCTTTTTTTACTGTTTTGTTGCAGCTCTTTTTAGCTGCAATTAGAAGAATTGTCTACAGGAAACAATCCTAGCCTTTTCATTTTGGTTTCGTTTATTTGCGTGAACAATTTTCCGCAGGATAACTAGCACAAAGCATTATTCTAAATGATACAGCATAGTAGATTTCTATAAAGACATGTAATATTTTCCATATGATCCTTCACTCCCGTATGTTGCAGTGTATAGCTTACAATCGCAAACACAGCTGCACACTAAACTGCCTACAGCAACATCTTGATGTCCCTAGGCCAAGCAACTCAAGTTATTAACATCTACATTAAATGCAGCTACACTTTGCTATAATTCTTTGGATAACAGAAAATACTCTGTAGTCTATTGGATTCATTAATGATGAAAGTGGAAAGGGAAGGATGGTCGTTTAATCTTGTGTCTGTAGACTGCAAATTTCTGAATAAAAGCAGGAATTCGCTATGGAATAAAGTTGCTCCAGAAGGCAGACTAGCTAAATCACAAAGGTAATAGGACCGTGTTCCCTTTGCACTGGAAACACTCCGACTAGGAGCACTTGAGGGATGGAAGAGAAGGGTTTGTGTCACTTGGGAATGTTTCCATTGTCAAAAAAATTCCTCGGGAGCCACTGTCATTGTGTTTGCACATTCTCCGCAACAGGGCAACTACACAAAGCATCAGGCGAATAAATTGTGCAAAATACATTCATGAAATTGCATGTTCAAAAATATGGAAAAAAAAAAAAAAAAAGGCACTCACGCATTCAACAAAACCGAGAATGAATTAAAACCCAGTACAAACAGAGAAGACCAGCTTTTTCCTGAACTGTTGCTACTTGACAAAGCTCCTTGGAAAAGAGGTTCTGACTGATATTTAGGAGGTGTAAAATGAAAATATATTCCTAGAGTTCAGAAAAAAAAAGAGAAACAGAAGAAACTAGCGCTGAGACTAGTCTCCAGAGTCATGGACCACCATGCAAGACATGCCTAATGAAAACAAGCAGCATGTTGCACTCCCTGCAATGTTCTTCAGTGGTGATCGATGAGAGTTCTGGGTTGGAATTGGTAGCTGAGAAATCTCTGTATTACTGCAACAGCAAGTTTTACAAACATTGGAGGAAAAACTATAAAGAAAATGAGGAATTAGCTACATGTCTCACTTCAGTTGCTAACGCTACCTCTCACAAACCAGCAGCGTGCTGGAGCCAGAATTTCTGGGAGGATGTATCAGTTCTGGCTGGAGCCAGAATTATTAAATGAAAATTAAAGATCACTGTCTTATACATGCCATTTTTATATCCTCTCAAAAAATAAAAAAATAAAATTAAAAAAAAAGAAGAAATTCATGCTTTTGCAACTATCCTGCAGTCAAGTCTGTGCCCAACAATTCTGAGTAACTAGACAGACATGAGGACTTCCTAACCTCTGTGCAAAATGATACATTCTTTACCTACCAGACAAATTGTGAACTCATTTAAAATTTATGGGAAAGATGGTTTACAAAGCCATAAATCTTACTGAACATTAAAATGAAGAGTTCAGGCAGCTATACTTCGGAATAGTAAATGTGCCATTTTGGAACCTAAAGAAACCATACAGGATAGGATTAACAATATGAACCACTGGACAAACATCACTCATGTAGGTTGCTAAAACTAGATTCTACCTCTGTTATTTTCTATGTGCAGTGGTTAGTCATCTGGCATATAGGTAAGCTACTTTACAAATTAAATTAAACTACTGAAAAATGTAAGTAAAATGAGAGGAGGATGAATAAGAAGATGAGGCGAAGAGAACGTATTCAGTTAGATAAACACTTAGACACGGTACAAGAATATGTTCTAATTTACCTGTGCTACCTAATAACAAACCGAACTAGTCTTAAACTGTAGTTAAGCAAGAGAGCAGGTTTAGGTTTATAAACTAAACAACTGATGCTTTGGTCCTGAGCTCTATTTAATCAACCTATCCTAATTATGAGTATTACTAAAGTTTCAGTTTTCAAACCTTTTCTTAGAGCACATCCAAGTACGCTTGTGATGTGTTGCAACTGCTGCTTCTAGTTTCATGTCCTGTTTCTGCCTTCCTCCTACCTGCTTGCTGGCTTATTTTTTTATCGTTACTCTTCACTAACAGATGCTAATTAATCAGCTATATTTCAAGGAAACATTATTGTTACAAGGTCAGTACTGGCCAAAATCAGACCATTTCAGAACTTAAATATAAATCAACCCTTATGCCTACCTTGAGACCATAACTTTTTCAATACATTTGACCAGAGTTGGACCTCTGCAGCAAAAGCAAAAATCAGGCTATACTTTCTCTGGCATTTAGGAATACACACAAGATCTGACGCTCAGATCCATCTCTAACAAAATATTAATCACAGAACAATTGGACGCATCTTGAAATTAAACATTTTTCAGGACTTCTTTTGTAAAGAAACTCAGATTTTTGTACCCTTAGTACCCTTAGACATGGATATTTCGGTGAATATTAGCAACCTATAAGGAGCACCATACTGTCACCACTTCTGCCATTATGAAACACACAAACAGTAATTTCACAAACCAAAAGTAACAACAAAAGCCATGGTGCTTTATCAGAATGGAAACAATGACTCCCTAACAGATGAATTTATTAATGCTACGCAAAGGGGGTAACAGCACGAGCTATGAGGGAGAAACTAAGGCTTGGAAATTATTCAAGTGCCATGCAGATAAAGTTTGTAACACTGTATTTTCTACTTGGGGTAAGTTTCCCACTGGCTTCAGCACCAGATTTGTCCTGAATAATGGGGAGAACATTCTCTAAGAAAAATACTACGATACACAGCCACGTTGAACAACTTCTCTGGGTTCTAGCAAATGCTACAAAAGGTGCCCCTCGAGTGCTCACCCCATTAATTAATCTCCAGTATTTCAGCTCTACATAGATACTGCTTTGGGTTTTTTTTGATAAGTATCAGCCCTGTGATATTCCCACGTTACGGTTTTATTTTATATTTTTTACACTCTTGGAACAAATGTTGCTGAGGATTCGAAATTATGGCTATTTACGCTGCATGGTGAGTGTGAATGTAACCTAGGTTTGTTAGCATAACAGAATAAATGAATTAGTAAATAATACTTTAAGTTTTAACTTTCAAAGATGGCAAATCATTGAGATATCTTTGCTGTAACGTGCATGAGGAATCAAGAAAAAAACCCTGAATATCCACACCTTTCCCTCAAACCAGGTTCAAATCTGGTTCACCATGCAGGGATCTCCAAAAGCAGAGTAACATCCCAAATTATTTCTGACAGTTCTGGCCTGAGTGGTCTCCCTCTGTCAAAATTAAGGAAAAATCCTCGTCATGTCAGAATCCGTGCCAAAAGATGGCAAAAAATAACACTCAGGCACTTTTAGCAGAAAGGGAGGTGATAACAACTGACAGAAGGAGCAACATCTCTTGCTGCTTTGGAGTATTTGCTGTACATTTCGGATAGCTGTGAAAGTAGGTGTCAGCAGTCTGCATATCCAAGTCACATTCCAGTCTCTTCTGTTTTAAACCTGATCGCTGCCGTATGAACCTTTCAGCTGGTAAAGTATCGTTTATTTAGCACAGCCTGGACTGCTCCCTTGTGCAATGTAATAAAATAGCGTGCAGTACCTTCCCAGAAAACACCCAAGATTAGACAACCTGCTTGTGCTTTTGACACGTAATGGTTGTGAATCTGGTGGAAGATACTCCTAACCATAAGGATAACCTTCATGAAACTGCTTAAAATTTCACTTGCAATGCGAACGCATGTCGAAGAAACAGAAAGGCAAAGAAAAAATATAATTGCAGAAAAATGATTAAAATGATCACTCACCATCACCAATCACTTTGTTGCCAGGTGTTGTTTTCTTCTCCTGTTGAAACAAAACCATCACCATGTCAGACACCTGACTTGACTCTGCTACACAAAAGAGTCAACAGCTAAATGTCTTGCTAAAATTTAGTGTACTTTCTCCCTCCAAATTATTATAAAAAAGCTTAAAAATTGCATTATCTCTGGCCCAACACTGGTACGCTGGACAAATGCAATACAGCTAAAGATACAACCAGCCAGTATTCTTACATTATTCCTTCTTACAAGGAGCCATTTCATAATACTGCACTGCCGACAGAACGACAGTGTTAATAAATGTGATCTGAACATTTTCACCCAATATAATGTGTGGTGACACTGGAGATTGGTGGCACCCTGTTCTGTTCTCTTTCTGCCATATTATATAATGCAGAACAAGAAGTCAGAAGGAATTGAAAAACTACAGGTCTTTTACAAAGAGCTCTAGTCCACCGCCCTATCTGTGGTCAAATTTTTAGAGAAATTCATTCTTTTTCTAACTGATGCACTCAAAAAGCCTCTTTAGTCCATTGTATTTTGATTAACTGCAACAGAGTTTTGAGAGATGAAATTAGGAAACCAGAGCAAAACGCTAAATATCAAATGATTAAGATGAGTAAGCCATAATTTATTAAGTAGTGCATTGATAATTTGGACACATGCACTAGTACACAAAACCTCAGCCGTGCAAAAACACCATCACATTTAGTAAAAGATTTTAATCTCAAGGTTTAATCTGGTATCACCCATGGAGATGAATTATTTTATTTCACATAACAATGAAACCCTGCTCAGATACTAAGTGAAGCTGCTGTAATGAAGAAAAAAAAAGTGGTGGGAGAGGAAAAGAAATGGTTGAGAAAATGCAGTTAATCAGAACAAAACAGGCTGCAACGTTACCATTTAGGTTTTTTGTTTGTGTGTGTTGGGGTTTTTTTTGAGGAAAAAGTTTCAGTCTAGGATTATTGAAAGATTATAGAAACTTGGATCCTGGGATATTTGGGTCTTATTTTGTTCACATGCAAAATTTTAAGTGCTGCTTCCAGTTGCCTAAAATCTATAAATAAAAAGCTGGAAGAAAAACAAACAAACAAACAAACAAAAAAACACTAACCAAAAGAAAGACTTCTTTTACCCTGACGTATATTTTGTATAAAATAAAAAATTATTGTAGAAATACACTGAATAATTCCTGTAGTTTTGGTAAATTCCTCAACCCTACATGAGGAATATTTTGAGGAAAACGTAGTGAGCTACACAGCTGGAAATCCAGGCTCACACAGCGGACAGAATTGAAATTTTGGGTCACAAACGTGACTGAACGTTGAAATAGAAAGGGGAATATTGGTATCTGTAACAAGTACATCATCAAGAGCTAAACTTAGCTCAGCGTTATGTGTTTACACTTGTATCAATGCCTTTTCAAGATATGGAGAAACTTTCCAGTGGAATAAATTCATGTCTAAAGAGAGAAATCCTGCCCCTACAACACGATTTATCAGAACAATCCAAATTTTAATTCTGATGAGCCAAGACCACAACGAGGAAGCTCACTGGCATCTATAATTGTGAGTAGTACCTGACCTACGAGGTTTTGTGTGCAGGCCAGAAGGACAGCGTGTGCAACTGAAACAGACTTTTGGAAATGGCTGTACAATTTCCATCCCTGGAGGCTTTAAAGGACCAGCTGAATAGGTAATGAACATTTCAGGGTATAACCAACCTTGTTTTGGAACACATGAATCTGTAATTACATTTCCACGTGCTTTCTAGCCCTACTTTGTGTGATACTGCAACAGAGAAAACATTTCAATGTATATACTCTAAGCATTGATTTTAGCATGGGCAGTAAAGCCTGAATAATTAATACAGTCTGGAGTACGCCAATTCTAATAACAACATTAATGCCTAAGTAGCATCTATTTTATTACTATCGGTACTGACTGAAGAAGGACTGACAATAATATCTGAGCCCCTGGCTTGTCCATCAGTAGCATGGCCCAGCTGGTACTCCCGAGGCCCTCATGGCACTCCCAAGCTAGGGTTTTGTCTGAACTTGGCATTTATCTGTCACCACTACATCGTGGTTTTCCTCACACACAACATACTTTAATACCTGCAAGACTGCTAGAAGGAAATCTGCTCTCCCTGTTCAAGCCTTCCTGCCCAACAAGCCTTTCCCGCGCACAGCCTGGTACCCAGGGAGCAATTTAACCCCACAGAAAAAGGGCTCCAGCATGGGCTCCTTGGGCATCTGGGGCCCATCCATGGGAGTGTTCCCAGACGATGATGACAATAGAAAACCTTTGACACTTCCAACAGTTTCCCTGGAGTAATTACAAACAACCTGGTCATGCACAAGATAAACAATCCCTAGGTCAATCACTGAACAATCGCTGTTGCCATAACCAAGCAGAAGAACAGATTTGTAAGCAATTGTATCTTAGTCCCAGCAGAGTAGGAAAAAAATCAGATAAGTTTGTCAGACTCGGGGAATCACCCACATTTGTCCTTGGCTTTTCATTAATCATATGCTCTGACGTATATCCAGCCAAGCAGATTTTCTCTTGCAGCTTTGAAGATAATATATTTAGTAATGGAAAAGCAGAGACGTTCTTGGTAAGTGAGGTGTCGCTTCTTCCTGAACCTAACAGTGTCGTATCTGCAGATAGAATGGGTCTTCAAAAAAATGAGATGGAGCAAAACAACAGCTGCAAGGACAGTGAAAACTTTTGGAGTTCAGCCACTGTAATGTCTTTATTTTGCTAAAAGTCTTTTGATGAATCATTTCTAGCTTCAGCTGCCAGAGGCATTGATCAAAACAATGAACTCTGAACAGCAAAGTTGATCTACAGTCTTTCATCACAGATCAGATGTTTTAAAATAAACCTAAGGTGTAACCTGCACATAAGCTATTTGCAAGGAGTTAATAAAAACATTCACTGAGTAAAGGTAGGCAAGCATCACAGTGCTAAGAAATTGTTTCAGAAGAACTGAAACACTGTCATTTCCACACGAGGCGTTAGTCAAACTGGAACATCAGTTAGTCTAACACAATCCCATGAAGTAGCTAAAGGAAGACAGCAAATAATTAGAGATTATTACAGTTCCATTCCGTAAACTAGGTCATTTGACTGAGGGAACCTTAGAACAAGGAAATTATTAAAACATGACCTTATTCAACTAAAAGGATGATAAACCTGGTCATCTTCTGTACTTCAGATTAAAATAAATGCTTTTAAAAATTAGATTCTTAAAAATTCAAATGGATTCCTCTGATCCTACGAAATGACGCATTATAGTGTTGTGTTGTTTGTTTTTTTATACAAAGAATAAGTGATTTAATCAAACTATAGAAGACAAGACTCTTGTAAGATTTTTTATTTTTTTTTTTAGAAAAATTAATGTGGGTGCTGTTTTGATTTCTTTTCCCACGGCTGACATTCCATTTTATGTCGCAGGTGGGAAAACACAAATACAAACTGTTCATCTACAAAAATATCGTTAGTTACCTTTTCTACCCATGGAATTTGTGTATAGGCTCATACGGACACCCAATATTATCCAAAATAAGTCATCTCCTTCACTTTTAAATTCACATAAAGCAGATCACACAGTGATCAGAGAAAAGTCACAAGGAGAAACAATAGCTAAATATGACAGTGGGAAGGATATGCTTAGCTTTAACTTCTAGAGACATGAAACTTGAATAGACCACTTATCTTTCCAAAATGTCCCCCAGCAGACTCTGGGCCTGTACATAATATAATACCAAATATACAGAGTTTCATGTACAGAACAGAAATGTCATTCCCAAACTGTTTTCACTCATGTTTGCAAGTTCTAAAGTAGACAGCTACAATAAGAAGAACATAAAAAAGGCAACAAAGATGTCTTTTTTCTACAAATTCAAGATCCCTCCCAGAGAGTATTCAGACTCTTCTTTCTGGTACAGCTTCAGTTCCAGCAGAGAGGAGGGAATCAGAAGGAGGAGGACAGACCACCACCCTGAAAGCTGGAATGAGATGAAAGACGACAGGCGTGTGAAATTGGAAAGGCAGAAGGGAGCGTAGCAGATCCTGAGTCAATGGGTACAGCAGTAGAAGCTTACGCTATTGTTTCTTCTCTCGCAGACATATCTTCACTTTCTGAATTAAGCGTATGTTTTAGACAATTGTCTAAACTATAGCAAACTAACATTATGTTTTATGCAAGAGGAAGCAACACCCAGCAGAGAACACAAGAGAAAGAAAAGGTCTCTTCCTGACTCTGAAGTTGAATAGCCTTTGTATTGCTGTGTTACGATCCTTTGACTTTCCTTCCCTTTCAAAGGAGCCTTAACGTGCCTCCATAACAGCCCTCTTTGGCCCTTGAAGCAAAGTCTACAGGTGTTTGGTATTCATCGTTTAAAATTTAATTTGCATAGCTTCCAGGGTCAGTTCTCAAAGTGTTTTTTACTTTCTCCTGCATTATTGTCAGTGCTACCACAGAACATATATAGCTGAGCTATACCGAGAGGGACCCAAGCCACCACATATAAATAACATTGTTATCAGTCAACAGGGCTACAGCATCCTAGAACAGACCCATTATTCCACATGAAGCAGGTTTATTTTTTCAAGGTGGATATGGATTACACAATTCTGCAGCTTTGTCTAAATGCAGAGTACCCAAGCCTCCACATTATCTGTTACACTAGGAATTGCTGGGCTTCCATTCCCTGCTCTCCCAGTCCCTTATGACCTCCTGCACCTACCTTCTTCATCAGGCTTTCAAAAATAGCACTTCATTATCTCTAGGCACTCTTGGGAGGATAAATGCACAAAATGTTGCACGTTAATTAATAAAGCATTGGGAACCAAAAGTTCCCAGCAGGGGTTACATTTTATAAGGCTAATTTCTTACCCTAAACAGGTTCTTTCAAGCAGCTATGCCCTGCAATAGGCACCAGAGAGGATGTCTCCATGTTTGTTCCTAATCACACTTTGTGTGTTCTGGAGAAGAACCACTAAGAAATGTTTTCTGAGTAATACTTTCCATTTGATCTGCCATTGTTAATAGAAGAACACAATATTTCATTATGTTTCTCTTCCTGGCAGCCTGCACAGTAATTGCACACAGTAGCTAGAGACAAGTGGACTAGCAGTTCTGGAACGATGAGCAGGAAAGATGAACAATTTGTAAATTAATCTCTTCTTCTAGTGGTAACAAACAACTGAAGTATTTATTTAAAGGGGAGGGGGAAAAAAAAAAAAAAAAAAAAAAAAAAAAAAAAAAACAGTTTTACACCAGCTGCATTTGCTGCACCCTGAATAATGTCAACATTTTATAAAGGGTTTTGTACTATTCAAATAGCAAATGAGCTCCAGCTCCTTCCTGGAGTTCATTATTCCATAAACTTGACTTTCATGGGGGTCCAAAGTAAAATAAAAGGATTTTTGAGTAAGAGATGCCAATTTCAGATAGCGATTAGAGTGTGCTTTATTACATTGCTCCTATTGTACATAACATTGGAGAGTCAGCTCCTAGATCAATCCCAAAATGTGGTTTGTTAGCGAGGTTGGACTGCTTGTGGTATGTAGCATGGGAGTCATGCCTGTGAAAGAAAAAAGAAAAAAATAGCCCAAAGAATGTGGACACAGACTGTTTTTTCCTTACTATAAAAGTCAATCCTCTTATTGCCATGACAGCTAATTATTTTTATTTTGTTTTCCTGAACCAAATCTTCAGAAAGATCACACTACAGATTTTAAATGCAGGTGATTTTTTTTTTTTTTTAATTGAAATAAATATTTCTTGTTAAAACTTAGAAAGTAATTCTCACTTCAGCATCCAGATCAGCTGGTAGGTTAATATATGCCATTAATCAGTAGAAACTATTCCACAGTCCAATATGTTTCACCTTTAGGACATCTTTTTTTCCCAGATTTCTGTCTATAATTTTTTCATAATTTTTCAATCCACTGTTCCCAGTTATAGCATTTTTTTTTTTTCAAGTCTGAGGTTTTGCCCTCTTTGTAATTTGCACATAAAAAATACAAAGTCATCATGGTCCGTCCTGGAAATTATTTGGCCAAACTTTCCACTCTCAGTTAACACGACTTTCCACGTTAACATGTTCTTTCATTCTCTTGAGCATGTTTAATTCTTCATGAGCTCTGTTTGAGAGTAAAGATCAAAAAATGCAAGGAAGATGGTCTAAGATAACATTCCAATTTTTTTTCCAGCTAAGTGCATAATTAGGCCTCATTCAAAACTGCCCTAGAAGAATATTTTCATAGACAGAAGATTGGTTACGAGGAATAACAAACAACAAAGCAATTTATCCCTTTGTTTGAAGAACTTAACCCTAACTACTTCAGGTAGTTTCCACAGGGCTGACACACAGAAAACCAATGATGTATGGACTGGCAACAAAGGACTGCATAATAGGTGGCTCTGAGATCTGAAGGAGAGGGTCAGCATCACAGGAGAGAAAGCAGATATTTTAGAGGCTGACTGTATAGCAACAGGTATTCACGAAACAGAGGAAAACTGAACATCCGGAACGCAGATCTGGATGTATTTTGGAAGGGGTGGGCATTAAAAGCACTGTAACTCAAGGCTGAACCCAGCCTTGCAAGAATTAATGCAATATTAGCAGTTTATAAGATTGAAACTTCAACACAGCATGTTAACACTGTGCTGTGGCAGACCTGCTTTAGATGCATCTGAAGCAGCCAGCTTTATCTTAGCCAGGGTAGCAAAATGCAATAATGCAGCAGACTGATGAAGGCCCAGCATACATTCAGTAGCCTAAGTATACTCTGCTGCAAATCTACTGTTGTGCACGTATAAACCAGTTTTAGTTACATAGCTTAGATATGTCACGAGCTGTAATCATTCCTCTGATCACAACAGGGTATAACCAGCCCTAGCTGAAAATGTAGATTTTTTTTTGTTTGTTTCTTCGAGTATGAGAATTGTATGTGTGTATAGAGAATTATATAAACTCATATATATACTTTTTTATATGTTTAGACTTAGGGTTCAGATTTGAAGGTGATTCTGATCCATGGAGTTTCAGATGCTAAACTGGATTTGAGGAAGTTAGTTCAGGGAATAGGATTCAGAGTTCTAGCGTCCAGTAAATGGAAAGAGATTCTGGAAATAATACGTACTTTGGGCAAAAATTTGAAATAGAGGTATATGTATATTAAAATAAAGGGATACCAGTTTTGATCTTTTTAACTAAGAAAAAAAAAAACACTTCAGAGCAACGTTCCACAGGTGCCATGTACATTCTTGTAACAGCTGTCCATTTAGACTCAGATCTGGCTCACCCGTAAAATGCTGCCTTTTCAAACAACTCCCAGTAAAATCACAACACTTTGTGTGCTGGAGGGCACAAGAAACCTTCTTATACTCCAGTACATTTCTTCACACATAAGAATTTCTGCTTCTACCACCTGAACGGCCCATCTCTTAGAAATGCTAAGACTACCAAGGGAGAAGTTTGAGGTTTACATGCTTCTTACACAGTATTACATCTGGCTAACAAAATAAAGGACTGTTTTGCAAGAGGAGCTACCACTCAACAGACTAATTCTGTCATGTCACCCTGGGGTGCTCCAAGCATGACACTGTTAGCTGGTTGAGGGAAGTGATTGCCCCGCTCTGTGCTGGAGAGGAGCACTGTGTGGAGTTTTGGGTACCATAGTACAAGAGGGACATAAAACTGTTAGAAAGTGTCCACAGGAGGGCCACAAAGATAGTGAAGAGTCTAGAGGGTAAGATGTATGAGACGCAGCTGAGCTCCCTTGGTTTGTTCAGCCCAGAGCAGAGGAGGCTGAGGGGAGGCCTCATGGCGGCCTGCAGCTCCCTCACGAGGGGAGCAGAGGGGCAGGCGCTGAGCTCTGCTCCCTGGGGACAGCGACAGGACCTGAGGCAATGGCAAGAAGTTGCATCAGGGGAAGTTCAATCTGGATGTTAGGAAGAAGTTCTTCACCAAAAGAAGTTGTCAGGCTCTGGGAGAGGCTCCCCGGGGCAGTGGTCAAGGCAAGAGCCAAGGGCTGGACTCCATGACCCGCATGGGCCCCTTCCAACTCAGGATATTTTGTGACTCGATGGGATCACGCTGTTAGCCCAAGGCAGAGCCCATGCCTGCAAAACTAGGTCTCAGTGCTAAGTACGCAGAGTGATGATTCTTTATTCCTTTTCCCAACTTGAAATCTACCCCTTAAAAGACCAAAGATAAGAGGGCCCTACTTAGCAACATTCAATTCAAGAATTTTTTCAGAATTTCTTTTGAATACTTTCCATGTAGTGTTCCCCACTCTATGGGCACTGAACACAGGTTAAGTAATAACAAGGAGTATTTCATGCTAAAGTAAAAGTCCATAAAGTGAATCTGAAGACTTTAAAAAAAAAAAAAAAAAAAAAAAAAAAAAGGGTGAGTTCCAGAATTCACTCTACTGGTACATTAATGCTTCACAGAATCAGTCTCAAACTCATGAAAATTTAATCCTTTCTTACCTGGAATAAGTTTTAAGAATTAGTAGTGTATAATTCAGTAATTTAGCCAATGTATTCATCAGCTAGAACAGGAGAGCATGTTACAAAAAAAGCATGAGAAATCATTTTAATAAATAATCTGTGGTCCCGTGAAGCTGTATGCTTCTGCATTTCTGCAATTCCAAACTAGAACCGGCAGCAGATACATGGGATGTGAGTTAGGAATACAGTCTTATAGAGGAACTAGTCAGATACACAAATAAAGCAGGTGAGCTCTATAAGCAACAGAAGATAGTCAATACATTTATTTACCAAAAACTTGAAAAGCACTTGAGAAGGAAATAAGCTAATAAATGTCTGTGGGGATGCTCTACCTTATGACATCTAGCTGTTGTTCTTAAGAGCTAAAATGCAATTGTGTAAATCCATCACCTAATACTTGAATGCAATTGCGGCCGGAGCAAAGGTTTTCAGAAGCTAACCTGCAGTTGAGAAATAACCCTATCAATCTACAGAATACATATATCACTTTTTCATATACTGGGGTGGTAATACAGGACTATGGTATTATGAGTACATTTTTAAAAGCTTTTAAATCTCACTGAGACATCCATCTCACAAACCTTAAAGTCTTGTGCCATTTTGTTTGACAAAGAGTCATACTTAAAATGGCCTTAAAAGGAACTTGCACTTCCCCTTCTATTGTTGGAGCAATGTCCAAAAAACATTAGTGTCAAAAACAAAATAAAAGTCACCCTATTTTACAACCACACAACTTCAATGCCCTCCCCAGTAACCCCCCGCGTTCAGTGGCATGTACAGTTATGAATAAGATCAGACAAGCCCAGTAGAGGATTCATAAAACAATTGTTGCTAGCAGCAAACAACCTGCCTTGTGTATCAGCAGGAAGTCATTCAATAAAAGCAGATGTATCAACAACATAAACATGGCTGTTTAACAAAATAATATATATTTTTTTCCTCATTTCTGACCTATTAGCTCTACCTGCCAAAAGCATAAGGTTTTATAAGGCATCAAAAGAACAAATGGAGTCTACTGATTATCAAAAGAGTCACAAACAGACAGGGCAGGTGGAAGCTTCCTGGTCATGGACACACACAAAACTGTAAGTGGAAAAACTCAAGAAACAGGATAGTCTGTTCTCAAAACTGAGTTGAAGCTTTAAGTGACTAGCACAGCATCACAGCTACACATTAAAGACTCCTTAATATAATTGTTTCTGTATTAATGAGATCCAGCCCAATTTCAGCAAAAGTTGTTTTTTGTTTTTTGTTTTTTTTTTTTCTTTGCCTTAATGCAACTTTGATTCAAAGCAATTGAAAAAAACACTGTGGTTTCTAGAGCTATTTAGTCTAACCAAATGTGGGCAGATCCTGCCGATAAAGGAATGATTTAACTGAAATGAATTTCTATAATCAAAAATAAACTAGGCTGAGGAGCTCCAGACAAGTCTGAATGAAAGAAAACTTTAAAAACATCAATTATTTGTTGCAGCACAGTTAAATATTAATGTATCCTCTTTAAACTCCTTCCAGTCAATCACTTTAAAAATAATAAAACATGGGGCTAGAAGGGAAATAAAATAAAATGTCTGGCTAGCTTCCCCTCTCCATTTTATTCAAACACTGGAAAGACCTAAATAATTTACACAGATCTAAGAGCACAGAATCTGGCCTTCAGAAACATATAGCAAAGCCCAGGTTTAGACCAGACCCGAGCCCCTGCTAATTGAGAATCTTCTTGTGCCATCCTGCTTCAACAAGTCTTAGGGAAAGTTTCCTCATTAATTTCCAGAATTTAAAGAAAAACAGACACCTTTCCACCACCCAAAGGAGTCACAGAGGAACTAAAGAAAAGCAAAAATAAAAACCAACAAACCTCTCCTAGCACACCCATGAAGCTTCTCCTCACAACTCAGCCTCCCACACTGCACCACTCACTGCACTGGTTGAGGCTGAAAGCCATTAACGGATATGGGGAA
The DNA here is from genome assembly GCA_011076525.1 of Nettapus auritus. Lineage (NCBI taxonomy): Eukaryota > Metazoa > Chordata > Aves > Anseriformes > Anatidae > Nettapus > Nettapus auritus. Next base: position 25,725,925 of record CM021768.1, on the reverse strand, counting down.
CAGCTGGTCTCCCCTTGCCAGCTGAAACCTACCCATACTCACCTGTAAGCTTCCCCACAGGGCCTTAGCTGTTGTTCTGCAAACATTGGGGACACTATTGGGATGTTCAGACTAGGACATTTTCTCCATTTCCCTAATGGTTTGATCTTCCTAACCCAAACCTGCAAGTCTGGGATTTAGCCATTCCCAACAGTATGAATGAACATAAAGGTTAAGCAGGTCATTACAAGGTTATCTCTGGTATTACCTACTAGGAGTTGTCACAACACTCCTACTCTCCAGAAACCACAGTTTCTCAGAGCTATTTGTTTGTAATCTGGTCAGCCTACTTTAGCTTACTGGTTACATCACACTTGCAGGAGAAAATATCTTCAAAGCATTCCTTACCCTGTGAGCTATTTGGCAAAAGGAGAACGATGAAAACTCTTCCTCCCCTGGCTAGACTGAGAAACCCTCTGTTTCCTTTGCTCTTTAGATGTTCTGACTAAAAAACATACTGCATTTGAATTGATCCAAATGTCTCTTCTGTTACCTGCAAAATCAGGGTAAAATTCGAAGTTTATGAACACATTTACAATGCATTGTCAAATACATTTTTTAACATATATGCCAAGATAACAGTTTTTAAACACACATATTACACAGGTTACCCTATGCTTTCCTAGATTTTATTTGCTGGATAATGTGTCCCAGCAATGTTTCCAGTAACTGTCAATACCCCAGAAATCATTCCACAGATGCAACAGCCAGCTTGATCTTCCGCTGTCAAGTCACAGGAAAAAAGGCAGCTGGGCCATGAACCTTTTACTACCCCAGCCATCTCTCACTTTCTGCAAAATTCTATTTTCTTTGTATTTCCAAGAGGCGTGTGTAGACAGCAGGTACCGCAAGCCAACTCGGAAGCCATCCTTTTTTTTTTTTTTTTTATCCACTTCAGTACTAGTCTTCCATTTGTTTTTGGCCACTAGGACAAACTTGCATTTTTTTCTACAAAGCATCCAGCAGTGTGTCTTCAAATAGCCAGGGATGCCCCTGGGCTGAAGGCTATAGTAAAATATCGGGATTTTTATTGCACTTTGCCTCCACCTACTGCCTTCAGCGGGATTGTCTTCATGTAAACTACTGACTACCTTTTCATTTGCTTGCCTTGGAAAATCAGGCTGGAAAACTTCCCTGATGTATGTGCCTGACTACCTGTCATTCTAGTAATATCTCCAGGACTCATGTTCTAGAATAAAGGAAAAGATTGTGCAACAATCGCACAAAAATACAGAGCAATGGCACAAGAAAGCAAAAAATTAAAAGTAAAGATGCTTGAAAGGTTCATGTTTTCTTTTTGCACAGTAATAATCCTCAGATTAGACCACTGAAAAATTACCCGTGGCATGGTGCAAAAACTATTCCCTTTTTTTCAAAGACTGAAGTTTCCCGCTTCAGCCTGCACATTCAGTTTTCTATGGCCATGAACATCTCCTTATCACAAAGGCTCTCATGACATACAAATGTCATTTGTTGAGTCTCAGTCAAAATCTAGGATGATTTTGCCTTCCAGATCATACTGGAATTGTCATTTCCTTCATTTATAACATTGTAACAGTAAAAGAGGGTGCATTCTTCCTCAACTGCCATTTCTGGAAAATCAGTGGATTTTTCCTATTTTCTCCCCAATACACAGGCACTCCAGAGGTACTCTCATGTTAAGCACTCAGGACAAGTTAGGTTCTTATAGATATACAACCAGTCACTAAGAAAGGAATCACTATCTTCCTTTTATGTCTCCAGTGCAGTTATCTGTCATCCTTAATGGTTTTTTCAAACCATTTTTGGGCAGATTTCATTATTAATTACAAGCCTCCTCCTTGCTCAGTTTCCTGGGACACAAAGTCATTTAACTACAGAGGAGTATTACTAACATAGAAGACCACATAGATGCATAAAATTCGAGCTGATCTGAACTGGCTTTGCACTTTCCATCTTTTCATCCTTTTCCCTGAAATGGACAGAAGAGTGTTTTATATTAGGAGTAGGAGCTCCTGCTCTCATCTGAGGAGGAAAAATAAGTAGCCTTTATGTAAAGTTATGCGGTCTCAAGACAGACCTTTAGCAGTGCACTTTGCAGGATGATTTATCCATTTAGAATTTGATGTTGCTGCCAACTCTAAATGTTTTGCCTGAAATCTTCATTGTGATGATTATTATGAAAAGACTTCATTTGGGGATTTGGGATTTTGGATTAATTTAACCTAAGTGTTTAAATTATTTATTTTACACTGTTTACAAATACCATCAAAAATATAAAACTTCCCCATGTAAAGATATGTAAACTTTTCCAGTCCATGGAATCAGTCCATTAAACACACAAGCAACATAATCATTTTTGCCTCAAAGTTTACAACTCATATAGTAAGGAAGCTGTTATTCTTTCTTTCCTATAATATGCACACATAAATTTATATCAGATGCAACAAAATAAATATATGTACCTCCATTTGTGTCTCATTTAACATATACATTAGTCAGAATTGAGACAGTCACCATAACCCTAAAATCTAGTAAATACTTTGAAGAAGATAAACTTAGTTCCTGGTCTACCTGCCTAATTCTTCAGACCAGTTTTTCTTTCTTGTACAATTACCTTGTCATTTTCAACAAATGTTTTTCCTCTGCTACTCTACAGGAGATCCTAACAACGACAAAAATTGAGTCTGGATTTCTTGTTTCCCTTTTGTAATATAACCATCCACAAAACTACTCCAAAATTTATTAACTGTACCATCATATATATTTTTTTTCTTGTAAAACCCTGAGCAATATTGCTGGTCCTGGAGTAAAAGCACTCATGAATTTGCTAGTTTCTGGAACACCAGGGAGGGAATGAACTTAACTCTGCTCCCTTGAAAGCACAGATATAAGTCACTGATATTTTTCTCCTTATCAAAGAAAAGGGAGGGAACTCCTTGGTATTCTATCCACATTATAGAACTAAATGATCTTTAAGGTCAGGATGAAGGAACTGAGACAAGAGAATAAGCATCCATTCTGCATGAAAGCAATGAGTCTAATCACTTCAATAACTAATTGTTTTACATAAATTGAAATATCTTGAATCTTCTTTTACTTTTTTTGTTCTATAACCATTGTCCCATTGAGCTCAACAGAATTACTCTTGGCGTACTGCTTGTTCACTGTCACAACCAAGACTCCTGTTCCAAGACCCCTCACTTTTGCAGAGTCTGGATTCAGACCTGAATTGCAAAATTCTTATACTCATCTTTTTGAGTTGTGACTTTTCACTTCTGGAAAAGTGGTGAGATCTCTTTACTACCTTTCATATCCAAAGTGACACAAGGACCATGAATATCACAGAATAATCACTGAAATCCTTTCATCGGTGCTAATCACTGAGATTTACTACCTATTTCCTGAGTAGAAGGAAGACAAATACTTCTTAACTCGGATATGGAATTGGGCAGTTTCTAAAATATCATGCATTTACGATGCACATGCAGCTTTCAAATATGATCTAGGATGAGGGACTTGTACACAACAATTTCCTCATTGTAAAACAGAAACAAAACCTGTTCTGCCTAGATTGTCAAAGTAAAAACCTTCTCGTAGTGAATGCACAGCGTGTCTGCCTTACAGATCAACATAGTGTTCTTCTGCCTTACAGGTCAACAAGTAGCCTAACATCTACTTGGGTTCCTACCACTACGAGATCCTCAAACATTGCTCTTCCCTGGCTCAAGTTAATCTCCTGCTCAGTCTGAAATGCTTTATACAAAGTGGGTGAGCTTCAAAAAAGATATCTGGGTGAAGCGTATCTCCTGTGATAAACCAGAGAAATGACAAGATAATCTAAATTACCTTCTGATTTGGGACTTTCTGAAATCCAAGCTACCCAGTATGAATCTGTAAAGCTACACTGAGTGCTTTCTTCTTCCTCTTCTTCCTTCTTCTTCCTTTCTTCCTCTTTTCAGGTTCCTGCCAAATTGTGATTCTGTCTTCATTCAGATCATAACATGTACCCAGGATCTCAGATCCAGAAAAATAGCTTAAATTGGTATTACAGTGGGTAGTAAGAAAGGGTCATGACCACAAATTATTTAGAAGCAAGAATGTAGTTATCTGTGAATGAAGCCTAAGTACCAGCACTTGCCTTGAATACATCCATGTTTTAGGTCAACTTCTTTTGAAATAATTTACATAATAATATACAATTAAAATGGTAGCTGTCTTGATAAAATATTGCTAACTTAAAAGAACCCTAACAGACTTGCTTTCCCAGACCTTTTGACAATGGAACAAATTCTGTGGAATTGATTTCTTAGATAGGATGGATGTTTTCCATTTCCAAAAAAACTCCGGTGCCTTAATAGTTTAAGTGTTATTCGTTCCCTTGTGGATCGGGCTGACAACGGAACCTACTAATGTGAGAGCTATTAAGATTCTCAACAAATCCCGGGTTTTGCTCTGTTTGAACTCTTAATCGTGAATTCATTTAGGAAGAATAATATTCATGATATGCCTGTAGCTTTTGCTATAGAAAATCCGTTTAGTAAGGAACAACACTGATATCTTGAAATACACAGAACTTTTTTTTGCAGTCACTAGAGAATAGAAAGCCTTGAATGCTTACCAAAGAGGGTAATTCATGTCTATTCCATCTCCTAAAAACACTTCCTCCTTCAGATTTACAGTTACTAAGAACACAGAGCAATTTTGATCAAAAGAAGCAGCAGCAGCTGTAAGGGAGAAGTGCTCATTTCTGATTGCTTCATCTGGAATGGAAGGGGATAATGGCATAACTTTATTACACCAGATGCAGTGAAGGCCTTTATTTCATTTAATCTGGAGAACAGAGGAATTTGTCACATACAGAAGATGAAAATAATCTCGTTCTTCTTGACACCACCCAGGCATGATGGTTAGTGGCTGGTTCCACAGAAGAAGTTGGAGTTTATGATGACTACTTACTTACTTTCTCCTGCATGACTGTCCTATACTCCAGAGACATCTTCTATTGAAAAGTTATTTTTGTTTGGTATTTGCTGGAAAGCATTTGTTTTGGGAATGTGTGCTTCTGGGATTTGTGGTAGGCTCAAAGTTTCAACTGTACATCACAGCATACAATTTGTTTGGCACAGCATTTATATTTAAGTTGGAATTTATTAACACTTACTCTAAGACTATTCTCTGTACCAAAGCCATTTTTGACTAGCAATGTATGCTGATAACAAACAATGGCCACAGATAGGACTTTTTACTTCATTTCCCTTCAAGGGTAGTACAAAGGATTATTCAGCTCAGCAAATGTATCAGTGATTCATCAGTGTGGCATGTCACTTTGTTTGTTTGTTTGTCTGAACACAGTTTTGGGGTTGTTTGTCCTGTAACTGTATTTACACTATGAATTCAATATTATGGCTCTGGGTGAGGTCCTTACTGAGCAGGAGCTATCTTCAAAGTTAATAGATATGTTTTATCCACCATCTATTCTTTTGACAAATAGATTTAAAATGCCACTGCTTCTGACACATCAGTATGTTAAAACCTCTTGGCACAAGGGGTAATATCTACACAGAATGGAGAGCAGGGGAGAGTTGAGCCCAGCATTTCTAGGTCATACCAAGTTATTAAGTGCATTTTCTTGAATATAGGAAAAGCAAAGCAAAAGTGATTTGCTCCTTTTTCTCTAAAAGGAGAATGATCAGTAATAACTTGTTTCCAGTGGATCGGCAGGTTCATTAACATTTCATAACCAGGATACAGATTGGCTCCCTTCAGAAGCGTGTCCGATGTCACATCACCCTTTTTTATATATCGATTTGCAAGAATAATCCTGCTTCAGTGCATGACTTACAGTCTGCCTGGAATCCCACTTGTTCTGGTGGTTAATGACATATAACTCACTTCGTCAGTGTCCTCATAATACACACAACCTTCCCACTTTCCTTAGTTTCCATGACCACAGAGGTGGCACCTAGTTACAGGGGCTCTGTAAGTGCTCAGGCAGAACAGCAACAGAAGAGACCTTTGATGGTCCCATAATGATTTAACACCGACTGAAACCCCGTCCTGACAGTACTTTTGTCACTAGCTCTGCTTGCAAATGTTCTGTAGTGTTTGGGATTTTTGGGGATCCAGAAAGACAGATCCTACTTCCTCATCATGATTTTAAATGTCTATTTTCAGTTTCCCAAAGCTTTTCAAGACTTTCCATTTACATTTTCTCCTTTCTGCTTGTGGCTATATTGAAAAACAACAGAACATCTTTATCATAAATATGGGAAGGATTATCAAGCACTGGAATGCAGTGACCACTAGTTCAGAGAACAAAAACGTACAAAAAGATGCTTCTGTACCTGAGGAATTGCACCTCCTTCCTCCATTAACTGCACAGGGAGCCAAAGCCTATCATGCCTGCATTATTAATTCTCCAAACTGTACGTTACAGTCCTAAATATTAGAGTTGTCTGATTCTGCTCTAGTCACTAGAGTAGGCAACCAGTGTAAGTGGAAAATCTCTGCCAAAATCCATGTGTTCTGTCAGATAGGAGCAATTGAAGCCATGCTTTTGCAGGATTAAACTGAAAAGTTAGCAGCATGAAATTCTGTTGTGCTTGGCACAGGCAGACTGAAACACCTTTCCTGCATAAGATAAAAAGTATCAAAAATGTGACTGTAATCAAATAAATTCTTGGCTTTTGTGAGAAAAAAAATAAAAAAATATAAAAAAATCACCTTTTCTGCTCGTCTGTGAACTGGCTATTTCCTTATACTGATTTCATTCAGGTTAATATACATTTTTGCAATATTTAAATGCATTTGCTGTTTACACAGTTCCCAATTCTGGGAAGTGCTTCCTACTAAGAATACGATGTTACAAACGGCAATCACATCGTTTCCTGGATCGTGGCATTCCAAGGAGTGGAAAACTGCAGCATTAATTGTCCTTATGTCCAAGTTAATCTAATTGATTCCAAAAATTCCGTTCTTGCTTCTCACCCCGTGTCCTGTTCTGTGGGCTATCACTCTGATTTTAAGCAAGCGGTATCAGAGGATACTGATGTTACCAGAGCGTCTTCCACAGTTTGTACAGAACCTGTGGTGTAAAACCGCAAGAATCGCTGAATAAATCGTGCATTTCAGGGGCTCAAGCGCCACCTGCTGCGGATGAGGGCAATACACACTGTGGAAGCAAGTAATCCAAAATACAGCTGTCCTTCTGAATGTACGAATATTTATCTATATGACCATAGGGTTGAAAAAACCGACCTCCTGAAGGCCTGTCCAGCTTCAACTATTTTCTCATTCGATATACAAACTGTCAAAACAAAGGGGGAAAAATTGTAATTCTTTGCATACCTAAGTGTCAGTGCTGTAAAGCCAGCTTCAGATTTGAAACTCAAGCTTTTTGTTCCTTTCCCTACCTACACTACCATGGCTAACAAAGATTTTGAAACCAGAGTCTAGTAAACAGCTGATGATACATGAGCGAAGAAAAGATTGTGTTACATATCTTCCACACGTTGCAGCTCTTAGAGACAATTCTTCTGCATATCACTTAAACACAAACTGCATTTCTGGAAAGGAAAACTTTAATTCTCATCTCTGACTATCCCGCCTCAGGCTTGGCTACCAGCTTCATGAGTGAACAGTGCACCTTCAAGGAAAAGAAATTAATCATCTTTTCAGCTGGGACAATTGGGGTTATTCCATCCTGAGGACATATTTAGTTTCCACTTTCATTCCTGATGAAGAACCCAAATTAACTTAGTTAAGCAGACCCATCCCAGAGTCAGAAAAAATGATGCATGCCCATGTGTCTCAATATAAAAAAGGAGAGTTACACAGAGCTATTTGAAGCAGGGAAAGGAGAGGCAAACGGTAAGTCCAAGCAAGTGATGAGAAGAGCAGTCTTTGCCTAGGAAAGATTCTGGAAGAGGCTGTACCAGTGCTATGAAGTACATTTTCCCATTTCTCTAATTAGCCATATCACCAGTGAAAGAAAAGAAGTGGAACCGATTGATATTAGAGAGAGAACAATAGAGTGGGATGGGATTTCCAGTGATCCTACAAGCAGCAGAAAGCAGCTGATGATAAATTGTTTTAAACAACCAGAAAAACGTGGAACAGACAACTATGGACTTGTTCTGAATTTGCCAACTGACATGCTCATAAATCTTGAATCTATGGACAAACACTGACTCATTACCGCTTCCCTGTAGGCAAGTGCAATAGAGTAACACATGACAATAATATACAATTAATTCCTGCTCAGAGAGCCAGTATTCTATCCACTCACCTCTCATTTTCACCTCAGATCCTCTTCTGAGGGTAGAGCAATCATACACACATTTCTTCAGTCCCCTGCCCACAGATAAAATTCATTCTGTGAAAACATAAAAATGAAAATAAGTAAAAGAAAACCTGTCCAGCACATTTGTCTTCTATCCTATACATGCAGAAGCTGCTTTCACAGCTGCTTTGGAAAGAGTTGCTTGTTCTTCCCTTTAGGTCATGCAGAAAATACCTATTTGGCTGATTAACCTCTTCTCAAGCCCAAAAAGATGCATTAACAATTCTCCGAGGGTCAGCAACGGTGGCTAGCTAATGATAGCAGACCAGAGGAACGAGCTGTCCTACCTGCTGGTGAGCTCATCCAGCAAAGCACTCATGGTTACAGCAGATGTTAAAGCTTTACAGACACATTTGTTCTCCCCTCCCAGCAGCAAGCTCGCACAGCACGGAAGTCTGGAGAACAACGTGGCACTGATACATTCAGAGTGCGCAGGACACAGCAAAGGATGTCCACGGGCCTGCTACCGTGCTACTCACCAGCGTGCTCCAACGAGCCTTCTGTGCACTGAGCTGATGTGCATGGCTGCACATCAAGGAAGCAAACAATGAAAAAATAAATAAATAAATGCAAACTTTGCTCAAGTTGCATGCTTATTTTTTATTAATTTAATCATGGAAAGTGAATTTTTATTACTATTTTTAGCACTTATGTTGTTTTATCTTCCTAAAAACACTTTAAACACTTTCAAAGTGAGCTTTTGGTACTGATGAGCCTGGTTTATGCTATCTTATGCAACTCTTCTGCTAGAACTCTTATGCTATCTCATGCTAGAGCTTACAAAATAGGAACATGGGGGAAAGCATCTAAAAACATAGACGTTGGGTTACAGTTATGGGAAAACAACGTTCACAATTTCTTAATTATATTTGTTCAAGTACTTTATTAGTTTCAAGTGACTTTGCATCTTCTTTATAATTCACTTTCCACAGATTCCCTAGCAAAAAGATTAATGGGAGACAGCCACTGAAACAAGGATTTTTTAAAAAGGACTACAGAAAGTGTGCCTAATATATTTTAAAGTGGCAGTCCCATATGTCTGTGCTGAGAAATTGGTTCTAATGTTTGTTCTGAATACCCCTGAAGTCAGTGGAGATCATTATGGAGGGTCCAAAGTAAAGTTATAGAGGTATTGTAGGTGATTCACACTGTTATTTATTTGTACAGCAATAACACTGCGATGTCTCATTTGTGATCCATGGACTTTTTAAGGGAGGGATCAAACAGAACAAAAAAATGGGTCCCTCCATTAGTGATAAATAATCTTCACTGGAAGTGTATTTTGATACTCACTACAAATTGCTTCCAAACAAGCTACAAGCCAAACTACTCTGCAGGCACTCTTTGGTGAACAAACAAACACATTCTAGAAGATCGCAAGCAAAAAGGCAGAGCACACACCACATAATTTCTTCCACATGCTTTGTTCATCCATCTCTCCTTGGCAGGTACTTCAGGGGGGCAAGTTGCCACAGGTGGTGTTGATTTATGTGATTAATAAATGTCCCTTCATTCACTAAGCAACCAGTGAAATAGTCTACACATAATAAAATTATTTTATGCATTATAATAAATTAAATGGAGTGTATTAATGCCTCAGCCAGTAATAGATTTTTAGTAATCATGTTCCCATCACATAATTTAAATACAACTAGGTCCATCTTTAAATAATTTCTAAAATAAAATGACATATATAATTATAAGGTGCTACAGCTGGTAAGAGAAAATAAATAAATTTGTTCCTCCCATACTAGGCTAGTACCTTCAAGGTGTTAAGCATAATACAGAGTATATTATATATCAGATAAGCGTGATACAGAAGTCAAGCCATAAATACAGTGCAACGAGATGTTTTAGCATCAAAAGGACTTTTAGTTTTTTTTTTTTGTCAACCACACCAAACTTCAGCTGAGTCACCTCACAATCTCGTCCATGCTAAAGTGTCCTTTCAATAAAAATAAGGTGGGATACCACAGAACAGAGGTTTTTAAAAAATAATAATTTCATTTTAAGAAAAACATTTTAAAGGAGGTAGATTTACTACATGTTTTAGGCATACCATGCAAAAAGTGGTTTCTACAACATATGGAAAGTATCTGAATCAGTAAGACAATTATCTTCATAAATCACTCCTGGTTCCAACTTTAAATTATGTCGTTCCCTCTCTCATGGGATATTCACTGTATCTCATACAAACTTGTGGTTGTATGTGCACAGTATTCCTACCTTTATAGAGAATTATGTCATATCAACACATAGAGGGTATGTAAAACGAAGAGTAAACACATTTTTATGAGATTCTGACCAGATGGACCCACATACTCCACTCTTTATCACTTCCCTTTGGCTTAAGGGAATATTCTTTTCGTTGTATATGATTTATTAAATGGACTAACCAAAACTCTGGGGGATTCCTCTTCAGACTTTATTTATGCAGCAGTGCACCGTGGGTGGCAACGGCCAACACAGTGCCACACAGGAGAATAATGTGGGACAGAAATGCCATTTCCCTCACCTTAGGAACATGAAGGCTTTAGGTTTGTTCAAGCCAAAATACAACTGCCTATGAACACAATGAGGATTTCTGAGATCTTGATCAAAAGCATGTTACAATTCAGTTAAGACAGCTGCTTGTGGCTAGTCTTACCTTTCCCTTCTTGTCACAGGTATCTTAACTGGACAAACAGTTTACAGCATCAGTCTTTTGTTATGTCTTCAAGATCTACATCCAGGAATATTCTTCTAAAAACAATGTAGAAAGAACATATGTAACTGTACATTTACCTTCTGCTTTCAGTAAACATCTACCTGTTGATCCTTTTTGTATAGTCTCATATGAGCACCTCATATTAACAGAACCTTCACAGAGATAGTTTTGATTACCTTTTTAATATGTTCTGTTTCTTCTCTACATTTTTTTTGTACATAAAGACCTTCAGAGAAAACTTATCTTCATAAGTCATCTTAGTCTATCATTTAGCATGCAATACTTAGAAAAGAAATGTCTCCAAATTCAAATTTTAGTTCTGTCCCTACTGGCAATTATCTGCACCCCGACACTCTCATTCAACAGCTGCTAACAACTATTTCGTAAGGTGTGTATGCAAACTCCTACCTGACCATTGCCTTTTCAAAGACAAAAGCAAGAATACATATCATGCTTCGTGGACATTATTGATATCATAACTGAGATATTTCTTTTTTTTTTTTTTTTTCAGTGACCTTTTACTGAAAAGAAGATAGAATAAAAGCAGAATTTCACAGCGTGGACTTGTGGACTTTGAACATACGTAGGTCTGAACAGTATATAATGTCAAAATCTTCATTATTGATCATACAATGAAAATATAATCCCTTAAAAAGATGCTTGAACTACTACTACTTCTCTTATTTGTGAACTAACTGAACTCATTCTGCAATGTGCTGACAAAAGATAAACACAAAAATGCTAAAACTCCACTTGAATGAGGATCATGCCCCAGCAGAAATTACATATCCATCTGTACCATTTAGTTGTATGTGGTAAAGCAAACATTCTTTCTACAGATTGCTAACAAGGGATTTATGAATTAGTAATGTCATTGATTTGCTTAAACATTTAAATCTGCATGGTTTGGAATTGTCTTCGGCTCTAGCAACCAGATTGTTTAAAGCAACTAAAGTGCAGTGAGTTGCAGTTATAAATAATGGCAGCATGAAACACTAAACAAAAATTTCCTAAGTTTTCAACCAAATAGGAACAACCGAAATCAACAACTGGTCTGCTCTTTTTTTTTTTTAATCTAATAGATTAATAGATGGTGACTACATTTTCACTAAAATGGTAATTCTTTATACTAGTGACTTGGTTTTGAATTGAGCTTCAATCTGAAATTGTTACCTAGTTGTTCGAACAAGAGAAGGCAATGAGATGTCAGTCTGCACTCTAGAGATGATTCTTAGACCTGAAATCTTCATAAAAGAGCATTTGTCCTCCTCTGAAATGATATTCCCAAGCAAAGTTACGAATATCAAATCCTAGATGAAAAGCAAAGTATGATACACAGCTTTAAATCAAGATGGATTTTGGATGTACAGTACAGGTAAAGCACGGCGACATTGCAATAAAGACAAATGAATAAACCACAACCACCAGTGCTATTTCTCAATGGAGATAAGGCACTTTTAAAAGGTGCTTTCAAACTTTACTGGCAGAAAGCAATTCATCTTCTCCTGCACCAGAGTGGCAGAACTGTTCTCCTGTTTCCAGAAATATAGATAACTCCTTTGGCATCGTATAACAGCTTACACCAGAGAGAATAAGGCAATGAAAAATTCTGCCCCTTTAACATAACACAGATGAGCTTTTATATTTGTAACAGTTAAATATATAATCTGATTAAGAAGCAGAAATGTAGCTGTTGGTTTTACATTTCCAACGGGTGTGTGTGTGCACACGTACATATATGTATACATCATAATTTTTTTTAATGCATTTAAGTTAGGGGAACTAGAAGATTCTTATCTGAGATTCATCATAACTAAATAAAGCAGTTCTGGCTTTCTGATGTCTGTTTTCCCTCACTGGGACTTGCCACAAGTATTGCCAAATTTATCACTTATTCTTGGAATGTCTCATTTGCATCACTTACTGCTCACATATGTGCCAGAACAACTAGATCAGGACTATCCCCACCAGCCTCTGCACTGCAGTCACTGAGTTTGCTGAGCAACTGATTTCCTACCCTAAAGTAGAGGGACCAGAAAAATTCCTGAATATAACAACTAGTGAAATCCCTTTCCCTCACACTGTAATGAGGTTATACTAACTGCTCCTTGGTCAAGGTAAGAGTTTCCTTTAAACCATAATCCCAATACTGAATTCCTGTAACAGAGTGAAAGAAAAGCACCTTTCCATTTAAAATATCTGCTGTCTAGACCATACACAGAGGAAGATATTTATCGTGGAACAATCAGACAAACCGTTTTGTAGTTACGAGACACTGAAAAATACTAAGTTTTGGAGTTTGGACATTTTTTCTTTTGTTTTTCCCTGTTTAGAAATTGCACACCATTCCTTACTTCTCTTTTTGCCCCCTTTCCTACTCAGAGGACAAAGAATTCCAGAGATTAAAAAACTTCCTTTGCAAACCAGCCCTCAATGAACACAGAGGCCTATTTTCAAAAAAACTATGAAAATAATACTCAATGGGAATGTGTGACATGATTGGCACAGGGGTCAAGGGCTTCCCTGACCTATTTGACAAATATTAAAGACTTTGCCATGTCTTATGTGAATTTTTATTATTTGTGTTTTACCTGCCTACATTTATCCTTCAAGAACGTTTGCTTACATGGATAGTAGCACATTGCATCTGTACAGCTGCTGGTCAACTCCTGTGCCACTTAAATCATGGTACCTATTTGCGTGCTCAGCATCTTTGAAAAAATATTTCTGGTTACATACATGGGGCCTAACTTCAGGCATGTGATCTGTTAACTTTTCATTCTGGAAGTAAATTAGAACATATATCCAGCCACTCAACTTGTAAACACTCCACCTGTTTCTTTAACTATACACACCCAGAAGTGATGCTACTGCCCTACAGACCTGTTTGCTTCTCCTGGGCTATCCAGTGCTATGCGATCTGTAGCACTAAGGGGACCAATGACAAGTTTCTGACAATCATCAGTCACCATTTTTCCTCTAATTACAACAATCTAAAGCTATCAGGAGAGAAAGGTGTAAACTTAAAATGCCTTCACAGTCCATTGCCTCTCTTAAAATAAATTTGGAACGTAAAATATCGCTTTGTGCATTCCAAAAATAACCTCCTTGCCCTTCTATTTCTGCCCTGCCTCAGGCTATTGACAAGAAGCCTCATAACACTCAACAGCAGCATCTGGCAATTTTTAAAGTTCAGTAATAAAAACAAGAAAGGGTTGATAAATTTACTTGACACTTAAAAATAAATCTAATCCAGCCAGGGATTAACAACAGGATTTTTACACCAAATAACTTTGCCAGCAAAAGTTATACAGGAATAAAGACTGGCAATCAGATTTCGAATGAAATCCTGGTCCTAATTCCTGTTATAGAGAAAATACCCTATCTAAATAACAGTGTTTTCCTTGAGTGTTGCGGAATAAAAAAGGGTTTCTCTGATCACAGAATCACAGAATTGATTAGTGATTGCTTTGGGGACCCCAGGTTCGGACCATATGCAAACTATTTGAGGGTTGTTTTTTTTTAGGCACAAGTTTTGCCAAAAACATCTAAGCCTCATTAGCTAAGCGTGAAATGTGGTACTCACAGAAGTTGCAAGCCCCACAGGTCATGCCAACAAATCTTAAAAACTGTGAGGTCTCCAGTATTTCTTTTGTTCATGCTGGTTACCAACTGCTAGACTCCTGAGAACTAAATGTGGTGCCATCAGTCTCCAGCGAACTTCAGATGCAATACAGGTTTCACTACACCTAGAAGTGCAAATTATTTAGTTAGTTTTGCCCTTTTAGTAAAGGTAATGGCACTTCTTAAATAGAAGTGCTTACGTAAAACTGAATTAAAAAGCTGGGGATATATTGTTCTTTAAAATGCAAGCCCTTGAAATGCCAAAAAAAAAAAAAAAAAAAAAAAAAAAAAAAGAAAATTTCTAGTCAAGCTCCTCATCTCTGATCCAGTACCTTCACTGTTCCTGGTTTCAAACCCTCTATGCCAACTATTTTGGCTACAAAGACAAATTGACTCTGCCCCAGCATCTTCCTTCCACACTGGTCAGCAGATTACCTTCCTTCAGTGCCTTCAAGGTTGAAAAGAGCAAAATATCTGAAGGCAGACCTGCTCCAGTGGAACCGGTATGTGTGGGAACAGATTAGCTTGACATTAGAGCCTCGGTTTGAAGATGCAGGTTTCTGTTGAACTTCCCAAACTGCAGGCATAAAGCATTTCCAAAGAGACTAAGAGTAAATTTCTGCTCAAATTGCTTGGTGCAGTGGGCCTGGCTGGGGTGGAGTTAATTTTCTTCATAAAGGCTCGTATGGTCCTGTTTTAGATTTGTGACCGAAACAATGCTAATAACATGCCCAAGTTTTAGCTGTTGCTGCAGGGCCTTCCCTGCTTCTCCCTCTGCCCTTCAATGAACAGACTTGGGGCTGGGAGGGGACATGAGCAGGCAGATCACCTGAACTAACCAAACAGATATTCAGGGCCAAGTAATGTCATGACATCTTCTGCTTGGGAACTGGCTGAGTGTTGGTCTACCCATGGGAAGTGGTGAGTGATTGCTTTGTATCAATTCTTTTTCCTTCTTTTTTCTTCACTTCTTCTTTGCTTGTTAAGCAATGTGTATTGTGACCCCAAGTTTTCTTGCATTTCCTCTTCTTTTCCTCTTCCCCTGTCCCTCTGGGGCAAGGGGGGCATGGGTGGAAGTGAGCAAGAGGCTGCATAGTGCTTAGCTGCCTACTGAGGTTAACCCACAACACTCAGATATCTTGATCTACATGCCAAGACATTTCAAAGCCAATAAGAAAAAGCATGCCAGAGTTCAACTGAAATGAAACCTGGCTACATTACTTGTGTAGCTTTTGCATTTCTCTCTGGCTCTCTTTGCTGCTGATTGCTACCATTTGGTTGCAGTTGCCTTGGGCAGTGGTCCATCCAGTTCAAAATTAAATCTAGCAGTGGCCAAAAAACTTAGGAGACTTCTTCTGTACTGGGGTCCCCAGCCTGTTTTGAGAGACCCAATAGGCTCAGATCAGCATCTGTGCTTTTTACTGCTATCCAAACCAGAACAAACCTCTGAATATTTTGAGATTCACACATCACCACTATACCATTATTTCCTAGACACTCAGCGTTGCCAGTATAAATTAAACAAGCTTTGTAAGCTACAGTTACGGCTACCCATGAAATACAACATGAAGTGCAATGAAGAGAGCACAGCTGCACTCACTTTAGTTGCACAGGTCTACACAGTTTTGACAGATTTGATGAACTCTAATTACATTGAAATACCCTTCTGTCTTTCATGGTCAGAAATCTTCCCCTCATGTGCATGTCTCTGTAACACTCTGCACCTAGGGGACGCAAGGAGGATGACAGCCTCACCTTTTAACTCCCTGCCTGTCCCAAGGGCTGAACAATGGCTCATATCACATTGCAAGAGGCAGTTTTATGGAGACAGGGTGACCCCTTGGCCCAGTATAAACATACCATTTACCTCAGGTTTCTCAGCTATAAACTCTGAATGAAAAAAAAAAAAAAAAAAAAAAAAAAAAATCATTTTCCATTATTTTCCCACACTGAGAACAACACCCTGGTTGACATGTGGGATGTGATACTGCATGGCTTCAGCAAGGAACGTTAACACACAAAGTAAAATGTGATGAGTAAGTAAGACATGGATCTCAGGGAAGCCTGATTTGGCAGGGGGAAAGCACAGCTGAATAGCCACCAAGTTACTCTTGCCTCAAAACCAGAACAAGGCCCCAGAAGGGATTACAGATGTTAATCAACTCACCCCACCCAGCAATCTTCTATGTCCTACCAGCTAGAAGACAAAAGGGTTTCAGCTTGAAAGCCCATCCACATCAGAACATTTTGGCTTAAAGCACGGCAGTCTGGTCATCATCCAAATGCACTGAAATTGTCCTTCCACCAACTTCTCTCTTGTATATGGGGTCAAGGTTCACCTGGCACCAGCAGAGGTGATAGGTTGTCCCGTTCCCTGCTTTGATGGAGAAGTCCCTGGAGAGATGCAGCTACCAAGACTGGGAGGCATGCACGTGCATTTGGGTTGGAGGCCACTCGTAAGCTTGTCCTCACAGTACAGGTAGATAGAAAGCAGCTGATGCATGACATGGACTGAAGAACACTTCAGAAGTAAACCAGCAGTATAAAAGGGATGGTAGGGATGGTCTCTTGGGATCAGGGCTTTCTTTTTTTTTTTTTTTTTTTTTTTTTTGGATGTGTTTGCTTTTTTTATAAATGGCATTTCATATATGGAAAGCAATAAATTCCTACTCCTGTATTAAGTTAAATGGTCTAGGTCTGTTGACTTCAAAACAGCAGAGTCAGTTTACACTGACCAAGATTTACATAAATCTGTTTTGATTAAAACCGTAATAGCTTGACATACAGACTTCCTTCTTTTTCCTCTGATACTGTGCTAATTGCTCACCACTTGCACTTAAAGTGTTACCGATCGGAGGGTTGTTACTCTCTTTCAGTTTCCAACCAACATGATTAAAATCACTGGAGCTCAGGAAAGTATTTTAACAGTAAGTAAATGCAATAGGCTCTGAAAGGCTCTAAAAAAAAAAAAAAAAAAAAAAAAAAAAAACACCTTTATAAAAGCGAGGTAGACATTCCTTTATCATTGAAGTATTCATGGCTCAGAAGTTGACATATATTTTTATGCGTATTGGATCAGACATGGAGGCTTTGGGTAAAGAAAGTGGAAGGAGACTGTGGGAAAGAATGTCATAACTGCAGGCGCAACAACACGTTTTACCTTCACTGAAGTTGGTGATCATGACTGGTTTGACTCTGAGGTGTTGAATGTACCGTAAAAGTGGACTGGAAGCAAATGAGTCTGGTTTAGACCTTAAAATAAATAAATAAAACTTAGGAGGGCCATAAAAAATAAACAGCTACAGATTTAATCTTATTGTGAAAGGAATGTAATACGATTATTGCTATCCCACAATAACTTTATGCAGATTTACAAATGCTTCCTTTCCAAGTCATCAACTTGCATTAAGTCTTCAGTAAAATTAAAAACACCATGAATAAAGACAAATATTTGGAGGTGTTTGCATATTACATGGAGCTACCCATTATCAGCTTCTGAAAAAATAGAATTTCTAGTTGGATTTCATCCTGTGAAAGCAAAATTCAATGATATTTAGGCTTAGCATCTCAGTTTCTCAGATAAGCAATGATAATAATATTAAAGTTTACTTTTATTTTCTTTTTCTCCTCCAAAAGAAGTGAAAGCACTACATTAGTCTCCCCTGAACTCTGTGGCTGGTGAAAAACCCTGAGATGTCTCTAAAACTTCATTTCTAACAATTGGTCTATGAATAACGCTTTTGTGATTGTAATAAATTACTTTGCCTGAAACAGCTTTAATAAGAATGGACATCCTTCCAATTTTATTGTGGTTTGTATAGGGAAAAAAACTCCCTCATTCTATACAGTTTTATTTTATTTTATTTTAATAATGAAGAAACACGATCTTCACAAGACAAAAGTTTTAGGAGAATGTCCAAGTAAAACTGAGAACATATATGTTTTTCAGGGGTATTTATAGATACAAATTAATCTGCACCACGTGAGTTAGCAGTACATTCTGCATATCTGCGTCTAATTTAAAATATAAAATCAGAAGTACTCCAACTCAGATTTTTACCATAGCATTGAATGCAGTGTCCCGCTCAGCTAGTCAGAAACAAAAAAAAAAGCAAATAACTGTGACTTACTAATTATTTCTAGGATATCACTGGTAGCAGGCTTTTAAAAAAGACAATCAAATTCATTCCTGTTTTAGAAGGTTGTTGTTCATCCTGAATCTCCTTCACCAAAAGGATTTTTCAACCTTCCCGTTTCTGGAAGAAATACTCATTAGTATCAATAGCTTTTTCCAAATGAGCACTTGCATTTAAAAAAAAAAATATATATATATATATATATATATATATTCTTTCCTTTCACAGAATGCAGGAAAAAGGGATGAACTGGGTGACAAAGCACTGGAAGAGTTTGCCCAGAGAGGTTGTGGAGTGTCTTCTGGCGATATTCAAAATCCGCCATCCTGTACAATATGCTCTAGGTGATCCTGCAAGGCAGGGAATTGGACTGGATGATTTCAGAGGTCCCTGCCAACCTTGCCCATTCTGTGATTCTGTGAAATGTTTTCAATTTCTTCTCTTCAGAGTGCAAGCAGTCTGTAAGGGACATGAAGCAGGCTTGACTGTCTGAAAATGAGAAGGTAATTCAGATATTTCTATATGTCTCCCACTGGAAATTTGCAGAATCTTAAGGCATCCAAAACAACTAGTCACTTTGGAAAATCAAAATCTTTCACATCGAGTCCATCCAGAACAAAAAGAGCAACAGACAGTACAAATGCAATTAAACAGACATCATGGTTGTCATTTGCAAGGTGCAACCATACCATCCCAGTACTTTAGAGGGATTTTATTATTATTATTATTATTTTTAATGAGAAAGGGTGCAGTGAATTTTTTTCATGATTGGATTACAACAACCTGACAAACACTGCACGGTGGCTGCATAAACAGGTGTTTACCTACAGTCTAATGAAACAGAAAAATACATTGTCCCTCTATGTTCTAGAGGGACATTGCAGACACCCACAGAAAGAAAATAAAGGTAATTTTTTGGCCTTTTAATCTTTTTGGATGTTTAGTTAACACTACTATTTAGCTATGTATATATACATATTTATGTTTTATGTTTGCCAGAACATTTAAAAAACAGATGGCCATAAAGAATGCTACATCCTCTTTAACCATTATATTTCAGAAATAAACTACAACATTTAGAGGAACAGCAACAAAGTCAACGCTTTTTTAATAGTTTCATTTGGGATTTGAAGTAATAGAAATCATGGTGATGTCTCTAGTAACATACCAGCTAAACTAAATATCAAGCAACAACAACAAAAAAAGCCTGAATAGGGGCATGTGTTTGATCCTACCATTCACAGATGGAAAGCTGTTTCATTGCTGGGGAAATGGCTCCCAGGATCTTCTTGTATTTTATTTAAAATAAGGGACCTACAATATGGAGTTAATCTTTTCTTCTAGAGCCATTCCTTTTTGTGCAAATAAACATCAATTTATCAAACCAACTCTGCAGCCAGGAATTATAAAGCAACCTTTGGGAAGTCCAACCTGCAAAGTACATTATCCTTCTATTGCAGAAGGTGGTGTATTTGTCTATTCTCCATCATTACACTCTTTAGAGTCTTTTTTTAGTCCTCATCCCTTTGGTCTTTGCCCAATGCTGAATGAACAAAAGTTCCAAAATCTCAAAATTTTATGCCAAACCGAATTCTAGCCAGACCTAATGAAGCCACATCCGGAGAAGATAATGAAATTATGTGACTATTAAATTAAAGCAGGAGATACAGCAGAACAGAAGCCTGCAGTACATGACTGTTCACTTGGTAGCTGCACCAGAAAGCTGCTGGTGAGGAAGGAGGGACAGGCTGTTGAAGTTCTGCCAGAGGTACCAGTTTTGAAAGGCTCTGAATGACTAATCTTGTCTATGTCTGGCCTCAAATGTGGAAATGTGAACCTGAATAAGTGAGCAGCCTCACAGGCTCAATTGGCATTGATTTCAGCCAGGATCTAGGTACAAAATTTGTACTCTCAAACCTTATCTTTTTATGGGATCTGCTGTAATTAATTTCAATTTCCCCCCCCCCCCCCCCCTTTTTTTTTTTTTTGCCACTTCAGGACAGTTACATGTATTTTCAGATTTTGCACATTTTCATCTTTCTTCAGCTCTCTCTCTTAGAGTTATATCCTTTCTTGCCATGTTACTCCTGCCTCCCCGAGCTACACATTACATCTGCTACATTGAACTTAACCTAAGAACATTCTACAAGAATCTGAGTACAGACACACAAGATCTGAGTGCAGTGATCCTAAGGAATAGTTTTCTGGAATTGCAGGGCCAAACAATAAAGAGGAAGAAAGCATATACATATATAATGAGATGATAAGGAAGAGAGTAAGATCTAGCAGGAGAAAAAGAAGACAAAACAAATCTACTAGTATCTGATCTTATCTTCAGTGATATATTGAACAAAATTGCCAAGGGTGACGGTTTAGCGAACATGAAGTAGTTTTTCACGCATTTCTGAGCCATTGAAAACTTACCTAGTTAGATTAAACATTTTGTTGAGTCCTCAGTTAAATCTCATGTTCATATTTTAGCATTTAATCTGGAAACATATATAATTTAGGATGGAATAAACCAGGCAATTTAATATGCAGAAAATCAAAGTAATAGGTCTTAAGACTATCTACTCATATTTCCCAGCATTTTGCACTAGATACTTACAAAGTCATAAAAACATCAAAACAGGAATTTAGAAGCAAGGAAAGAAAACTAAAGCACTAGAACATCTTCAAGTGAGATTCAAAAACTGAAGTCAAACAGAAGGCAACTACAGTTGAATATTTTCTAACAAAATAATATTGCTTGTGAAACTATTGAACCATTGTGAAACTATTGAACCATTGTAACCAAGGTTTCTGGAAGCTAAATTGTAAGGTTAATCAGTAAAGGATATTTTTTACTATAGCTGAAGAACAAAAGAAAATAGTGCAGTTTTTCCAAGATGGATATAAAGAAATTATCAACAATTTAGATTGCTGTGTTTCTCTCAGCCAGTGCTACAGAAAACAAGGAAAATGTGAAGCAATCATTAAGTACTAAAATGATAAAAGATTTCTTACAAGAGTCTTTGATAGATGCTGAGATAATATATTTTTTTAATTTATCTTGAAACATTTGTAAATGCAAAAATAAAATAAATAAATAAAATAAATAAACAAACATCATTCTCCGTGGAGTGTACCAAATACAACAAGGTATCATCAGGCCAGAACCTTGACAACACTCCTGGACATAATAAAGAAAAATTTTATGTGGATATAACTTAATACAGAGCTAAAGAGTAGTATTCTGTCTTTTCTAATTTCCAGATGCACACGTATTTCACAATGTCTCTCAGACTCCTCGACAGTGCGTTTAAGCCCTTTGACAATGCACTTAATTTCCTCAGTCTGTCTTTGTAGACTCAGTCATTAGACTCCTGTGTACAGTTGATAACTACTGAAACTAATAATTTATGAACATAAATGCCAGTTGAGACTGTTTTATAAAGGAATAGTCTTATCAAAGACACCTGCCTTTATTCGCAAGGGTTTTTAGAGAGAAAGTAACCGTGCAGATGGAACAGATACACACTTTTACAAGACCTCTGACTTCATTCCATATCACATTCAGTTTAAATCATGAACACCATGATATACCATTTTCTATACCGTCCAGAAGTCATTAATGATAATTGCAGTAGATATAGTGAAATACTGAGATAACAAGGAAGACAGGTTTGTAAAATAAACTGATCTGAATTTCCTAGCTGTCTGCAGGTTTTCAGACAGTATTCATTTCAGTTCTGTAAAATACAAAGCAAAGTATTTGGGAACACAACATGGAGGCCTCACCTACAAAAAGAGGGCCAACAACAAGGAGCCAAAACAACCAACAACAAGCAACTTCCCAGGGATACACTGTGACTTAAGACACTGCCATGCCTTTCAAATTTAAAACAAGAGAACAATGAGTGGGAGAAAAGAAAGGGTCTCATCTCTGTATTTAACAAAGCACAAGGGAACACATCATCCAGTTCTGGCACCTGTGTTTTCTTTATTTTTTTCAAAGTTTTTCAAAACTGCACAACTGAAAGCAATATTTTTTCTTCCTTGTCAAAAATCAAATGCAGCTAAAGATTTATGCCCAACTGTAGTGCATCGGACAGTATTTCTAGCCACTGTTCCCTGAGATCTCACTCCATCCCACTTTAAGCTCTTTTCAATCTAAGTTTGAAAGCTGCTATGTGAATGACTCACTGACCTTCAATCCTCCCCATCTTTGTTCCTGATGTTTACGTTTAATCTCATGTTTAATCTTTGCAAAACCGGAAGGGATTATACAGGGGACAGCTCGCATACACAGGTATATAGGCATACATCTACTCACGACGTAACACAAAGTGCCAGAAGACAAAGTTCAAGAAATGCCCATCAAGTTTGATCAGGAAAGAAAAAAGCTGTTTGAACAAATCCATGTTAAGGCACTTAATTAAAAGGCTCTATTTTCAAATCCACTGGGTAAAGTTAAATTAAAATTAAACCTCTGAATTAGATGCCTGAATCTTATCATAGAGACCCTGATTATTATCCAAGCCAGTACAATTATTAAGCTTTCTGACCTACTTCATGAAATGAAAATACATTTTTTCACTATAAACTTTGTAAACAGCATTACCAACAACTGGTTCAACTCATTCACTACACAAGCGTGGGTTTCCAGACCTGTTTTTCTTCTCTATACATAGAACAACTACTTCCTTAGTCACTAACCAATCTAAACTTGAATTAGACTAAAACCTTATTAATAGAAGAGCAAGAAGTAAGAGCTGCTGAAAAAGATAAAATGTATAATGTTATTTGTCACTTTTGAGAAGTGGCCACTGCTTCTGCAAAATTCTCTACCTGAACTACATTTGCTGAACATGGCTGTTGAAATATGGGTTGCAAGGGAACAGAGACCAAGATGAAATACAGGATGCTTCTGTCGACCAAACCACCTGGAAATTCTCTCACATTCTCCTGTAGTTTGAAGGTTCAAACTTTCTACAAGCAGATTATCAGTGAGCTCTTCTCAAAGGTAAGATCTTCCTGAGAAACACTCATAACAGAGATAACAACTAAGAGGTATGTCATAACTGCCACACATACAATATCTCTTCTGCTATCCACCAGCTGCTTCTATTTTCGTAATGTAGAATCTGAAACAAGATAATTCACAATGACTACCTCTCATCCATCCTGCCAACAGTGGCTGCAATGAAGGGGAAGGGGACCAATCGCATTACTTCCAACCTCTGTGCAAAAGACTAATGCAGAAAAAGAAAAAACAATTCCATTACTCTGAAAAAAATGTTGTTTTTAATTTTCTACAAAGGCAAATAAGAGAGAAATAAATGCATATGCTAGCTACACAACACATGATCTCCTTTGCGGTGTATTACAGAAAACATGCCCCAGCGGCATACTGTTTGGACATATGGGTCACATTGATTTTTTGGCTGCTTATCATCAAATGCCAAATATGGGCACGCACAATAACATTTGCCTCTTTTATTCTTCATCTAATGAAAAACATTTCCTATAGGTATTTAAAACATAAGAATCTTAAGGAACACAGAAGTATTTTCTTTAATAAAACCATTTTTTTCCTTAAAAGATTTGACTTCTGACAAGAAGAGAGCAAAAGAAGTAAGACCAGAAGTATCCATTCTGGTTAAAGATGTACCATCTAAAGAATACTCTAATTAAGCAATGATAAAATGTCTGGGGGTTTTCTGGATTAATTTTTAGTCTCTAGAGGACTGATTTTCCAAAGTAAAATGGAAAAGGTTAGCAGTTCGTGTATCATATGGACTGTTTGGCATAATTCTTTTACAATCTGTGGCACAACTTCTGTTAGGATTTACTATTATATCAGTGCATTCAGTCAGTACTAGTGGCAGTCCTAGTTGTTTTTCAGCTTTTCTGATGTTCTTCATGTTGAAGCCTGTTACATTTCAATTTCATACCCTGTGAGCAGAAATATGTTAGTGTAATTTAGGTGGTCTTTCGAAGGATACAACCAGTGCTTTCAGTGTGTAGGACAGAACATAAAGATAATCAAATTAAATGGAGATAACATGGTTACTTGTGGTTTTCCTGCCTGAATGAAGAGAAGAAAGCAGGAGTGACTGCAGTCCAGCTCTTCATTTCATATATGTTTCTTATTGTCAGCTCAGCTTCTGACACTTAAACAGTATTATTCTTTTTACCATGCCTTCATATACAAAACAGGCAGTTCATGACAGTTTTCTACATATTATATTTACCAACGTGGGTTCAGTAAATTTATTGCAATAAATGAAATACAAACAAGGATAATATAGCTATCATCATGCAGAACTTCATAGCGAAATGGTAACTGTATATAAGTCTTGCTTCTTGAAGTACCTGCCCTGAGCCCTCCAGCTACAGGCAAAGCCCTGGCAGCCTGTGATAGCTATGCAGTTGTAACCAAACCCAGTCGTAGTTTCCTAGAATTTCAATCTCAAATCTCAGTAATGTTGTGCTTTTATGGACATAATAAAAGAGATTTAGTTATCCATAAAAAAGGAGGAAGCTTTTCTTTGTTTCACGGAATCACAGAATTGTAGGGGTTGGAAGGGACCTCGAAATCATCGGGTCCAACCCCCCTGCCAAAGCAGGTTCCTCAGAGCAGGCTGCCCAGGTCGGGCCTTAAATATCTCCAGAGAAGGAGACTCCACAACCTCCTTAGGCAGCCAAGGTTTGTTTAAAAAAACATAATCTTCCAAACCTTTCTCAGGGCATTTATTAGGGGCCCAAGCAATTAAGTTTGGAACTTGAGTGCAGGAAGATTCTCTATTTTTGTTTAGAATCATTTGTGTTTTCTTTCCAACTGACCTTAATCAAACTAAAATGACAAATTTTTATCCTTCAGACACCATCTGAGTTTTCTAAGGATCTGTGGCAGGCTAGACTCTTACATTAATAGGACATACCTGGCTGGACATGAAAGCAGGGGGAAAATAAGTCAGCAAAAACAGTATTGCAGATTTGCATTAAGGACATTTATATCTGCCTTCTTCATGTGGTTTCCATTCAGTCCTTAAAATGTAATTCTGTATGGGAAAAAAAAAAAAAAAAAAAAAAAAAAAAAGTTGTGTTAAAAAGTTCTGCTGTTGCTAAACTAGGTCTCATTTGCATCTGCTGACAAAAGGTTTTATTAGCATAAGTGGAAAGCCAATAAACCCAACAGCAGCAAAAGAGCAAACTGTCCTGACAACTTTATTTTTGTTAATGACAAACAGAAAGAACTGCACGATCATTGTCAAACAAACTCTGGGGCTGATTCAACACAGTCTGATGTCTACTTTTCAGTTTTTGACTTCAGGATGATCATTACTGGGTTCTGAGTTTGTAGCACTGGCACGTAATACAATTCCAAAATACACTACCAGGTTAGTTGCCAGCAACCTACATGTAGTAAACCCATTTTGTACTTAATTCTGTACTCCATTTATCTTCAAATTATTCTTTCCTTTTTCCCATTTTTTTTTTTTTTCCCAAAATACTTAGGAACATTGAAATGAAATTCATAATCATTCCAGTTCCCTTTTTGCTTCCTGAAATATTCTTAGGGGACAACCTGACTAGACAGACATTTTAAAAGCTTGGTATTATACATGAAGTTTTCATATAAGTTTTTTCAAAAACTCTGGGAGAAATGTCATCCAATGCTCATTCTCTCTCACTCTTCTCTTCAAGAAGTTTCACTTTTTTCACTATGGAAGTTTCTATACCATCATTTCTATTTTCTTGCTTGCTTTTACCTCTTTGTTTCACGTGAACTTTAATGCAGACTAAGAACAGTGTAGTCTTTGGAAATTTGCCAATATTATCCTTTAAACTCCTCCCCATCCTTCGTACAGATATGCAGATATAGGAAATTTATGACTGGTAGAAAGTAAGAGCAGACCAGGTCACATCAACAGACCCTTGAGGCCAGTATCCTTTCTCCAAAAATGGTCAAATGCATGCTAATCTCAGGCAGGTAACAGCCAACCTGTATGACATCCCAATCAAGTCTCTATGACTGTAAACAGAATTCCTCAAGGAACCAGAAGAACAAAACAAAAGAAAAAAAAAAAAAAAAAATCAACAACTACAGAAAGTATCAGAGTGGATAAGAATGCTTTATACCCCAAGTTTAAATTTAATAATCTACTTGTCTTTTTACTTGCTAACAACAATAAAGAAAAACATTGAAGACTATATTAATCTGGGTCATGTTCTGAACCCCACTAACAACAGAAAAATAATTTTTAAAATTCCTAACAAAGTTGTAAATTACAAAATAAAATACAAAGGGGTGGAGGAGTGTGGAACAGTACAGTTGGAGAAAATGTAATTCATAACACCAACAGTCAACTGGAAGAAGAATGTATTGTCAAAAAGAGTTGATGTTATTACATATCTATATTGCAACAGTGCCTGGAAGACCTTCTTGAGATCATGGCCCTACTGCATTAGGCAGTGCACAGAACACAACAAAAGAAATTTAAAATGAAGAAACAAGCATCAACAACAACAACCATAAAAGACATCTAGAGTCCAGTCCCCAAAGGCTTCCCTGACAGCAAATCAGAAAAACATGACTTAAAGTCACATCACATCATAGACCAACAAGGTGGTCCTCTGCTGTTAATTATATATAAAGTCACAGCTGTTAACAATGCCCTCTTATTCCATGCCCTTCACAGTTATATGTTGAGAATAATATCATGAAATGGGAAAGAAATTCAAATTTGAGAATGAACAATAACTTGGGGAGAATTTACATCGAAAAATGGAGAGTGCTAAATGTTAAAGGCATTTTAATATTTAATTAAAACAAAGGCAAAGGTCTTTTCAAACACGCACAGTGAAAACTTGGGAATTTGGGAAATTTGAACTGAAAATATCAGAGGTACTTTTGAAAGGTAGTGAATAAACAATTAAGTATACTTAATATGAATAAAATGTCATACTCAAAGACAAAAATCTATGGTAATAACATAACAATGTACATTATTAATGTAGCAATTAGGTTGTTTTCTTCTTGCGTAACAAGATCAAATACTTCATATCCAAGAATAGGAAATTATAACTGCTTTACTAAATATGTAGCATTTCCTCATATAACTTAATCACTGTGGGGAGAAAAAAAAAAAAAAAAAAAAAAACTCAAGTTGCTATAGAAACTGCCTCAGTTTCGACTTACATGAATCAGAAATGAGGATATGTTAATATAAGGTTGAATTTTTATAAGCATAGTACAGGTTCTTAAGAGTATATTTATGTGTATGAAAGCAGATAGCAAGAAAATTTGCTGTTAAGTTTAGGCAAATGACCTAATGTTGTTTACACCTCTAGTAGTTTTGACTCCCTTTGCAAAGAGGTATTTTGGTTTTGGAGCTCTGCTGGTCATTTAGAAATAAGTTTAAAGGGAAATGTTTTGTGTGTAACTGCTGTGGTAGTTTTCACCCCTTTTAAGCCAAGCCTTATTTTTTTTTCTGCCAAAATGTGCAATTACTTGATAACTAGTGGAATCTGACAAACTTGTATCCTCAGTACTGAATTCCCAAGTGGCTATCACAAATAGACACTGGAGGGTAATTAAACTGACAAGAATGCAGCAAGCGGGAAGCTTGCTTATCTTGTACTTGTCAGCATGTATATAACACAGCTTTCCTCTCTGCCAGGAGCCCCCAAAGCTCTGCAAAATTGGAACCTCCTGCTTCAGCTGATTGTCTGGCAATTTGTTCTTGTTCTACAGCTAAGCACTGGGTTTCTAACTGGAGAATATTTTAGATTATTACACATATTAAAAAAAAAAAAAAAAAAGAAAAAAAAAAGAAGTGTCATTAATTCTTTTAAACATACAATTTTAGTGCAATGCTGGCTAGTTGAGAGTCTTTTATGCAGGTCCATTCCAACAAAAAGACTGCTATTCCTCCAATAGTTTGTATCTGTTATGGATAAAAAAGATTTAATTATCCAAATCTCCAAGGATACAAAAACACCGCAGTAATGTACATCCACTGCTATAATCTTTCCCCAGTAGTATGAATGATCCAACAGAAGCTGCTGTGCTGCAAATCATTAAAAGGAAAATCTTGTAGTTGCACCAACTGTTAAGTTAACAAAGACTGCGGGGAGAGATTTTTAAATAAATGTTGAGTTTGATCAGGAAGATGTCACATCTTCTGGCCTTCACTCAGGTAAAGTTTCTAGAGACTCCAGTGGAAGTTTTGACTGAGAAAGTTCAGTATTGGGTTTGTTACTGGTCATAGGATCCATATCAAGTTAAAATGAGTGGGGATTATCTGCCTTATCTCAAACACTGACAACACTATGGCTTTCTGGGGCTGCAAGTCATCAACTTTCTGAACATTTTTTAATAACTGATGAACCTTCTGATTTTTGAACATCTATTTTTCATATTTTTTTAATAGTACAAATAAACCACTACCTAAGGACCAGTTGTGGTAAATACAAAGGACATTCACACACATGGACCAAAAAAACATTCAGGCACTTAGTACAAACTATTCAGAATGGTTAAATGCATATTGTCCAGAAAATGGGAGTTACTACTTTATCAATATATATGATATCAGTTACCTAAAGTCTTGTGCAGCTATAACTGGGACAATAACTTTATGAACTATATGTGACTCACTAAAGTATCTCTCTTTATTCAATTAGTATTCCCCCATGTTACTTGTAAAGTAATACAATACTCAGTGCAACTGATGACAACAGTGTCTTACTGTTAGTGGAAAAATTAAAGAAGTGGTTGGGGGTAAATAGGTTTCCTGGCAAAATACAAAATCAAATGGTTTGGTCCCCACGAGTCACTGTGGAACAAGTAGGACATTTTGCCAAAATAGCTTAATAACGTAATTTATAACTATTTATCAGCACTAATCCAAAAAGCTTGTTGAAAGCTATCTGTACCTCACTATTCAGGAAACTGTTTACTTTTTTTTCCATTTCCCCTCTGTCTTCAGCTTTCTTGCTCTAAGTTATATTGAAAAGTTTATCAGCACAACTTCTACATTTAAATCGTCCTACAGCAGCAGCATGTTTTCTCTCTCAGTAAAATGGTGCCTAAAATTGTTTGCAACAGCATTCCCAACATGTTTTCAATGGTTTCTCACTTAATGCCAGAATAACTGATAGCTGAAGTGCTGTATTCTCAGTCCTCATGTGTAATACCAATTTAGTTTTGCCTTACTTTAAGGACACCAAATGCTGAACAGGTGTTATTCCAAGGCATTCTTTAATTTACACTATGGCTCACCTGGCCAAAATTCAAGCAGGAAGGTAATAGACATGATATATCAGAATAGCCAAAATGAAGAAGCAACAGCCAAACCAAATGAGAATAAAATTATTCTGTGAATTCACTTAATGCATCTCCAAGTTGTCAAGTATGGCCCCCCAAACCCCATTAAAGACATATTTATTTTATTCTTTTTTTTTTTTTTTTTTTTTTTAAAGAAAATTGATTAATCACCAGATACATGCTAAAACAATGCCTCAGGAAGGGATGAGATCATACTTGGACTTCATGCTTCTGCAACATACTTGTCTGAAAATGAACAAGCAGGTTTAGCTTTTCTAAAAAGATCTCACTTTTCTGGAAAAAGAAATAGATTGTTTCTAGTTCATTTTGTCACTTTTGGCAGTTGGAATCTGTATAATATGAGTGCTGTCAAGACAGTAAATTCTTCTATGACAAAAATCCGACACCAAAGTCTGCCTTTAGTTTTAGAATTCCCAGTCTGTGCACTGAGACG
This sequence comes from Nettapus auritus, assembly GCA_011076525.1. NCBI lineage: Eukaryota > Metazoa > Chordata > Aves > Anseriformes > Anatidae > Nettapus > Nettapus auritus. The sequence continues at coordinate 25,695,325 of CM021768.1, read as the reverse complement.
CAGGTCTATGTTTTTCATAACAAATATAGAGAATCTTGAAAAGGTAAATTCGACTGTATTAAGCACGACCACAGTAAGGGCTAGATCCGATTAATCTATTCACATTTTTATTATGTTCTTACCCCATGACTGAAGCATTACTCAGCCAAACTGTTCCTGTTTCAAGAGAAGCCTTCTTAAGCAAAATTCAACCTTAAGTTCTCTTAATTGCTTCTTAAGAAGCAATTATACTTACCATAACCAAAATGAACCAAAAAGCATTACTATTGGTGAACTTTGTCAGTTGCCTGAAAGGTGAGACAATTGGTAGGAGATGCTTTTTTGTAAGGCAAATGCACCAGATGAGGTGAAGAAAATTAACAGCTGAGGAGCTAGAAATGAAGGAAATACTCCCAGAACTGTCACAAAGGCAAAGCCAGATGAGCAACACCTGAAAAAGGTCAAACCCTGCAATCCTACAATATAGAATTCTATACCTATTATAATGCTGTGCTTCTACAGTCTCCAGTGCAGCCATACACACTATTTATCCCTTTCTGATCAGTCTTAGTCAGAGTAGTCAAAGGTTTTCGATTACCCTTGGAAGTTATCAATTCACCTACATCAACATGCATTTGAAGCATTTATTCAACCATAGATTAATACGTTGTTATAGAACAGTTATTGGTACATATTTTATTACAAAGAAAAAATATAAACCCCATTATAAGAAACAAGAAAACAATGTTTACAACACAGGACCAGTTTCATTACTCTGAATCCAACTTCATCCCACTGAATTTAAGGAATTATGAAGTTTGTATTTCCAATTTGCTTAGCTCCTACAAAAAAGACAAGTGGAACATTTTCATTACTCAGTTTAAGAAAAAAAAAAAATAGTATTTCAGGGTATCTGAAATAAACATTGCTCAAATAAGTCAGATAAATTCACGTTAGAAAAATCAAATTAATACTGTTCATGGTATTTTCTTAATTGTTTTTCTATGTGAATACTTTCCGGGTTCCACCCAACATCAGGATCTGGCAAAGATATTGAAATAAAGCCAGAAAGGACACTTTCATGCTCTTTCCAGTTCCCAATAAGCTTCTGGCATGTAACTCATTCAGCCGTCTGTGGGATGCGAATAAAGTGGCAGTGAAAAGAGCATATGCATGACAGAAGTTAGTCAGCCCAGCGAAGAGACCAATTCTGACATTCAAAGAAACAGAAATAAGTGGAAAAGAAAAAATGCATCCTCGCCCAGAAAGATGTGATCTTTCTGTTGTTCTACAGCATGAACTGGGGCAAGACTTAAGCCTTCAATTGTTCTGTGCCACAAATGTGTCTCTGAGAGATGTTTTGAAGATACATTAGTAAATGCCTATGGATATCTTCAAGAGGTTGATTCTGCACGATGTTGAGTAGCTATCTTTGAGTTCATCAGAAGTCAAAAATAGGCAGTGCTGCTTTGGATTAGATGCTTTTAAGAAATGCAATAAGAAGAGCTGGGAATTTGGTTGAAAACAGGTAGTAGTCTGACATAGATGACATATAACAACTCATTAGAGGTTTCTGACTGCTCCAAGGAAAGTTGGTAAATACTTATTTGGAATGGACACATCTGGAAACAATAGAATCATTAAAAAGTGCAAGAGGAAAAAATAAAATAAAATGTTGTGTATAGTTATTCAACACAGTTGGGCTCTATACAAAATACATTTGATGCTCACTTTCCTGTAAAAATAAGAATATAAGTGAAGGGAGTTACTTCTATTCTTCCCCTCCCTGAATGCAATGAATTTATAGTAGGGGACAAGTAGCAGAACATTCACTTCTTTTTGAATTACAGGTACATAAAGTCAACCGTTCAGCAGCCAAACTAAACCCTCCTCAAATTCAAGTTCCTTCCACTGCCCACAGATCAAGGGGGTAGACTCATGTCCTTTCTCTCTTCACAGGAACTGTATAGTGCTCTTGCAAGCCCTTCTTTACAGAATAAAAAAAAAAAAATAAAATAAAAAAAAAAAAAAAAAAAAATAAAAGAAACTATTTATCCCTAATACCTCTGACAAGCTGTACATATATTTTTATTATTATTATTTTTTGAACATTTGAATATTTCATTACTACTCCAAGAAATTAGGTAAATGCCTTGGAGAGGAGTGTAAAAGATTGTTCTTGGCAGACACAAAGAGAGGCTGATGGAAGAAGGCCAGAGGGATTACAAGATGCAGCAAGTTGAATAGTTGCAGCACAAAGCTTCAGAAAGGAGGTGGTCATTGAATGGACAATTAAGCCTTCTTAAAAAGTCCAGCCTATAAAATAGAGCAGGCAGGACAACTGGGGGAGATTTCAAACCTGACATGGCTTTTAATCACTTCTCATTTACTTTAACTGACTTTCTGAGTAATCTAATTTTTATTGTAGTAAAACCTAGCCTTGAGCTTTAAGTCATTTGAGATTTTTTTTTTTTTTTTTTTTTTTTTTTTTTTTTTTTTTTAATAATAGGAGGTCTAAGGTATGCTAATACTGAGCAATCTTTGGCCTCAAAACCTTTTCCCCTCTCTTAGTTTGCAAGGATACCTTTCCTCCTCAAAGTAAAAGACCACAGTGAGAAAACAACAGAGAAGACAGTATTATTTCTTTATCTCTTCCTGAAGTTCATTTTTTTTTCACCACTTGAAGATATAGATTAATGAAGAGATAGTAACTCATATGGAACAGATGTTCTTCTACAGATGAGAGTGATACAATACAAATATTTTGTCTTGTCTAATGCAGGTGGAAAGTCATACATCCAGCTTCTTTAGAACAAAGAAAGCATTTTTATTCCAAAGCATATTCTGCAAGAAGTGTCCAGACTTTCTTTCATGGGTGAATTTTAACATTATAACAAGCAATCAATTTTCATCAGAACAATCAGATTTTTTTATTATTATTATTAAAACCTTTTGTTCTTCCCTTTTTTCCTCCAAGGTTCATAGAATAATTTAGGTTGGAAGGGACCTCCAGCGTTTACCTGATCCAACCCCCTATTCAAAGCAGCGTACACAGGACCTTGTCCAGTTGTGTTTTGAATACCCCCAAAGACAGAGATTCCACCTCTTCTTCTCTGGCCAACTTTTTCCAGTATTTGACAACCCTAATTGTAAATATTTTTTTCCTTAAAACTAACAATTTTGCTTGTTGCAACTGGTGTCTGTTGCCTCTTATTTATTGCTACATACCTCCAAGAAGAGTCTGTCTTTGTCCTTCTTCAAATCCTCTTGTTACATTGCTGAAGTCAGAAACAAGGTCTCCCTTCAGCTTTCTCTTAAAGACTGAAAAAAGCCAGCTCTCTCAGCCTCTCCTTATACTTTGTGTTCCATTTCTCTGACCATCCTGGTGGCCCCACTCTGGGCTTGCTCAGCTGGCTCCAATGTGTTAAGGTAAGGCCACACTGCCTGACTCATCTTCTCCCTGTCCATCAGGCACCCCAGGTCCTTTTTGGCATAGTTGTCACTTAACCCTAATTAAACAAACAAAAAAAAAAAGGTGTTAACAATATTTGTAATTTTAAATAGGCTTTCTGGTGAGAGATCCTAGTGTTTTGCTTTACCAAGGTCTTAGAACTTTATTGGTTCTCTTCCTAAAGAGATTGGATTTTGATGCAGGGGTCTTAAATTGTAAAAAGATGACTGGGTAAAGATTCAGAGACTTACAAACATCCTTAGAATATTCAAACTACAATTTTAGCATTGCTGTGTGTGTTACTGGGCTATGCTACCATAACATTGCATGACGAATAATGAATCTGCTATTTTTACTTCTCAGTCTAATGTCAGATCTTAATAATCTCATTTTTAAGGAAAAATGAATTGACTCAATGTGAGTAATAAATAAAAGCAATAGCTGCATTTGTTTCATTTACAAATAACTTTGGGTTGAAACCAAACTATTTAAACTGTTTTTTAAAAAGGTCAGCTAACCAGTATTTATTATAGCCAAGGGACCTATTAGCTTATATAATACCAAGACACAGGAGGAATTTAAAAGGAAACTCTTTTAAAAGAAAGGCCTTCTGGGGAAAGGATTCAGTTGCCCTCACCATACAAACTAAAAAATAAAAAAGAAAAAAGAAGTTTCTATTAGTCACTAGAAGATTTAAGAAGTTTTTGCAATGTATTTTTAAACATTTTAATTATATGAAATTTCTGTATAAGAGAAGATCACATATTTTCAACGACAACAAAAAAAAATTGTCAAAAAAATGTGCTTTTTTAGTAAAACTAATGGACCAAGATGCTATTCATGTAAACATCTGACTAGCTCCAACAACAATATTATTTGTCAAGGCTAAACAAATCACTTCCTCAGACCCTGACCTTGGGGTCAGTGACAGTGCAGTCGTTGCGAGCACAGAAAGACTGGAAGAATTCAAGAAGTCTACAGTTTTGAAGACAGGACACCAAATGTACTCAACATTTTTTTTTCATCACAGGATGTCTTATTAACATTGGATTTTTTGAAAGCTCTTGACAGATTGCTTCCCAATTAACTCTAATCACAGAAACAAAAAATTGTTTGGGTGGGAAGGGACCTAAAAGACCATCCAGTTCCAACCCCCTGCCATGGCAGGGACACCTCACACTACACCATGTTGCCCCATCCAACCTGGCCTTAAACACCTCCAGGGATAGGGCAGCCACAGCTTCACTGGGCAACCTGTTCCAGTGCCTCACTGCCCTCTGAGTGAAGAATTTCCTCCTAATATCTAATCTAAACCTACCCACTTTTAGTTTAAAGCCATTACCTCTTGTCCTGTCACTGCACTCCTTGACAAAGAGTCCCTCCCCTGCTTTCCTGTAGGATCCCTTTAGCTTGGCCTAAACTGTTCTCATTTCAGCAGGCAACATGCAATGTATGCCAGCAACAGAACAGCCATAGAGATTTCTATAACTCCTATCACTCTCAACAATCTGATGTAAAAATAACATGCCTTGAACCACAAAATTTTAAAATATCACCCTCAGGTGTCAGGTGTTGATTTAAAAGCATGAATAGATACAGTATCCCATATACCCTGGATGGATATCCCAATATATCAAATAATAAAAAAAGAGGGATATTAAGTTAATGTACTTAAAAATTATACCATAGCTTATTTAATTGCCATATGGATTTTTAACATCATTTTATGTGGAGTTCTTTTATATTTTTATATCCATCCTAATACTCTGTATTTCGAAGATGGCATAGAATATTCTAATTAAGCTCATGTTTTTCAGAATTAACAGCAGGTATGTACAACTGTAGCACTTCTAGGCAAGCATGCAGAACAGGATAGTTAATACTAATTGATGTGTGAGGAGATTATATGTAGGGAATGGTGTGATACATAAGTCCGTTTGTTGAGATTATCTGTGTGATTTTACATATATTTCATTTCTGGCCAGCTGATGTTCAGCCACCTTTCTTTAAATGTCATCCTTGTGACTGTGAAAGCATGGGCTTGTATGCATGAATACAAATCCATACAAGAGGCCTGAAACCATCTGAAAAATAATTGTCTTCAAGCTTGGGTGTATTTGGAGTGCAGTGTTTTTAGCCCCCCCCTTTTTTTTTCTTTTGTGTGTGTGTGTGTATGTGCACATGCTTTGGCCTGTTAGTAGCACCTATGGTGACAATCAAGTCCATTCTTCAGAACTCTCTTGGGAATTCGATAAAGGACTCTGACTAAATATCAGTTTTTTCAAAGCATGGTCATAGGTCAGCAATGGAAATACTTAAATTTCTTGTAAACAGTGTTTGCAATGCAAGAAAATGTATTGAACTCTTTGGCTTGATGAAAAAGGAAAAGTATTGTGAGCATGCCAAGAACAAGAGCTATTTTGCTCCCCACTTTTGTCTATTTTATACTGTTAAAACTCTTGGTGCAACAAGCAATAACATCATATGGGCACAGAAGAGTACGCTTTTTACACATTGCGATGCTACCAGAGATAACAAGGTTATTTTGGTAGGGGCTGGTCTATGTGGTTAAAACAAGCCTGCTACTCCAAAAGAACACTTAACTCAGGGTACTTCTTCTGAAAGAAAAGTAACTTACCATGAAGCAGGTGAATTAAGAACTTGCAAAGCAGCAATTTCCAGGGGGAAGCTTGCTCTATGTGTTAACATCGCTGCTTTCCACAACCAGCTTGCGAGTCTGCACCATTGACCTCTGTGAGTGAATCATCTTTTTCTCCGGAAAACACTTTGTATAATACAAGTTGTCATATAGCAGCAGTTCCACTTAAAAACATTAGTACCAATAATATATTAAGAGAGGAAGAGTCACACTGTTTGATATAAAACACTGAAGGATTTTTTTTTTTCCTTTTATTTCTTTTTATAACCACAATGAGGAATAATTTGCAATTTATGGGCAAGAATTTTCCAAAAATGAGAAGTTCCAACCCTCTCCCCAGCAACAAGAAACATAGCAATCAGGGCTGGCAGCTGGCACGCTAAATTCCAGCTGGGTATAATTAGAAATGCCTCACATGTGGGAGCTGAGGAATTAAATTTGCTTAGCAAAAATGCAGCAATTTTGCAAACACTTCTTTTCTAAGAGGTTTTAAAGTCCTTCACTACCACGGATGTTTATTTCCATCTTTATAAGCTACAAACTATTTTTTGTTAAAGGGTTGTATTAACATCCTGTTACAATAAAGGCTAACAGACTTAAAATATTTTTTTTTTCTTTGCAATTGTATCTTTTTATTATAATTAGGTCTTGAAGAGTGCTAAACTAAAGGCACCTTCCATCTTCATATGTTCCTTGCTGAAATCAGCGTATGCCTCTCCTGGTTACTGGTCCTCCCACGGTGAAGTTCACCTGATATTCACAGCAAATGTTTACTGACACTAGTCACTGGCAGCCAGCAAAAACTGTAGGGGATCAGCTCTTTCCAACTCAAAGTCAAAGCAGTGTATTAGAACCACTTTGCACACATTATGCATTTCCCATTTGCCAGACAAAGGCGCAAGGGATAATTCCAGTTAATAATACACATATTTCCAACTTTTTAATATGCCATTTCCAACATTGGTGGGTAAACAAAAATCTAAACTTAACCATCGTAAGCAGCAGTCTTTTGAAATAAATTACAAGACCTAAAATAGTTTAGGGGTTTAATTGTGAAACTGGAGTCCTTGCTAGAATTGCTTGCCTGCCAAGAGAATCACAGTGCCCCAACTACTGCTGTTTATTATTTCCATGTTCCAAAAATTTTTCTGCAGTGAAGCCACAAAACCACCAGGCATTTACCCCATTGGCTTTTCTGTAGTTCACAGATCCATCAAGCGATGTATTCAGGAAATACGTTGTTCCTCTTTTGACATCATTGGCCTACTTATGTTCCCCTCAGCCTTATAAGGGAGAAGAATTTGGTTACAGACGAATCCTTGTGCAAGTCACATTCCTTTGTCACTGCAGTGTCAGAGCGCCATATGCAATCTGGGAACTTCTCATTCAGGACAAATTAGAATACAGATGAATACATTCTGTAGAAGGGTCCTTCCTGTGGACCAACTGTACATGTTTGTACAGTCCCTCCACTGATCTATAATATTGCACCTGGACATTCCTACATCATGCCCAGTTTGGGCTAGAACAACTTTCAAAGTCATATGGCCTTTCTGCAAAAACAAGAGAAAGAAACCTCACTTCTGGAGGTAATTTGTTCCAACTGGCAGTCATGTCACCTACAAAATACAGCCCTGTATCTCATCTGAATTTCTTTGACTAGCCTTGAGACACTGGTCATTGCTGTTTCTCTGCTTAGACTGAGGAATAACTTTAACCTAACTATCACACTCCTGAACATGATAATGAGCTTAAAGAAGTACATGCGAAATATATATGGCTATAGTGCTCAACTCTTCACCCAAATCATGCTAAACATCACCCCATGGAGGGAATAGATGAGGTTAGGATACAGAAGGGTGTTAGGATTCAGTGTAAAGTTATAGGAGAAGAAGAATATGAAAATAATAATAATAATCTGATGTATCTGTCGCCTTACTAAATACGTTCAACTTTGTTAGTGTCTCAGAGAAAGCCCTTAGCAGGGCTCTGAAACAGCCAAATGCTGGACTCTGCTGAGTCCCCTTTAATGCGAAATCCCCCTACCTCTTCCTGTGGAAACATAAGGATGGCACCTGATACTAACCTTTCCAGTTCTGTAGAACAGAATCGCTCCCTGCTTCTTCCTGCTGCTGCTCCTCATTTATAAAAATCAAGAACTGCACTAGCCATTACAGTCTCACTGCAAATTAAGTTTCTATGTTTTTCTTACCACATCACCAGAAACCTTTTTAGCCTTCCTACCCTAAAGAATTTTCATTCTGTATTGGCCTTCCTACAGTCTGAACATAGCCCTTATGGAAAGTAAATGATGAAGTCCTTGGCCCACATGGAAACAAAAGAAAACAAAACCAAAATACAATCAGGGCTTCAGTGAAGGTATAAAGAACGTTTGCTGCTCATTCACTGAACTTGGTAACTATTAGTTATGAAACACTAAAACCTCTTAAAGAGTCACTTTCTGAAACACAATCTTGCATTTTGTCATTGCTCGTTGTATATGAGGGCAGATCAGCTTTATTTTTTTTTAAAGGTAAAAATCTAACCTAGAGCTACGAAAAGACTTACTACAGCTCAGTTTTGCATTACAGTAAGATCCACCTTCCAATGCTTATCTTTCAAGTTATATTTCATTTATTCTGAGAAACAAAACGCATGTCCTCTTCGCTTCCAAAGCTCTCCATGAAGTTTCAAATACTTTGATACAATGGTCAATCAGGAGACAAACTCCAGGAATGGTGTTTAAAAAAAAAAAAAAAGGAAAGAAACAAACAAACCAAAGGTACCACACCCTCCAAATCTCCAGTTCCCTTCCCTGTAATTTTCAGCAGTAGAAATAGAGTAACTGTCTACTAATCACTCCCATATTCTGTTACCTTGAGCAGTACAGGTGACCAAAACACAGATGATATTTAGAGTTCATACATGCTTTCAGAGGTCACGTGTTTTGGGGTTGTTCCTTTCTTCTTCTTTCTAGTAAACTACAAGACTCCTGGCTATAAATTGTTCCTTCTAGCAACCACATGCCATGATTTTGCTGGCTATTTTTATTCATTAATACCAGCTGCTTCACAGTGCCTGGAGGTAACCGAAAAAATATGTATGTATGTTTTAACCATATGGTAAAAACTGATGAAGGATGGCCTTTTATGTAGGATAACCCATATACCGTGGTAAAATTCAGACTTATACAAAAGACCAGGCAAAAAGGCCTGTTCTCCACTTGAACTCTCAAGGACCTGTATCACTTCAAGCTTCTGAGCCAAATCCAAATGTGCAAGTTTGCACTGCTCCCAAGAAGTCAGTAGAGCAACATCCATTTCCATCAGCGTGGAATTTCTGAGCAAGTGCCTTACGAGCCTTACATCGACCTTCCGTACAGGGCTAGACTTTATTTTTGTGCTTGAAGATAGTGAAGCACCATGCAGCTAAGCAAAAAGTTCCCTCCTGACCCCCACTAGTCATGATGCACCTCGGTTCCAAAAATGTTCTGTTGCCATCATTGCTAAATAAATAAGGTTTTCTGAGATTATCCAGTTTCAGAGATTAACATATAGACAAAAAGCTAATAAAGGGATTAGATAGCTGCAAAAACTATGTATTCAAGTAACATGCTCTAAAAGTAGTTTTGAAGTAGTAAAAATCCTTTAAAGTAGTAAAATAAAATTAAGGACATTAAGTGCTAGCTTAAACAAGTACTTAAACAAGTACAAAAGACTACTTTAGCAAATACTTTTTTTCCATGCACAAGAACAGGTTTCCTATCTGTTAAGCACAATAGTTTTAAATACAGAATCATTAGAACAAAACATATAAAAATAGAATGGGAAGTGGGGTTTACAGAAGAGTGTCAACAAGATATGGTGGAAAAGAGCCATGGATGGACTTATCCAGAAGGGTAATATTAGTATCAAAAACTAAACTAATTCCACGAAGCTGTTTTCTTTTTCCAGAGGTGAGCTGCCAAATCAATCAATGGATTATTTTTTAATTTGTTATATAGCAAAAGAATAGGGTTTTTGTTGCTGTTTTGTGTGTGTGTATGTGTGTGTGTGTGTGCTTTTTTTCTTCTTCTTTTTAAAGACCGTGTACATTTGTAAATTTTCTTTTGCAGCAGCCTTTTGTTTTTTTATTTACTGCTTCCTTCAGGTATGAAGCATTTTCTCATTAATACAGCCAGCACATTCTCTGGCAGAAGAGAAAAGGACAATCAAGACCTGTGAAGTCTTGAGCATTCATTTATGCTGTAGCTCAATTTAAAAAATGGAAACAGAAAAATACGTTTGTATCTTCAGGGACATAGTCTTCAAGACTTGCCAATAGCTTAAATAGAAAAAAAAAAGTCTAAATGTGGAGTAAAATTGTATCTCTTTGGAAGGTTAATTTTCACATAAATTCTCAGTGATACGGAGTAGAATTAATTTCTTAAAATGACAACAAACTGAATTTCACCAAGTGATTAAAGGAAAGTTAACTGGACTCCTTCTCACTATGTTCTCTGTGAATATCAAACTAATTAAAACCATGATTTTTCTATTCTAAGTATTACAAGTGGAAAAAAAAAAAAGCAACAGCTTTGCTCAAATTTAGAACAGCCTTTGTGGAATCCTGAAGAGTAATAAAATTCTAATAGCAGCGAAAATCTCTTCATCTGTGGCTTAACAGGAAAACTTTTCATGGTGGTTGGTATTAACTACCCATTCTTTGCTATTGTACATGTGCCATTAAATTATAGCAAAGACACACAGTGTGCTTCTCTGAGCAGGGAGATTATTACGCTGAATTCCAAAAAGCTTATTTATGTGCAATGTGTTGACATTGGAAATATTACTACTCATTGACACAATAAAGAGCTCTTATTAAAGACACTTCTCCAATTTCAGGTAGCTAGAGGTAGCTATTTGTAAGGTCACATTAGTCAGCTAACACCTTTTCTTCCTATAGAGTCATCAAGAATACAAACCTCGCTCAGAGGGCAATTCCAAGCAGGGCTTGCATTATGGGTTACCACTTGGAGAAGTCAGTGCCTCCCTCTTCTTTATTGATGACATGAAGATTTGGCTAGGTAACTTTTACAATTAAAGTAACCCGAAAGCACTTAAAGCAATATCCTGCATACTACATAAATCTCATAGAAACACTCCAAGCCTCGAAAAGATATTGTTTGCTCTTCCTCATTGGTTTTCATACTACTGACTTTCAATATGCAAAGCTTGGCTGTGTGGCACAAATCTTTTCCTAACTGGCAACAGAGGAAGGATGCCAAAAGATCTGAAAAATCACATATTATTTCTGCCTAAGGCTATGCACCTGTCCTCCGCACAAAACAACCGCACTAATCAACCTGAGTAAGCTTATTAAGCAATATGGCATCCAGCTCATTCTTCCATATCTGTGCTAGCCTGCAATCCCAATAAAAATAATCATGTGGCTTTGTCACTGAAGAAAACAGATGAAATTCAATGGAAACATATGTTGTGGTTAAGATACTTTCTCTGTTTTCACATCTCTCTCTCTGCATTTATACATGTATTTACAAACAAAAATACTTCATTATCTCTTGAATTAAAATATTAAAGAAAAATGTCCTTCACAAGTCACCTCATTTTCAGATACTTTTTTTTTTACAAGCAGATTTTTCAAAAAGTTATTTTGTTTCCCATGATCTGCTTCCTACTAAACAACGTTTACACTACAGAACTAATTCTGCCAGAAAGAATCAGTAATTCACCTCCTGATCAGAAATTAGGATAAAACTCATCTAATAACACAGTTTAATCATATTGAGTCCACTTTGCTCACCATCAGGTAACTTGTCCTGTGGAAACAGGCTAGCGTTTCTGATGCACATTCCCCATAAATGGAAGAAAAATCATCACATGAAAAATGAATGCAAATTCAGTTTGAAAAAAAAATGCTTCTAAGATGGCTGAAGATATATGTCAGCTTTTAATGTTAATTGAACTATTTAAGGCACAAATAAAACTTAATTTTATTAGTGATAAGAATCTTCTAGGTATAATTCCAAAGAATCCAAAAATAAGAAAAATGATAGAAGTCAGATGTGACAAGTTGTTCTGAGGAGGAACAAAAAACTCAATCTGACAATAGAAAGAATATAATCTAATTTTATGCCCCTCATGCTCTGGTGAAAAAGAATTCCTCAGGATGAAACAGAACTCTGTAAAGCTAGGTACCTCAGGAGCAAACAAATCAGTATGCATTTTTTTTGCTACTGAGTCACAGTGAGAGAAAAAATAATCATTTAATTCATTATTTTCTTTATGGCAAAGATAGCCTGATGTCATTACACTAAATGTAGGCTTCCACCAGAAGGAACTAAACTGAACACCGACAAAGCAAACATCAGCGGCTGGCCATCTCTTTCTTAAAAAGAGAAAATGGGCAGCAGAAAGGACAGTGTTTCAGTTCAACTCAGATCAATACACTCCACAACTGTCTGCACAGAAGAAAGCTTAAATAAGCCTGTAATTAAATCCTATTCAGTTCCCGCTTTTTTATTTGGGCAAAAGATCAGAGCAAATGCAAATATGTGTGTCACATACGATCAGCAGAACGGGCTGGCATTTAATTCTGAGGAAGACCATTACGGTCCTGCTTGTTCAGCAGAACTCTGCAAAGCAAAGTCTTTTACTCTTCCGCACAGATTTAAAGACAACCTTCGTTCTTACCACACAGGACAGAAGGGGAGTAAAAAATCGCTCAGTAACCTCTGAAGTTTTCAGACAGTATTGTCATCAAGTCATGCTAACAAGCAGTGTCAGGAAAAGATCAGGGTCCAACTATTGCAGTGAAATTGTGTCATGCCTTATTTATTTATTTATTTATTTATTTATTTATTTTGCCCGCTTACAAAATGACTTTGCCAGGGACAAGATTCACCTCAGAACACAAGAGGGTATCTGCCAGCACTGACTGCTGCAGAAAGAAGGCCCAAGCATAGCAGCCTGTTCTCACAGAAACCTACAGAGCATTTTGCACTGGACCCATTAAATTAATCCCAGAGCATGTGCAATAAGGGCAATTATGTCATTATCCCATTTGGGAACGACATCTAATTAGTGCAAGGTCAACTGGCCCCCAGAGATGTTGTTACAGAGCTCAAACATACTTACATATGATAACTATCAATCTGCAGGATTCAGCTTTGTATTTTCACGCTGGATTGCAAACACTTTACCAGACAAGGGAAACCCTAAAACAAAGAAACTTACCACTTTCTGATTGAAGTTTCCTGCCCTCTCAAAGCTTAAAAGTTCTTTTGAAACACATTTAGCAGCTCTTGGATAACTGAAATTCAGTTTTAAAACAAGAAATCACGATGCTCAGAATGAGCTTGGTCATGCAGTCTACAGTCGGCTCTTCAGCAAAGACCCCTGCGTAAGATCAAAATTAGTGACAACACGTAATTCCTGTGGTCTTTTCCTGTGCTGAAGTTTTAGTGTTCCCCCACCCCGAACAGTAATGTTCCTATTTGAAGAACAACAGGCTATTCTTTTGCTTTTTTTTTCCAATGAAGCCTGTAACAAATATGACTTTCTGATCATTTCCCAATTTGTGCCATCAGCAGCATGGGTGTTGTTAGAACAGCTCTATGAACATCCTGCAAAGGATGTGCTACCAGATGCAGCTCCAGTATGTCACACTGCAAACAAGGAGGCTTTCCTCACAACCATGAGTTAAAATTTTACCCTGAAATACTGCCTTTCTGACAGTTGTACTAAAAAAAAAAGTGGTATCTCATGGCTAAAAGGAAAAACCTGCTACAAATAATTCCACATCTCTAGCACCAGATCTGGCACAAATTCTTTCAGCATCCTTGATACTTACATTCCCACTTGGAGTTCCATAGATAGAAACATACAGAAGTAGAGCAGTCACAAGCAACTGCAACTATCGTTACCATCTCTTTGGCTACATCAAAAGAGCTGTTTCTCCCTGATGTGAAATCAGCTGGTATTCCTGGAGTTGTAGCTGTTCCAGCCTTCACAGCTCCAGTTAGGAAGCAAAGGTATACTGGGTATGGCTGGGACAGAATTAACTTTCCTATTTAGATTAACGTTCCACCAGATAAACAAATGCCATTTGCCTTGGCTCCAACTCCATATCCATTGCACAAGAGAAGCAGTCCCAAATTTCAGGGTCTCAGTTCCTCTTTTGTTTCACTTCTTTGCTTCAGATGCTTGCTTTCTAAGGCTTGGGGGGCTTTGTTTTTTTGTTTTGAGCTGTTTTTGCTTTCCCTGGGTTCTCACCTGCATTTGTAGCAGTAAGCAAACCCAGAGTGCCAGCACACATCATCATCTTTCCTGTAGGTGACTGGCGTAAAATGGAGTTTGGCCTGAACAGGAATACACAAGCCCCTACTTGTTATTGCCTACTTCATTTATAATCCTTTTCAGAATTATTTCCCTTTTCATTTCTCTGAATGCTTCTATACTTTATAATTTTATATAGATAAAATTAATGACAACTTATTAGCTGCTATGGCAGAGCAATGGTTTTAAACTTATGAGCTGTGCTTCCCAGAAAAGCTCACAGGCTACTACCATTAAGGGAACCTCAGAAGACAACAAGACGTAGTCTGACTAATTCTTACTACAATAACATCACTCATAAACTATAGTGGTTTACAAAGTGAAAAAGACTGTAGGCCTGTATTATACTGGCGCTGACCAGAACTAGAAGCTCCACTGACACACAACACTCTCCATCCCTTTCTCTTACATTTTCACAGCTGACTGATGAAAGCATAAACTGCATGAGTTCCCTTGCAAACTGCGATGCTTTCCTTCTCACATTCAAGTCTAGAAGATGCTCAGCCTGAAACAAAAAGAGCATATTTTTATGAGAAACGGAAGAAAGGACACTTGAGTGGAATGTTCTATGAGCACATATTTTATTAAAATTACACGCGGAGATTGAGCAGACATTGAAAATTCCACAGAAACCATGAAATGGATAAAAAATTTATGCTGCTTAGATTCTTCTTCCATGCCAGAATTCTTCGCAGCAGTGGTAGTCTCCCAGTGGAAATACACAGGCACAGATCTCTGGGTTTTAGTGGGCAGGCCTTCTTTGACTTGTATTAACCACTTTGTAAGCCACTGGCTAAAAATCTCCTACCTTATGCCTGTGCTATTACTTGGCTTGTCAAGTAGTCAAGTTTTAGTTTGTGGGTTGTTGTTTTTTTGTTGTTGTTGTTTTGTTTTTGAAAGCTGCATTGTCACATTTCAGAAAACAGTGACTTCTTTCCTGTCACAATAAAAGATTGTGTATTCCAACATCCAGTCACGGATTAAATAGAGAAGAATCAGTGCATATTCTGCGGATTCTTAATGCAAGCAGATTTCTCCATAGCCAGCCAGATATTTCTTCAAGTTCACATTAGCTTAACTTTAATCCTTTTGAAATGTTTTCCAAATGTAATTTCATAAAATCAATGTGGAAAGGCAACTACATCCTCAGAATTAGTCCCAAGACCTACAGACACATGTACTATCATAACTGAATCAAGAATGGATAAAGAGGCTCAATTTTCTTTCATCAGTTACATGTTTATGGGGAAAAACCTGGAATGAGGAGTTGTTTCAAGTTGGATGGGTTTTTTTCACCTATGTAAAAGTAAATCTAAGGGAAAAGATGAGATTTCTTGTTTGAAATTGTCCAGTGTAGGATGAGTTTAAGTAGGCCATTAGTTGCACTTCATTGCCAATATTGAGCAAATCCTCAAACTGAAGAGGATGCAAGTGTTTGAACCTCAGAAAACAAATTGGTCCTCACCAAGAGACATCTTTAAGTATGGAAATAGAAAGATCAGGAGATTCATGTGGTTTTGTTTGTTTTAAATACACTAAAAATGTGAAAGGGAAGCTGCATATTTATTTCCAGAAAACAATTGACCAAAGAATGTTTATCTCTTTCTGTTCACCTCTTAGACAGAACATGCTGCTTTGAATTTATATGGTGACAATGATTATAGAAAAGGCACAACGTTCTTTTGAAAGAGTTACATGGTACAAGGTTTAGTCTTTTATTATCAGTGCTTGAAGGATAATATCCTGGGATTGTCAACCACCAGCTCATCATCTTCCCCAAATTACACTTTTCTCCAGCATATCAAGTGTTTCACGAGAAATTGTCACAACACAAAGGACAACCCTGAACCAAAAGTTTGTGCGTAGAGGAAGCCAGAAAAGAGTAGTTTTAATAATTAATAAAAACTTTTTACCCAAACCCTACATAAGTTGACCTTTACAAGACTTTTTTTTTAATGTCACAGAGGGAAAAACATCTGAAGTACTGTAAGTAAAATAGCCAAGAATGTTTACAAAGAAAAACTATAAACCTGTAATATTCTTTGTAAAGCCATTTTGCTATGGAGCTCAGAAGCACACCTTCTGAGCAAAACAGTACACAGCAAAACAGTAAAAATCATGAAGAGCCACCGTCATTCTGAGTGTCTCTAACTACCAAGTAAGGCAAACAGATTTACAGTTTTCAGGAAGAAGCAGTATTTTTCCTTGAAGAAATAATGAACAAAGGAGTTATAAATAACTGTCCCTAACGAAGAAGTGTCAATAATATTTAGTATTTTGCATTGTACTTTCGATGTTGACACTGATGGCACGTTTATTGCTCTGCTGTCACATAGCATGATAGGAAATTTTTGCTCACATAATTATAACACTGGTTCTTTCAGGCTGTATCATAGTTTAAATATAAACTATAATAGTGGTAAACTTTTTCCGACTGGGAAGTTATGTATAAACATGATCTTGTCTCATGATTGTCTTTATTGCCAAGAAAAAAAAAATTAATCAAACGATCAAAACACTGCTTTTCATGGGTTATAGAATATTGTGTTCATCAACTAGAAACAAAGCAGACCTTGATGACACATTATCAATCCCGCAACCAACCTTCCACAGACTATCAGACTGTAGTTTTCCATTCCAGCAGGCAGCCCTTTTGAGCCCCATGTTTAAGGATCAAGGAGACTCTTCTGCTTCCACTTAAGCCTTTGAGAAAGCTGTCAATGAAATCAAATAAATAGTATGAGAGCCTAATTTTTTTCTCTTTCTCTGAGTAGCACTCCTGAAATCAGAGAAATATTTCCAAGTTAGAGGAGTGGATTTGTCCTCCTGAAATGTCATGTTTGGTAATAAATCAAATGCAACAACGTTGTCCAGAGAGTGTTAACATGTGGATGCTGGTTTCTCTCTCTGACTCATCATAATTATTGCAACAAACTTAACTATCAATCATTATAGAAATCACTGATTTAGTCCATAGAAATTTGGACAAACGCCATCTGGGTGGAAAGCCTGGAGATCTGCAGGTGCTCAGGAAAACCTGAAAACTCACAGCCTAGACTGCAAGCCTTTTACTTGACATCGTAACTGCTGTTAGGAGATGGAAATATGTGGATATGGCCAAAATGCTTATTCTTCTCATGAGGTGAAATTTAGACCGGTAAGTGTAGGATTCCATAGAAGAAACAGCTCTGTTTGCAGAGGATAAAAGAAAGATTCAGGCACTATTTCCATTCCACTGAAGTTTATGCTGAAAAATATGTGTTGGGCTTTTTTTCTCCTTTTATACACAGACAGGTAGCATTCTGTCTACAGTCATACTTCAAAGTGTTGTGTAGTGGATTTTAACATGAAGATTGGGTGACAGTCCTTATAGTGAATCCAAGGCTCCTCGAGTTTTATGACATATTAAAATCTCTGCATTCTGTTTTAAGTTGGAGCCATTTATTGTCTAAGAATTCCAGATGTGGTTTTAAGGCACTGTTTTCTAGCTTTCAGTGTAGTTGCCTTCCCCCTTCAACTTCAAAATGATATCAAGATGAGGTTTCTAGGGCAAACAGTTCTGGGAATGTTGAAGGCATGACTCTGGCTCATGCACATATACACCTTCCCATAAAGAAAAAAGTGATTTTAGTAAAAACTAAATAATGAAAAGGGATACAGGTAAAAAGAAATCTCCAATATCACAAGAGCAGACACAGAGCTTGCAGGAGACACGAAGAAAACCTCTCAATGGACACTTCAAAAGACCACTAAAAATCGAGCTATATTCATAATCAAAACGTTTTTCATGAAAGGAGACAGCAAATTTAAAAGAGGCCCTGCACTCCAGCCCTCAGACTTTCTTCAAGATAAAACAATACAACTGAGCAGAAGCCTTCGCACTGACTTCCTTTAAATCATGTTTACCCAACACCTGCTTTGCTGTTGGCAGGGAACTCCCACATCCAATGAACTGGACATGGAAAGCTTTAAAGTTACCCTTGGCAACCCAGCTTATCAGGTCCAGCTTGCAGCATTAAACATGAAAAAAACGGAACTAGCAGCGTTCTCTTCCACAGCAGCTAAATGAAGAGTTTTAAGTTTCTGATACCAATTCATAAACCAGAAAAAAACACTAATTCTGAGCTACCAGTTGCATTTATTGTAATGTCAATTCAGCCAACTCAGTCCAGCCTGAAGTTCCTATTTTTTTATGGTTAGTGGTGAAATGTTCTGCATCAGGTTTGAAGACTAGAATACCTTTTCTACACAGCTCTGACCAGTGTTCAGGTACCGCAGTAAATCCCATTCCTGTAGATGAACAAACAGATGTCCCTGCAAAGTTACACACAAAAAAAAATCACTTTCCATCTCATTTTTTCTTGTGAATTCTCCTACATAAGAGAAGGAATAGCTTTTCCTTTCCCCGCTGTTGGAGATGGTGCCATAGATGCAGTAAAATTCTCTTCTGACTCATTGGAAAACTAATTTATAACAGAGACGAGAGCTTCTGTGTTCCTACAGTGCACAGCACAAAAGCTTAAAGGTTCATGACTGGAGATGACAAAGGATGCCATGTGTGTAAATGCAGTAACACACACACACATACACTTGTCTTTGAAGCTGCCAGCTTTTACTGGGAAAGGGAGTAACATACTGATTATAATATACTGATTAGCACCTTTAATCCATCAGGAAGGGAAAGCATCTGTAATACTCTGTTAGTATTTTGTCAGGATGCCCGAAGCAATTTTTATTGCTTTTGTAGCATGGAAAGGCAGTAAGCTTAACCCTCTGAGTGACCCACATGTGGAACTTCTTGAAATTAAGGAAATATGAAATGCAAAGGAGGTCCAAACTCAAGCCACTTACAGTACCGTCTACACAGCCCACGGTAGCCCTGTTCTATTTCCACCACCACCACGCCAAGACATCCACTCATATCCTCCCCCTGCAGACTTCTACTGAATTATTCCAGATGTAGAAGCTTGCTTATCTCTGTCTAAAAAAAAATGTGACCTACTCTACATGTTCCATTTTGTGTGTCTAATGCATTACTGAGTTCTTAGTGTTTCGATCCCCTACTGAACGGAAGAAAATCAGGTAAAAGTCAGCACCCTTAGCAGATATCCAGAATTTTTCCATTGTGACCCTCAGATCCTTACTTGAAAAGTCATCCCGAGTATTCGCGTTAGTTGAACACAGGCATATGAGATCTCCCATAGGAAAACAGAATTCTCAGCTGTGTGGTTCTTTACCAAAAAAAAAATATTTTTGCCTTTTACTCAAGTTGTTCATATGTACTGCAGGAATCAAAAACATCTGGAATTCATCACTTCACCTAGGAAAGGTAGTAATTTTCTAGCACTTGTTTAACTCTAAGGATTAGGGTTTGGTAATCTCCAACTACCTCATTAATCCATCTGTTTTGGAAAACTGGGTCCAGGCTGTCCTTGCATCAGCCATATGGATGGGTGTTATTGCTTTTGTATCTCACACGCCCAATACATCAGAATGATCAGTTAGAAGTGAGCAATCATCCTGGGACCCTACAAAAAGCTATGGATAATACCCATAAATTATCCTGTGTGAGAGCAGCAGGTAAAGAACCACTTGCAATGTATACCCACGCAGAGGCAGAAAGTGGGAGTGATTTTGGAATCGTTTCTGGAGTAGCTTTTTCATATAAAATACGACTTCCTTACAGAAGACACTAAGAGAAGAGGAAAAATTAGAATTCCACAATTAGAATTAGAATTCCACAATGAAAACATTCCGATACAGGAAAACTGCTGCTGTACAGAGCACATTCTGCCCACAAATTGACCAGATGTTCTTGTTCTTTATCAGGAAATTCCCCTGGGAATGCTGTAGCTGCTGCTTTAGAATAAATAATAAGTTAGAATAAACCTGAAGGCTTCTTTAATACCAAGCGTTGCAAGGAATGCTTTCTAGAAGTACTATAACAACAGAGCCTCAGCATCAAAAGAGTTAAGTATGAACACCAGATCTGCTTTTTATCACTGTATTAATTTGTTTGCAGACATTCCTGCTTCTAAATTAACTTTACAGAATGACTCAACATTCGTGCTTACCACTCCACATATTGTCCAGACTTTATATAGCACAAGCAGCACTTATAAAACATCTACTTCTGCACACTTCCACCCACGTTTGCCATTCTACCAAAGTATTTTTTGTATCTTTCATCCTAATTAAGAATCAAACCTGACAGCAAAGAGTCTCAACTCCGACTTTCAACAGCAAATCACAATTTGACCGGCTGATAATTCTTGTCCACCTTCATAGTTAAGCTTGAAATTTTGCACGTACACCTGCACAGACAGGAAGTGACTTCTGCTTCTGGATTCTGCATGTCCTGTATATTGATGCAATCTAAAAAGAAAGCCAAATTTGAAGAAAATCTGTTCAGCGATTCTGGGGGAGTAAGCTTTACACTACCAAAACAGTTTCAATTGTCATGGTTCAGTGGTGAACACGCCTCGCCTTTTCACAACTCCGTCTTACTTTCTTGCCTCTTACAGACATGTAAATCCCACTAAAACAGACAGAGAAGGAAAAGAGAAGGAAGTCATTCTCAAAGCATTTGTCTTAAATATTACTGTGAACAGGTAAACAAAGACTGCAAGCAGTATTCATCCAATTCATTATACAGGTCCCTTCACCACAACCTCCCACCATCCAAAAAAATCTAGATGAACACGTGTCATCCAGGCTCTGTAGCAGGCCAGTTTCCTCATTCTGAAAACAATTTTGACCTATTTTGTCCTTTGTACACCTCTTAATAACTGAAAAATAAGTTTCTGTGAGAAGGATATGGGAAGTTCCCAGTGAAGAGGATAAGAACAGTTTTGACTGTTCCACTGATTACCTGCAAACACTTGAAAAGATCCCAACAGATCAGAATTACTGTGTACTTAGAGAAGTGTTTTACTTTTCATTTTTCATGTTTTTCTTCAGTAGTTAATGCTTCACATACTCAATTAACCACCTTAAGGATTTTGGAGGAATCCTAGTAGAAGCAAATACGCCTTGTCTGTCAAGGAGGACAATGAGACTACCCTTATGTTGCCATTGGAGATGTTTTTTCAAAACAGATACTTAACCTTCAGGACTAAGCATTTCTGCCACAGGAACTGCAAAGATCTAAGGATAAGGACTTCAGTTTTTCTTGCGATAATTCTTAAACATGAATTCAAGGTCAGTGTGCCATACTTCTTGTGTGTGGTTTTTTGTTTGTTTGTTTTTTGTTGGTGGTGGTGGTGTTTTTTTTTTCTTTAAGTTGAAGTAGGACGAATGACTGTATCTGGAACCAAACACTGGCAAGTGAAATCAAATGGGATAAAACATTCCCTATTAACACCTAAGGCAACAAGCACATAAAAATCTGGATTAGTTATGAATTAAAAGAGTAAAATGTTTTTCTTTTTACTCATTACTTGGTCATCTCTACAGGTCCACAGCAGAAGGAAACTATTGGATAACCCAATGAACTCCAAAACTAAACAAAGAAAGCAAAAATGTTTAATTATGCTGCATAAAGAACTCTGCTTTGTAATTACAAATACTGAAAAATTAATGTTAAAAGCTTCTGGAGAATAATAGAGTACACTTTTACAGTAATTTTAAAACTGTTACTTCTTCCATTTCTTGAGCACCTATCCATAGTTAAGGGTCTAGTTATTACATTTTCTCCTACAAACTACTAAAAACATAAAATATCCAGCAGTTTAAATAACACACAAAAAAAGCTGTATCTATTTAACAGCTGCAGAATTCATAGGACAGAGGCAGTAAAATATATAAAAAAAGACAAGAA
Source organism: Nettapus auritus (assembly GCA_011076525.1). NCBI lineage: Eukaryota > Metazoa > Chordata > Aves > Anseriformes > Anatidae > Nettapus > Nettapus auritus. Next base: position 25,673,081 of record CM021768.1, on the reverse strand, counting down.
TTAAAAATCCTACTGCAAGAATATTAACTGTAATAAAAGAGAAGACATTAAAACCAGCAGCTAGTTAGGTGCCAGGACATAATAGAACCCATAAGGACAGGCAAAGAATGATGCTAAGTTAGGGAGAAAGTCTGTTTTCAGAGAAGAACTTCCTGACTGACACCACAACAAAGCAACATGAATGGTGATTGTGTGGTCCCCTTCTTGTAAATAAATCAGGCGTCAAACGTTGATCTGCGGTTCATAAGAGGCCTAAGCCTTCTCCAAGGATTTGTAGTATTCTGTCAGCACAGTCCAAGCCTTAGGAGCCATGAAGCCTTCCGGTGGGTTTTGTCCTTCTCGAGCCAGCTTGCGCATGCGGGTGCCTGATATAAAATCAAAGTCTTCGTGGCTGAGAGGATGGGGGGGGGAGTATGGGGAGAGAGGGAGAGGAACAGGTAGGGGGAGAAAAAAATATAATAATAAATATTTAGAAAGAATGCAAAGTTGCTCACAATTCTGCTTTTTTGATAATTTAATGAAAGTTCTTCTTGGAAGTATAATCTGAGAGTAACTTATTTCCAGACATTTGTCCATCAGTGCCAGTACATCTTTACACACCCTCTACAACATAGAGCTCAGGTAACTCCTGAGGTTCAGCAGCTCGGTCCAACTCATCTTCTGGGAGTTGAATCGAGTCTGTGCCTTCATCTAGCCTGGCTTTCTCTCTCTATGAGGAACTCTGCTGAGAGACAACTCTCTCCTCCACCTCCTGTCTCAGTTCTCTGCCAACCACAGCAGCCATCCTATTCTGTACCCTCACCCCCTCTGCCCCAGCAGCAGTCCAGCATCACATGCTGGTAGAAGATAGTCGCTGCAGTACTGGTTAAAGATGATCATTTCAGTGCACTAGAGAATGGAAGAACAACACGGCAGAAAATCTCATAATGAAGGACAATTTGCAGAACAAAAAGTAACACAGTTCAAAATAAAGAAAAAAGCATAACCTCAACTGGAAGCATAATAAAAATACCTTTACATAAAGATGTTTTCTCCATAAAAAAAGAAAAAAAAATTAATCTGGACAGATTTACAAATGAACCCAGATCAGGATTACTGATCATCATTCACATGACAATCTAAATTAAAATCAACTTCTCAGGTAAGTGGTGATAAGCAGCAAAACTTCCAGTCAAGTTCAACTCCTACTCCTCACAACAGTGAAACAGTAAAACCAAGACAAGAACGCCGCAATTCTACCAAGCGTTCCAAAGACAAATGATTTATTCTTAAATTAAATATGGCAATTTTACTTACACCATTTGTTCAATTTGCAACATGTATCCATTACTCATTCTTTACTTGTCTGTTTGAAATCAAAGCCAAGTATTGATCTCAGATGCACATGCCTTAGACAGAAACAAGAGCCAAGTGTGTGCATCAGAGGGCAGAACTTGGCTCTAAGTGCTGAGCTATGCTCAGTAGGGTATGGAAGTTCGCAAGAAGCAGAAAGCATTCCACAGTTCCCTTTCACAAAACCACTAACCCCGTAACTTTTTGATTTGGATTGTATGCATCTACACGGCAGCAATGCCATACGTGCTCTTTTCTTACTGCTCTTAATTCAGAGAGCAATCTCTGAATTAGGTTCTTGAAGTGCAACAATGAGGCAAAAAAAAACCCTACTGTGCTTCAACTTTGCAAAACAAAAATTACATAAAAATAAGAACTTTAAGCTGATGCAAGCCCATCAGAGAAGAAATAATGTCACCACCATTAGGAACAGCCGTAAATTTTGTTCCTTGGTACGGAGATGCCCAATGCTCACTAACACTGCTCGAAGGTAACTTGAGTTCTTTAAGAACTATTTCTACAAAACCTATGTGGTGAAATGAGAAGCCTGGTTAATGTTCTACCCAAAAAAATAGGGAGGGGGAGAAAAATTAAGTCTTCAGATAACTGGGAAGATAAGAGTAAAGCAAGTGCTATAAAGTTTCTCCTTGTTTTCTACAACACCCAAGTCCAAACACCAAAAATTCATTGTCTGTTTTATTCCCTCCTTGCCTGTTAAGATTTCAGAAAGACTCAAATTCCTCCATGCCCTACAAGTGAAGTAACGGTACCAAGGCAATAAATTTACATGCACCGTAGAAGTTTGCTTCAATAGGGACCCCATTTCCTTCAGCTTCCTCTTACCCCTAGTTGTGGCTGTGCAAGAAGCAGCTGTAAGAATCAGAGATAGAGAATCACCCAAAAAAGAAAAATCCACTACAAAAATCTAGAGAAGCCTTAAAAAAGGACAGAAAAGCATTAATAATGGTCATTTAAGAAACACGCTACATTCAGTATATTAAAACATTTCTTAAGTAGTAATTTTCTAAACATTTCTAAAGTAGCGAAGTACTAAGTGATGCCTTCCCAAACTTCTGTTAAATAGGATTTACTCTTAAAAATTATATTAATTAGTAATCCCTAAACTGACTCATATGGAGCTTTGGCAATATACACTTGTCCATTGAAATGGTCCAGTAATTTTTGCCTTTTTTGGTCAATTCCTGCCTTTTCAATTTTCTGTTCAAGTTTCCAGCTTCATTTCCACAGTATTTAGGTGTTATTGAAGTAACACCTAAATACTGCCTTCACTAATGGCAAAATAAAACCTCTTGAGTATCAGGAAGTACTATGTCTACTATGTAGAAATGCTGTAGTGTGATAGGAAACACAAGCATTTTAAAACAAAACGTGACTGAGTAACTTCTTAACAAAAGAAAACAAAGAGTCCAGTAGTTCTGTCCAGTGAGTTTTGAGGAAACTGGGAGCTACTCAACGTAAAATGGAGTTGAGCAGAACAGGAAGGGTGTGTGGCGATATGTTTGACCATTAAAGCTGTTACAAAATTAAACACAACCGCCACCCAAATTCCATTCTCAAGCGAAATTTGGAATGAATCTCAGTGAAAATCACCTCAGACTTTTTTTGAGCACGGGATTTAAGAGCCCTTCAAATCTGTATTCAGTAGCTGCTGGAAGTAGCTTTCTTTGAGCCACACTGTAAACAAGTAAATGCCTGTAAAAATGATTTCATTTTTTACTATCAATCAAGTTTGACTAGTATTGATATAATATTTGGTGCCTACACAATCAAAAGCTTTCTCAAAGTTTCATTATGAGCTTAAACACTAAGAGTAGAGCTCAAGGCTAAGATTTCAAGCTCGTAGTTCTTACGACAAAACAAGCAAGCTATCACCAGTCTGCACAAAGGAAACAACTGCATATAGATGCCCACAGTCCTATAGGAAACCTGTAGGTTCTTGACTCTGCTGCATATTCAAGGTGTCCATAGAGTACAGTAACCGAAGGGAAAAAAAAAATATCTTCAGCAATTATTCCCTACAGGTTTAAGGGTTTAATCAAAGTATAGAGCATTTTATACAGCTGATTTTCGCGTATCATTTATTGGGAAGAAGTCTCTTCCCAATAAGTGTTCTTTACACTACCTTTGTACCAGCTACTCCAGCCAGATGGAGTACAAACACATTGATTCTTGGGAACCCTAACCTTTTCCTAGGGTATCTGGCACCGTGCAAATGACCTTCCTGAAATTCCCTTTCCCTGCGGAGGGCAATGTCTCTAGTGGGAATCTGAGGGTCTTAAGAAATTACTCTTAAAATCAAGACTCGTGACAACAGTGAAGACCCACGCACTCACAGTTTCACTTATTCATTAAAAACGTTTTTCTGGAAGCAAACACATAGAAATAGAGCAATAACATGACTTCGCTCTGTTGGGACTTCAAAACTTGTTCTGCTCAGCTGGCAAACTTTCAGATCCAATTCCTTCCTAAGACAACTCACAAACCTCTTTATCTCAGGTTCAGTCTTTTAACACTTCTCCTTTTCCACCTTCTTATTCCCTGAACATAATCTGTCAGGAGGTGAAATCCAACCTTATAATGCTTCTCAGGAGGATTTCTACTGGACTGAAATTCGCCTTAGCAGCATCAAGTTGTGATCTACACCAGAACTTCAACAGGGAGAGAGCACTGTTCCCTACAGTGTTAGCCTTTGTCATGTCAGTCTATGTTAATGTCTTGGGAACACCCTGCCATGCTGAGTGAACCAGCTAGTATCATCTACTAGGTTAAAACCAAGCCAGTTATGAAAAACCTCTGCAGGAAAGCAAAACATAACCTATGTGCTTAATATCACCTTAAGCAAAGCAAATCCTTTACTTGCCTTTCTGATTGGCAGAGGGTTTAGGTATTTTGAGCTGCTGTGGTGCCTTAATGTATCCTAAATGATATGCTAATGTTAACTGAGAAACAGTATTTCACGTAACTAAATTAAGGCGCACAATCAGGCATGCCTATTTCAACCTCTCGCTGCCACTTTAAAATTAGGTATCACATCAAACAGTACGTACTTGGCTGAAACAGCTACCGGAAAGTATGACTTGACAGCATGCAAGCAGCTGTGACAACCATATTTCATAGTTTATTCCCAGAACTTTTAAAGTCAAAATCACCACTACTCTTCAGATACCCACGCTTCATTTGCATTTTACAGAAAGCATGAACAGCCTGCTATGGTGACCTTACTTATGGGTTCCTTTTAGCTGAAGTGATCTCATTGGTTTTCTTCAAGGATGAAAAAAAAAAAGCCATTTTTTCCAGACACTGCAGGGTGGTTTATCTTTTTTTTTTTTTTTTAATTATTTTTTGGCTGTATGTGTGTTGGGTATTTTGTTAGGTTTTGTGTTGAATTGTCAGACTAATTTCCTTTCTTAATTTTTTTTTTCCTCAGCGGAAGTCTGTGGCTGCATTTTTAGGACCGATCTTCAGCAAAGAATTAGGAATCTTTGCTCACCCAAACAACTATTAAACCACCAATCCAAAATTACACTTGTTTGTGGTAACCGAGAGGCCTTCTTGGCTGAAGAAACGTAACGAATTTTCTGAACAGATCAGAGCATTAGGTAGTTGTTTATGGGGTTTTTGTTTTTAATTTTTACACTTCAGTCTGACAGTGGCTCTCAGATCAGATGTTAATTGAAGGTCTCCATTGTAACTACAGTTTTTTCTGTAAACATCTCCAAAACACGTTTGGCCATCTTCAGTTACTGATCCACACCCAGTTCTGTTTCAGGAGTGGTTGGATTTAGACTACCAAGGCACAAGGAGTTACCAAATTTGGATCTTAGAAAACCCAGGAACCAGAACGAGTTCTGTTCTCACAGCAGTCTCCATCTCAGAACCCAGCCACCAGCCTTCTGACATCTGTTCCCTTGATTCACCAACACTGTGGAAATGGCACAGTGAAGAGAGCAGCGACAAGGAAATGACAGACTTAAGCCTTTTGCCTGCAGTTACCAATGCATAGGTCACACATCTTTCCAAAAAGCTCCCTTCGCCGTTGCTTAGTGATGTGGCCCTATGGATGACCGGATTCCTGGCGAATGACTCCTCTGGGGCAGGCGCAGTCGGCACGTGAAGGCTGCAGGGCAGCACTTGGGATTTCAAGGCCTTAGTGTGGCAACTGTTCTTGCTTGCAGGACAAGAACTGTGAACTCAGCAGATTAAGACTCCCATACCAGAAGCTAGGATCTAAAATCTGTGGCAGCCTTCAAAAGTCTGCATCATGACATACACCTGTTGTAAAATCAGGAGGTCATGAGGGCAGCAGCTAAGACCTGCAGCTCACCTACAGCTCAGTCTGGGGGAAACCCACGTACATAAATGCTTGATGTAAACTTCCATGCCTCTGTTAGTGATGTAAATTCTTGAACTGCCTATTGCCTGTCAACTATCCAAGCCTCAAGGAATTGGATTAGATGCAACAGAAATCAAGCTACCCATTTCTAAAACAAGCCAGAGCAATGCTCCTATGCCTACAACCTCTTCCCCACATTTTCACATTATGTTTTTCACCATGTAAGTGGTGAGCTCAGGAAAGACTTACACGAACATGACTACTTCATACCCAAGGGTGCTCCAACAGCACTGACACTAACATTTCCAGACAACCCACTGTTCCCTGCCATTCACCTTACAGAGCCGAACACCACATGGTCCAGGAGTTTACCATGTTTTTGGCGTTGCACAGACTATCTTGAAACGCAGCCAGCTGCACCCACCCAAGCTCTAACTCTGTCTGGAGCCTACCACAGTGTTCTGTCTATGGTGAGAAGGAACAAGAATTGTTTGCTCTTCAAGGAGTCTGCACGCATCTGCATTGCCATCTAGAGGTTTGCTGCCACACTCCAGTCTACCCTGTAGTTTACAAACAGCATTTAGAGAACAGGACAAGTGGTCTGCATTCGGACAGCAGCAAGGTAAAGCTGCACGGTAACAGCAGTATAAGCTTTTTTTCCATGACAGTGACAGAAAAAAAAAGCCTCAAACTAAAGGCAAACCTCTTACCAGAGGTGTTGTTGTTTTTTTTGTTTGTTTCTTTTAGTTAGTTTTTAATCATTTACTCTGGCTAATGACAGAGGTACACTTTTACTCCCCTTGATCTAAATCAAATCTATCCTGCAAAGAGTACCATACCAATAATTACAGAATCAACGTTCTTTAAAAGTCTTCTGTTCTACGCAGTGGGAATTCTGGTGTCTTACATTGCTACTTCCCTTCTATTCCAACATAGTAAAAAGTGACACACCAGTAGAACTCTTTCACTTTGGTCTTGTTGTTATTTATCTGAGCCCTGGTCAGGCCTCACCTGGAGCACTGTGTCCAGTTCTGGGCTCCCCGGTACAAAAAAGACAGGGATCTCCTGGAAAGAGTGCAGCAGAGGGCCACAAAGATGAGACGGGGCCTGAAGCATCTTTCCTATGAGGAAAGGCTGAGAGACCTGGGTCTGTTCAGCCTGGAGAAGACTGAGAGGGGATCTTATCAATGTGTATAAATATCTGAGGTGTGGGAGACAGAGGGATTTGGCCAACCTCTTCTCAGTGGTTTGTGGGGACAGGACAAGGGGTAGTGGCCACAAGATAGAACACAGAAGTTCCACACCAACATGCGAAAGAACTTCTGCACAGTGAGGGTGACGGAGCACTGGAACAAGCTGCCCAGGGAGGCTGTGGAGTCGTCTTCTCTAGAGATACACTCAAGGCCCATCTGGATGCCTACCTGGGCAGCCTGCTCTAAGGAACCTGCTTTGGCAGGGGGGTTGGACCCAATGATCTTTCGAGGTCCCTTCCAACCACTATAATTCTGTGATCTTTCAAACCAACCTATTTAATCACTTGGATAATAAACAAACAGGACAAATACCCGTAGTATCTACTACAACAGCCTTATGACTGTTATGGTATAACGCATACCAGCTGGGACAAAACTAGCAAAATTTACATCAGAATTCAGTTATTGTGCACAGCAATGAGGATTTCGAGGTGCATCTCAAATAATGAATGGCACAAAAGTGAAGTATTCATCAGCTAGCTGTCTAAGTGGCAATAAGTGTTGGAAGACATCATGTCATATGTTAGGAGTGTTCTTCCCTCTAATTTTATTCCTCCTAATAAAAGTACCATCTGTGTCACTTTGTGGATCTGGTCTGATGCTGCTACCCAAAGCTACACTTGATAGAAGAAATAAAAAAGACACCAGTTGCAATACTATCCAAAGAGATGCTTCAGAGCACTGAGGGAAGCCTTCTACTGGAATGCTGCCTAAATGGGAGGAAAGAGGAAGGAAGAACATCAGCAAACTACAATTGCTAAATAAGCCTCCCTGATTAGATTCTATTTCAAAACATCTGCAGTGTAGTAAATCATCAAATTTCCAAACACATATGGACATTGTAGAGTAACACACAGCGAAGCTATTTTAATTCTTGTCAGGTTTCAGCAAATTTGCCTTTGTCTTGCTGCTTCTTATTTCCAAACAATGCAAGAACTTACCATAAAATTAGATTTAGTTGTGCAAGAGAAAGATAACACTTTACAGCTTTCAAAAATAAAAGCAGACCAATTCAGGTGCTTGGAATTTACTGCTGAAATATAAAGTACTCGCATAACTTGCGACTAAGGCTAAGCCAGCACAATAACTACTAAAGTATAATTAATTGTGAGAAACACAAGATGCTGAATAAAATATGTTGGTTGATTGCCACAAGCCAGTGACATCATTGGAGACTTATACTCCATAATTGTAGAATAAGCAGCTGAAAATTTTCAGTTATTTATTTCAGTTAGCATTTCAGTACTAACTTCCAACTGCAGTTTGACTTAAAAGTAATTTCAATAATCTGAATAAAGAGGTTTAAACTATAATGACAAATCGCCTTTCCAGTTCCACTCACTGACACCACAGCAACACACGCAGTACGTTTTGGACTCTGTTATGCCACATGCAAATAATCTTGGAATAGTCGGAAGATTAAATTACCTGTCCTGTAACTAAATCATAAAAGCAAAAACCAGTTAAAAACTCCTGGGTCGTACAATGGACTTAGGGCACCATTTTGCATTATTGTTAAGCAAGCAGCTAGTTGCCACTATGTTGTCCACTATCTTCTCCCTGCTGCACTCTCCCACTGTTTCTCTTGCATCATATCTGATGCTGACACCAAACAAGCATATTTAGGAAGATAAACCAGCAGAACGCTAACCCTTCCATTAAAATGAGTCATAATATTTTCCTGCGGACCTAGCTACTTGTGCCAGCTTGTTCCAGAATTACACACAATCCATTACCTGGGAGGAAAATGGGAGCTTCCAGTGGCAACTAAAGTTGCATCAGGTAAGTTGTGCTGTGAAACTGCACCCAAATCGTGGCTGAAGTCAAGTTGCCCCAGTGGTCTCAAAATGCCTCTGAAGACTGGTATATTTTAGCTATATAAAATTAGTTAAAAACTACTCTTTTACTGGAGGGTGCAGGGAAAGAAAAGGCAGCTGCTGCTCAAACCGTTTTAGAACTAAAACACAACTTACTGCTCAGAGTCATAATAGTCCATGCACTTCTTTTTCTTATTATAAGCGGCAACTCTGAAGGGTACAATTTCCAGTGCTCGGAGGCCTGGGGCCATTGTCAACACTTTAGCACCATGGGTTGGTTCATACAGATCTTTCCCAGTGTCAGGGTGTGGCATTCCTGCTGGATCTCGCCCTACAATGTAGAAGTTAGCTCCTGCAACCATCCGTGATCTGCAGTGCCACTGAACCTAGAACAAAGACAAGGGAAAAAGTTAAGAGAAAGTTAAAAATACGACCTTTAAAATGCGTGCACTGTGTAACTACCTGGTTTCCCCCCCAGTCAAACAGATATTCTTTTCACTACAGAGCCACACCAGAACGAAGAATCAGCTATGTGAATCACCAATCTTACAGCTAAGACATACCACGCTCCTGTTTCATTTGCATAGTAGGATGCTTAAAAAACTTCTTACTTTACTCGTGTTTCGAACAGCACAAACTGAGGATTTAGGTCCTGCTATCCTAAAGCAGTCTCAACAACGCTAAATTACCTGTAATGGTTTAGTAAGGATTTAATTTCACTGCAGTCTGATACATGACTTTCCTTGTAGAACTGTTTCTTTTCTTTCAAGGTAATTACTGGGAAAGCTAAAAACAGAAGAACACTAAATTGATGCTTATGAAGCATGTCATTTGAAATCTCACCATTTGAAAGGTGATACCCATGCTGTTGATTGCCATAGTGACTTAACAGCAGCTTGTTGCTCTGTAAATCGTTTGCACTACAGAAATAAATCTGACACCAATGTCTTTTACATAACCTACAGAAAATGATTAAGGGAAGAATCTTCTATTTCTTGGCTACACACATTATTGACAGGCTGTATTCTGAGGTCACTGGTAATGCTGTATAGGTTTGGAGAAAATGCTTATTCTATCCAGAATAAGGACTCTGGATTTCATTCCTTTTCAAATGTTTCTGAGTATGAGACTGAAGCAGAAGCCTTCTGTGAATTCTCATAAAAGGTCTATGGGGGAACATTGCAAGATTCCCTACAGAAACTCACTCACATCCTCAACTGGTTCTGAACTACAGTTCCTCCTCTAGACTGAAAGGCGCTGCTAGCTCTGCTTGATCAAACAGCCACTAGAAAGTAAGTGCCCTCTAATTTATTTCCAGTGGCATCTCCTATCTATCACAAAGCTACCACACAATTAACCACTTAAGCCTAGTCAGAATTTGAACTTCCACAAACTCTAGGGGTTCCAACCCAAGTCCTAGCTTTTAAATAAAGTGTTGCCAAAGAACTACTTCATATAAAACCCTTGAAATAATTCTCTCTGAATTAAGTTTGCCAAAAAATAAACAAAGCCTTTTGTTGTTGTTGTTTTCCTAATTTGTGTATAGCTCTCCAATATACACACTTTTCACTTAATAGTAATCAACTCAAGTATCTGAACATTCAGGACAACTGAAAGATGCAGTAATCGATCTTGGAATTCCTTCCGAAACAGGTCCTAAAAAGAAGGAAAGGTTAATTCATTGTCATGCCCTTCTAGCTCTAAGGAAAATGAGCACAAGAACAACATTGTCTTCTACCCTTTCCAAACAAAACCCTCCAATATAGAACATTCTGGTTGATAACAGAAGGATCTTTTACAGTTTGATTTCCCAATAAATTTAGTCTTCTCTGTCCACCAAAAAAGCACCACCCATGGATGTCAGGCATAGCACAAGACATTTTAGTGTGCTATCAGAGGGGTTAGGCACACCAGCAAAAGGTTCTGGTTTTGCTGCTGTTGATTTAAACTCCTGAGGTACTTACCTCAGTTGGTCCAGCATACATCATGGGGGAAGGAAATATAGCCACCACTGTTGTTTCTGGATTCAAGATTCCCTCCTCCAGTACCGCAGCATGCTGCTTCATGCGCCACATGAGAGGAACATCGTCCTCCTTTGTCCAGCCTCCAAGCGGATGCAGGAGCAAAACGGGGCGCCTGTAGCCACGTTCCAAAAGCTGCTTGTGAGTGTCCTGCATTAGAAGCGCGTGGCCATTGTGCACTGGGTTGCGTAACTGGAATGCAAAGACAGCGTCTACAGAGGAAACAGAGAGACAAAAGATAAGGAAGGCAAGTTATTTTATCCAAAGTTGTACAGCAAGAGAAAAATCTTCAGATGGCACAATCTTTGCTCTCAATTCTATTAAGTGTAATAGTAGTAGTCACAGGTCATTATTATACCCAATTAGCAAATCTTAAAAAAAACAGTACTAAAAATCCATTAATCAGCTTCCTCCACTTTTTAAACTTGAGCAGAGTTGCTTTAGTTTCCCCAATAGCAATGAGCTCCTCTTTAGATTTTTCAGTTGCATGAGCACTTACTATCCAGCTGAATTTCAGTAGAAAACCAAATTATGCTTTAAAAAGCAAAGCCTTTAAGGCTCAGTGTATCAGGAGAATAAATGGGTATTCGCAACAAAACAAATATAGGGGAACTTAATGTGCCTAATTAAGTCTCCTTCACCTAAATGGATTAGAAGAGTTTAGTAAGAGCAAAATTAACTGCCATCCTAATGTATTAAAAACCCTTAAAAAAAAAAATGCAACAGACTTTCTCCCTTCTGCAAATTAAGATGAATAAAGGCACCCTACAAGACAGCAAAACTGCCTAAACTGAGAGGTTTCCCATACGCAACCAATGAAATTGCTTAATATTCAAGGATCACGTCCTCTGAACTCAAGTAAAATGAGTAGGAAGTCCAGCAAAAATGCCAGGATGCCTGCGTGGATGAACAAGGTGCTCCTGGCCAAACCCAAACGAAACAACACCAAAAAAAGCATAGGGAGGATGGAAGCAAGGACACACAACCTGGAAAGAACAGAGATATTTTCTGAGCATTCAGGGATGAAGTTAGGAAAGCTAAAGCCAAACAGAACTGAATCTGGCACAGGTTGCCCAGGGAGGTTGTGGAATATCTGTCCTTGGAAATACTAAAAGCTGCCTGAACGTGGTCCTGAGCAACCAGCTCTAGGTGGCCCTGCTTCAGCAGCGGGATTGGATAAGATGACCTCCAGAAGCCACTTCCAACCTCACACAGCTTGTGAAATCCAGAAAACAGGTTTTTATATTTTCCAGGTGTCAAATATATTTACTACGGGACTAGCTAAAGCTATACCCGTATCTTAAACCAGCAGATCCTGGAAATAATGACCATGCTGAGAAAAGACAGGAACCCGAGACCAATCTCAGTTTGCTGATGTGAAACCCTTCCTTCGCACTTAGAGGTGGTTTGCAGGTGCCTGCCAGTTGCTGCCACACTGAAGGGAGTAATGATCAATTCTTCTTTGCTTTATGGTATTACTCAGCCTCTCCTTTATTTGCCTAACAACTGCTTACGTGTGAAAGACAGTTTTGTTTCTCCCACAATATAAAATTCACAACTAGCTCAGTTTTTAGTTGTGATGCATTCCACTTTGCACCCATTTACTTGCACGGCTGTCATAAGCTTTGTTCCCCAGAAGCAGCATGGAATAGACTTAAAACACAAGAAATGAAAGCTCAGCACTCAGTCATGCCTCTACAGATCAAGTTGAATCTGATACTTAAATCACTTTCTACCACATTTTAACATTATCTTTTCTTGCATTAATAACATGTCTAGTGTGCATGGAAAGATAAAATCAGAACCTCAGGGGTTACCATCTTCTCTTGTGCATTTCCAGTACTGAGGCAGAAAGCATTTGGATAAATCTTTGTAGGAAGAAACAAAACAAGAAAAAACTACTCACCAGCATTCATTTCCTTGAACTTCTGTCTTAGCTCAGCTGGAGTGAGACGGTATTGATCGAGTCCATCATTCCAATAGATACGATCAAGGACCTGTAGATCTCCACCTACCAGCCAGTTCCCTTGCTCCATAACCATCTAGGAAAAGAAATGAAAATCCATGCTGGGATTGCTTATCAGCTTGTTCTGAGCATTGAGACCACTACAAAGGGGGCACAATATTTACAAAGGAGAGAGTTCCAAGTTAATTGCATTTAGCAGTCTGAAAGCAAGCACCAATATTAAAAATAAATAAATCACTGGAACACAGCCCGAAGGTGTTACACCACGATGCAGAAGAGATGCACTAATCCATGGCAGACTTATGCCTTTCTTTTAAAAAAGAACAAAACTTATTGTTTTCCCCCATGTCCTCCAATATGTAGAGAAGTAAGTAATCCATGTTCTTAACCAACATTATTATATAACAAAAAAAAGATGTTGGCTGGAAAAGTTAATATTTGAATAGAATGAAGTTGTATGCTTTACGGTTTTTGGTCAAAGCTAATGCAGTTGCAGTATTATGCTGCAGTTCACATGATTCTGGTCAGCAATAATGTATCAAATAAAACAGTTCTAATTTACTCATCCGATTTAATTTATGAATAAAATCAGATCTTTAAAGTAAGACAGCTTCTGGATTTGTTTCACTTCGGCACTTCATCAAGGCAACAGGTATTATACACTCACTACAATTCTTTCAATATCTTCCAACACCACCTCGCCCTTTATCAAAAGAATACTTACAGCAAGCTGCCTAACATAATCTATCAACGGCCACAGAAATCAACAATCTGAGTGATTTTTGACAACACATTGCTTTTGAAGACAAGAACAAAAAAGCCTTTCAAGTTTCATATGCATTTCCAGTCATTTTTCAGCCTGATGTCATTTAGAGATGACAAGCTTCCTTGATACAACAGAAGAGTTTGCGTGGACCAAACCCACGAGTCAAGATGTTAAAATTGTGATTTTTGTTCCTTTTTGTTTGTTTCGGTTATTTGGTTGTTGGTTTTTTATTTTGAGATAGAGGACCTGCTGTTGGAGTTAAATGATGCTGCTGTCACCAAACCACTCCCCAAGAAAATGCCACATTTTGACATCTTACCAAGGTGTGAGGGAAAAGTGTGACAAAAACGTGAAGATGAGAAAATCAGCACTGCATTAGCTCTCAGGCATCCAAGGATTTCTGATGAATTCAGAAAAGCCTCAAGATTTATGTGCTCTCATGATACTACAAAGCACATATTCATTGATATGCTGTCACAATGCTACTATACACACCAGTACAGACATAAGAAGATGGTTTCTCATCTTCTACATGAGTATCAGCCGTGTCATTCTGATATTGCCAATATAAGAAGTCATTTAAATCTTTCCTGCATGAGATTTTCTTAGCATTTCTTACATATGTGTCACTTCAAGTTTTCAGTAAAAGGGCAGTCTTACGTTCATCAGCACAGAGGACAGAGGACATCTTCCAGAATACTCTTACTTGTATCTAGCAGGGTATGTCTTTTTCCAGATGTACTCTTAACTGTATAGTTGGAGTTGTAAAGCTTCAGTCAGTGAAAGACGTCATTACACATTAATAAAAAAAAAATTAAGAATTAAAAAAAAAAAAAACAATTTTCAGCCAGGTATAACCAGCAGTCATACAGCTGCTTTTAGGAAACATCAAAGGCTCTCCCTTTTAATTGCAAGCTCATAATTCGAGGTTTATTTCCTTTTATCTGATTTTAAGTCATATATGTAAACAAAGAGATATTATAGAGACAGAAATGGGAAAAGAAACCTATTTATGGGCTCCACAGAACTATAATGTAACATTTACATCATCTTTCAGAACTAAACAACAGAAGAAGTAATGTTACAATTAAAATACTTCAGTATGACATACACATAAGGTCAAGACAATAAAACATACTGAGCACAACGGATGGGCAGTAACTCCCCAGAGAGTTAAATTATGAACTCTCCAGGAGGGGTGCTTGTTTCAAGGGCGTTTAAATCAGGCACTTCTCACGTGCTCCACATACAAGAAGAAAAGAAGTTTTCTTGCTTCCGTGATGCACGTATCCACTGATTTGATGACCCATCTGGGTCCACAGGGGAATGGATTTCCTAGGCACAGTGTAGTGCACAGATTCTACATCCTAAATCCATGTCATGTGTACTTACTGACATTAGATTTTCACGCCGAGTACAGACTACTCAACAGCTGCACTAAACAAAAAAGTTTCCACTCAGATGTTTTAATTATTTCTCCAAGAAGCTGTGGTGTCAAAATACACTAGTCACAGACATCAACTTGAAATGTCCACAGACAGGACAGGTAACAGGACTAGCTTTTCAACTTTTAAACACACACCTTAATATAGGGATGTTCCTTGCATGTCGTTCCCCACTGCCTCGCACAGCGTTCCTCTTTCCTATGCTCATAGAACTCTGGGTTACGGAGAATGGCCACGCGGCGACCCTCGTACACTAACGCGATTGCTGTACACCCATCCAGTCTCTCTTTGTCTTCCTGTGTAGCTGTTAGCACTATAGGCACTGACAGGTTAATGACTCCCCCTGCAGAGTGAAAAAAGCCATTATCCATAGCAACGGTCATCAATTGTATTTTGGAAATCTAACCTCCTAAAAAGTTACAGCCCCGGCTGTAAGTTTATCACACAACGGACTCAAGTGCGTATCTATTTCAGAAAAAAAGTTGAATCAGGCAGACATTTTGCATAGTTCGTTCAGCTGAATGCTTACCAGCTACTAACTTCTGAACATAACCCAATGTATCTGAATTTAAAGGTTACGTGGGCCTCATTTTCAAACATTTACTTCACTGCTAGATGATAGAACTCTTGTTTTTCTTAACTACAAGGGTAAGATTTGAGAAACCAGCGGACTAAATACTGCAATTATCAAAAAATTGTGTGAATTATAATGAAAACAGATTTAAGAACAGAGTGCAGAACTCTTGAGTGTTCTCCAGGAGAAAAGTCATGGGCCCATTGTAGGTAATTTTTAGTTTTTCTATTGGCTTCAGTGGAGACAGGCTCTAAATAAGGCTGGTCTGCCCATAATTTAAGCAACACGTATTTAAAAACCTTCTCTTAATCATACTCTAAGCATGAAAGGAAGTTAAAAACAATGAAGCTGGGTGAAAAGGATAAGAGAAGAAAGTAATTCTTTCTACCTCCCTGCCTTTGTAATTCAAAGGGAAAAAAAAAGTGTGCTGCACATCCTTCTCCTAAACTGAGTCTCACCATTCAGAGTTATTTTCAAAACAACTGGATCACAAAATTGAGCTTGGCAACAGTCACAGGGATTGCAATTTGCCACTCCAACTGTGATGATCAGCAAACACCTCTTGTTTTAGCAGCAAGAAAATAAACACTTCCAACTGGGAAGAGATCTCCAAGTGGTTAATTATTAAAGTTTTGTGAGACTGCAACAATGAGTATCTCTTTCTAACACCCATCTTCATCTAATGAACTAAGTGGAAACAAGGTAACGTAGGTAAGTGAAATGTTCTGTTGTTGTTCTGTTGTTTTTTTTTATTATTATTATTATTTATTTAAAGTCAGAGGAAAATAGCATCAGCTTGAGACTATTTCAGAGAAGTTGAGCTTTAAGGTGAGAATATCAGCACACCTGCACTGATCTCCATAATGCAGAAGTCCCTCTATGCGTGTATTGCATTTAAGGCCCACAGGACAAAACGCATTGCAGGTATTTTGTCTCCCTCTTCAGAATCAAAATCAGGAAAATTGCTGCGGCTGTGACACTCCAGCACACACCAAGCAGGGAGGAGACTTGCAGGATGCTTTGACTTAACTGTTGTCACTGGCTTCAAGTAGCAAAGCAGCTTTAAGTCCATCACATCTTTCTAAAAAGATTCTCATGCATAAATGTTGCAGTAGATACCTGAGAAGAGGAATTACGGTAGCATCTAGAGGAACGTGACCATTCTATTCCAGAACTGAAAATTCTTTCCTTCATAGGAAAAAAAGTATCTACTATTGTTGTTTTTCATAGCTCATAGTTTGGGCTCCCCGGTACAAAAAAGACAGGGATCTCCTGGAAAGAGTGCAGCAGAGGGCCACAAAGATGATACGGGGCCTGGAGCATCTTTCCTATGAGGAAAGGCTGAGAGACCTGGGTCTGTTCAGCCTGGAGAAGACTGAGAGGGGATCTTATCAATGTGTATAAATATCTGAGGGGTGGGAGACAGAAGGATGTAGCTAACCTCTTCTCAGTGGTTTGTGGGGATAGGACAAGGGGCAATGGCCGCAAGATAGAACACAGGAAGTTCCACACCAACATGTGAAAGAACTTCTTCACGGTGAGGGTGATGGAGCACTGGAACAGGCTGCCCAGAGAGGTTGTGGAATCGTCTTCTCTGGAGATATTCAAGGCCCGTCTGGACGCCTACCTGGGCAGCCTGCTCTGAGGAACCTGCTTTGGCAGAGGGGTTGGACCCGATGATCTTTTGAGGTCCCTTCCAACCCCTACAGTTCTGTGATTCTGTGATAGTTTATTTGTAGCACCACAAGAGGTATTAAAAAAAAAAACAAACCTGCAAGAGATATTTACAAATTTCAAATAATTGCTATATCTGAAATGCCTATAAAAGGCTTTAAAAGCCTTATAGAAAAATCTGTTTTACAGAAGATTACAGGGCAGGAGCTACAAGCTATTTTAGCAGTTAAATGCGTAACAACTGCACGGTACAACACATCTGGCTTGACAGTCAGAAGGGCAAATGGAATGAAAACCAAACTAGTAGCCCAAAAAGCGATTCCAAACTTGAGATACTCCAGAATAACCGGATGCCCTCATGTTGCCTAGGATAATACCTCAGAGACTTCTGAAAAGGGGAACTGGAAAAGTTTGGAGACAACAGAAGAAGTGAAAGACATAGAAGGGGAAAACAGGTGACATTTTTTTCCTGCTATTTGGTCTCCAGTAAGAGAAGAGTAACACAGAAGGAAAAAAACCCCTAAAGGTTTGAATAAAACAGTCTTCTAAGAAGAATAAACCAAATGACAGAGAATCAAACTCATATTTTAAAACCTAATGTTATCGCTTGTCAGCTACCTTATGTTCATTCTTAGCCCATTACTAATACAAAATGAAATATATTTGTTTAAATCATCACAGGGTAATTGTTACAGTAAAGTCATTCAATTGCACGTGACAACTGTACATAAGCCTCCTTCTCAAATTCTGATGTTATACTTGCAACAGCTTTAGCATCCAAGTCACTTTGCTGTCCTTTCCTTCATCACTATTGAAGGATAAATCTCTTGCTATTCCTCACAGAGCTAAACAGAAATTAAATTGCAATTTCAAGTTCTAAAATAGATTTCTTCAAAACAAATCGGAAGCGTGGCTTTCAGGTTTAAATGTTTTCAAAAGCAAAAACACTTCCAAAATATAATTTGAAAAGGCGAAAAAGGTAAGACATTGATTTTTCAAACTAACATGGTGGTAGGAATAAAAAGAATAAATGCATTAAGTTTAAAAGTAACAATTTTAGTATCCTATTCTCTTAGCTCACACTGTGCGCAATCGTGAGAAAGTGTCACTACACCATCACTAGACAGCAAAGCACCAACAATGTTCCAGAAATACGATTAATTTCCTCAGTTTTACTAACAGAAATACCTTACCATCAAGGAGACAATCAAAGTGAAGGCACTGGAGGTATTCTCTCTCTCGCATAAAGCCATTCAGGGGCGTTGCCCAGCCTTCTGCCAGCACTTGCACCCACTGCATATCCACCTTGCAAAGAAACAGAGAAATAGAGCAGATAAAAGCTGTGGCTCAATGACTGACATTTAACATTAATCATAATAGAACATGATTTATCCCTAAAACACAGTGTAAATGGAAGATTTCTCAGTGTTACAGTCTCAATCACAAAAAGTTCAAAGTCTCTAGAAGAAAAAAAAAAGAACCACTGTTTATGACTATGGCTATTTTCCAGTCTTGCACTTAACAACAAATATCATTTTGTTACACACAAAAAAAAGCTTCATTTGTAAATGTTTGAAAAAGTCCAACTTAAATAAAAAAGTGGAACTCTAGTTATTTTAAGCTCTTGGTTATCTTGCTTTATTAAAAAAATAAATGCAACAAAAACCTACACCACATACAGTTACCACAAAAATATCAGAATAAGGAGGGGAAGGGGCGTGTGAATACTAACAGGTCAAATCTTAACACAGATTAGAAAGATAATTTTTATTGCAGAAAGTAGTGAGAAAACCCAGAAGTAAAATTCTCTCAGGACTAGTACTTATTTTAGCTTAAGATGTATCATCTTACAGGGAATTTCCTTCCTTACCATTTAAACAGTCACACTATGACTTGGTGTGTGGCCTTTATTATTTCTGCATGTGCATTACTAAGACTTGTTCAAGAGTCTTTGACAAAGGACAAAGTCCATGGACTTCACTTGTGCAAGTTTCTCTTGTAAAAAGCATGACTAATTTTATTACGTTGTTTAATTCATGTTGAGACAAGCATAACACCAATTTTCTTCCCTAGCTGATGTTATATACTTGCTTGATATTTAACAAACCACAGGTTAGGAGTAGAGGGAGAAAGAATTTGTTTTGCTAGATGGGAAGCAATTTAGAATGCAACACTACAGAAACTTAATAATGGTGACCCTACAAATTTATTCCACAGCAAAGCAATATGTAGTTTTACAGATACATATGAAAAGAATCTAGAAAGACACAGAGCTTGAGGAGGTCACCTCTCAGCCTCCTTTTCCCCAGACTGGACAACCCAAGTGTCGTCAGCTGCCAGGCACACTGCTGGCTCATAATAATACTGTTAAAGTCAGTGAAAAAAACTGATGCATTGTATCTGTCTTTCAACCTAATTCTTCAGAAAAACAGATTACCAGGAAGAACAGATAAACAGCCAGAAGCAGTTTGGTCTGATTAAATTCCAGCTTGGAAAATAACGCATCTAACCGAAGTAAGAACAGAGTCAATTAAGCTGATGCACGCTTTCCCAAATATTCTCTGCTGGAAGCCAGAAAAGTAGCATGAACTCATTCTAATCAGAAAACAAAACAGAACAAAAACTAATCAATTAGATCTGGCTACCTACCTGTGTAAGTACCTGATCACTTACCTCTGAAAGCTTGCAACTGTATAAGCCTTATGTATAAGGTTACTACTTTAACCTGAAGGTTATCAACAAGGAGAGTGAAGCAGCAGCAACTGATTTCCACCATATTTCTAGGTATTTACCATTTAAAATATAAATATATTTATGTAAGCTAAAAGTTATTCTAGAAACAACTATCCGTAGAAGGTATATGCAAGGCATGATTTAGTCTATGGATGAGAGTGGAAAAAAGTCACTGGAAATTTAATCACCATGCTTAGGGTTAACTAAGTAACGCTATTTGAAACACCAGGCACTACTTATGAAGTTTCATCTCTTATTCCTAAAAAGCAAACGAAGAAAACACAAATGCTGTGATGTTTCTCAAGAAAAAGAGAGAAAAGCCCATCAAGTTACAGTCTGTAACTCGCACAGGTATTTTGACTACACACAGTTCTGCCGAGCACAGTTTTTTCAACTTCAGCAATGAGATAACTGAACACACAATACCTTATTTATTTCCAAGGTTAACAGAGACTCAGCATCAGTTTTGGCCAACTGCAGCTTGTTTTCTGGCACATAAAGCTCTTTCACCTCGTAAGAGGCATCCACTGGTACAATGTCCTGTATAAAAGGAATAATCAGAATTTCATGTTTGCTCCAAATGCTTCTTGGACGCTAACCACAAGGTCAAGAAGTAAAATTCTATGCTGTACTGCCAAGAATATGTGCGTTAAGCAATTTTTATTCATTTAAAAACAACGTTGATCCAAGATTATGATATACGGCTAGCAAAGCTGCTGGCTTGAGTAATAACAGTGAAACATTCTGGCAAGAAGTTTTTTTTTTAAACTAAGTACCTCATACATTTATAACATTTACCTTGTAAATATTTAACTACTGAATTAAGTGCGATTACTATGACTGATTAATGCCTATGTTAGCTACAGCAGAAAGGAGGAGTGTATGCTTTTATAGATGCTAAAGAAGTTAAAAAAACGTTGTAGAGACTGAACAAATTTACAAACTTAAGTACCTGATTATACAAGATGTGTTAGCAATGGTAACAGGGAAGTAAACAGAAAGTCATTAATACAGAAGCACAAATTGAATGCGCCACCTACAGCTAGTAAAATAACACCAGTGTCCTAATGATAACCCAAATACCACAGAATATCAGTTTTATATTGGAAAAAAAGGCAGGGGGGAGGGACACATCCTCCATGGGTTTTAAATAAAACCTTCTCAAGACTTTCTCATTTCACTATACTCTAGATTGTAAACCCTTCATAAGGATGAAGGCACTTCTGAGGAGAGGGGAAGAGAAGGGGAAGGTCATCTGTGATAAAACTTCAAAGAGTCTCCTGACAGAGGGTTGTGTCAAGTGTCAAAACCCAGTCAAACATTCCAGTGACACCCAGTAGGAAAACATTAGTGAAAAACAGCAGGTATTTCTTTTTTAAAACAGGGTTTTAAGTTACTTCTGTAAAGTAAATCTTTCGGAAGTGTAGTGGGAGGAGGAAGCTCACCCACAGAGAACAGTATACATAACCCTATAACAAGAACACAAGGAGTTTTTATTTTTCCAATATTTGCAATCCATAGTAAAGAGGTGTGCCTATAGGAAAGGCAAAGTTTGCTCAGTAGCATTAAAGCGTTTATCCAAGCACTTATCAGACATTAGGCACCAACTCAGTGGAAAGTCAAAGAAGAGGGATGATGAAAGGAAGCGGAAGACAAAATGACGGGAGGCATGTAAGGAGGTGGTGAGTCTAGCTAGCTCTTACACTATTTATGTCTCCAAAGACAAATAAAAGAAAAATAAACGAGCACTTAGAGGTTGTGCTGTATAAGAAGTTGAATCTGTTACGTATCAGACTGCAACTGGGAAGTGATTACTTTAGATAGTAACTTAGGCAAAACCTGCCCTGTATTACAGAAGCAGAATTACAGCCCAGGAATGCTGCAGCAAGCTGCCCGTAGCAGTAAGCCCAGCACCAAAGAAAAGCACTGCCTGCTGTTATGAATAGCAGACTTTACAAGCATAGTGACTGGGTATACATTATGCTCTGGACCCGAGTTTCTTACCATGCTATAAAGTTCTCGTGTTACAAACCATCAAAAGTCCCACTAATGGGCAAAACAATGGAAACAACAAAGCTCTGGCAATGCACTTTCTGTAAACAACCCCTCTACCTCGCTATGGGGATGCAGACAGCCTGAAGGCAGCTCCAACAGCGCTGAAGGAAAGCAGAGCAGGCAATCCAGGCCTGCTAGAAAAGCAGCTGAATCCCCACCACCATTGCCTAAAGAAGCAGGCAGGAAACAGTGACGACCAGCATCCTGGCTTGCATAAGAAACAGCGTGGCCAGCAGGTCCAGGGAAGTGATTGTCCCCCTGTACTCGGCTCTGGTGAGGCCGCACCTCGAGTACTGTGTTCAGTTCTGGGCCCCTCACTACCAGAAGGACACGGAGGTGCTTGAGCGAGTCCAGAGAAGGGCTACGAAGCTGGTGAGGGGTCTGGAGAACAAGGCTTACGAGGAGCGGCTGAGGGAGCTGGGACTATTTAGCCTGGAGAAGAGGAGGCTCAGGGGCGACCTTATCGCACTCTCCAGGTACCTCAAAGGAGGCTGGAGCGAGGTGGGGTTGGTCTGTTCTCCCACGTGCCTGGTGACAGGACGAGGGGGAATGGGCTAAAGTTGCGCCAGGGGAGGTTTAGGTTGGATCTTAGGAAGAACTTCTTTATGGAAAGGGTTGTTGGGCACTGGAATAGGCTGCCCAGGGAAGTGGTGGAGTCCCCATCCCTGGAGGTCTTTAAAAGACGTTTAGATGTAGAGCTTAGGGATATGGTTTAGGGGAGGACTTGTTAGTGTTAGGTCAGAGGTTGGACTCGGTGATCTTGTAGGTCTCTTCCAACCTAGACATTCTGTCATTCTGTGACCACAGCCATGGCCACACAAGCATTGGTATTTCTACCCAAGCTGAAGAAACAGCCAAAACCAGCCTGACAATATTTTTAATCTGGGGTCACTTCAGCCCCTAGTAGAGCAACCAAAGAGATTGTATGGCTTGAGACGGGCTTATTTTTGTTGTTATTTCATAGATTTTTATTTTTCTTTATCAAAGTGCAACATAAATATGATTATGGCACATTACATTATTTAATGAGTTAACTATCTAGATACTTCGTAGGATTAGTAAATCT
Source organism: Nettapus auritus (assembly GCA_011076525.1). Classification (NCBI taxonomy): domain Eukaryota; kingdom Metazoa; phylum Chordata; class Aves; order Anseriformes; family Anatidae; genus Nettapus; species Nettapus auritus. The sequence goes on along the minus strand of CM021768.1, from coordinate 25,650,025 downwards.
AGCATCCCTAGCAGACACAAAAACGGTACTTAAAACAGTATTCTAGATTTTAAATAGCAGCAAGAGGAATTCACAGGTCTTTAAATTGAATGAATTTTAGGGAAATGCTAGGCTAGCAGGCCATCTAGTGACCACTTTAACATGGCAAAGTTAATCAAAGATTCATTCTACCAACAGACGAGTTACACAATATTCCTCTTCGCTTACCATTTGTCATTACATTTGAACAAATAGCTGCAAAATAATAAAACACAAAGTAGATGCTTTATTGGAACGTGTGCTATCTTAGACTGTGATGCCAGTTCCTTGCTGATGTGAGCATCCTTAACAGCCTGTACAGAAGGGGCCCTCAGGCATGTTTCTAGTAGATAAGCATTCCCAGGCACCATCTGATTTATAAGACTGATTATTCAGTAATGTAAGCTCGTATTAATCGATGTGTGAGGCCACAGAATAGTTTATATATGGAAAAAGCAAACAGCGGTGTTTGCTTGGCTGTAATCACTCATGTTTTGATATCTACAGCTTGCAGGGAAGGAAGTTTGTCAATACATCAAGAATAAGGAAAAAATTGAAAGTGCAATGACAGTTATTATCTTTAAAAAAGGGAGGTAAGATTTTTTGCTTCTTCTCTTCCCATCAGTTCTGTTCTATCGCCTTTTCAGTAAACTGATAAATTGTTTTCAACGTGTTAATCTTAACCTATAACCAGTTGAATTCAAGATCTTTTCTTTAAAGTGTATTAAATAACATTTCTGACTGCTTTTAGGTTGACAATATTTTTACATTTCGTACTTTTAGAGACCATTTTCTCAGGTGACACATCAAGATTACAGCATACTGAGTACCCTCATCATTCCAGGAAAGATAGTTTGTTTGAAGTCATGTAACTAATGGATTGGGTGTAAATGCACTATTAGGTGAATAGCTGTTGCAGAAATATTCTAAATCAGAAATCCCTTAAGCATCCTCTTTCTACATGCCATTTAACTTTATTCCTCATCTCCAACCTCATTCCATCTTCAGCGTAAGTAAAACTGTCAGTTTTCAGCATTTGGTTGTTCAGTGGCAACAGGATTACCATTCAGGCTAATTGGCATCTTGTTTCTCTTAGATATGACCTCCTTCTCGAACTGAAGTAGAGCTTGTTCATGTCCCTGCACTCAGGTTCTGTTGGCTTTAAGCCTGAATCTTCCATGATGCAAATAAAAAGAAATAACTGGCATATAACTTAAAGCACAAAACACCGTTGATTTTTCCCTGCTTTGGTATAGGGCCAGCAGGAACAAAGATAACAAACATTTGGCTCTCAAAACTATAACAACGATTACAGCTTTCATGCATATACAGTACAAGTTATTATGGCTCATGGTACTACCAACGTTCAAAGATTTTTCTTCTACGCACTCATACAGTATGAAAACTGAGATGTTGGCATAAAGCAAGTGTGATCTGAAGGCAATATATCCTCATAAAATCTTGCACTACTAGTTGCTTCATTTGGGATGAAACTGAACCATCCTAACCCTACCCTCAAAAAGAATAAATACATAAATCATTCTCAGCTTGAGTATAAATCTCACTGGACTAAAGCATCTGTTTAACTGTACTCTACAATGAGAAATTCTCCAGTGAATCTATTTCTAGTAGATGCTGTATTTGGTTAAAAAAAATAAAAATAAAAATAATAAAAAATTGAACAGATGATGAAAACTACATTCAACATGATACTATGATGGATGACAGAACTACTTTCAGCTCATCAGCAAAACATTATAGGGTTTGAGGCTCTTTTTCCCTCTAAGTTGGTTTGTGAGTTTGGATATTGACAGAAACAGTACAATTTTCAAATTGCAATGAAAACGGTACAGTTTAAAAAACAACTCTGGAAACTAAGTGCAACTAATATTTTTTTATAGAGCTTGAAAAGTTTCTTTCAAAGCTACTTGCTTATTTCTCCAGAAGGCTGTATAAACCAAAATAAATCTACATCATCCCGGGAGGAGTTAAAAGAAATAAAAATCCTTGAAGTAGGACTAATCAAACGTTTCGGTCCTATCTATGACCTGCCCATCCATAAAGCGAAGAAGGGAAGGGTTCACCTGTGTGGCCCGCTGTAGGCCAGCTATAAAAACAGACCTTGCTTGGAGGAGCAGGAAGTTTGAACCCATTCATTGAACAGCAGAGATTTAGATAGATGTCAGGAAGAGCGAATGTGAAGCAATGTGAAGAAATCAGTGGTATATTGATGTAGGAATTACTGAAATTTAATATTGAGGGTGGGTTTTTTTTTGGTGGTGGGGTGTTTTTTGGTTATACTTATTAAGTTTTAGCTTATTAAGCTTATTAAGTTTTCTGGTCATCCTGGTTTACATATTTACTGCTCTAAGTATAAAACTACTACGATAGTCTTGCACGGCCTTTATGCAGTACTTGCCTTTTCCCCAGCTTCTCACACGAAATAACGGCTGGCCTTATCACAGAGGGACCTCTGGAGGTCATCTAGTCCAGTTTCCTGCTCAGAACTGAACCAGTTGCAGTCGGCTGCTCAGGGACTTGGCCAATCAAGTTTTAAGTAACTCCAAGGATGGAGCATCCACAAATTCTCAGGGCCACTTGTTCTAATCACTTCCCTCATCATGCTTTTGCTAATACAGTGTTGTATGCCTTCTTTGCCGCACAGGCAGCTGCAAAAACACTTATTTGCAACATCACAAGCTACTTATAAAATCCTCATTGTCTACGCTTGGTCTTACAAATCCCAGTCGGTCCCACTCCATCACCCTTTGGTGTAAGTATTCGGTTTGGACACTGCGCTCAAACAAGTAAGTGAACGGCTGTATTCACACAAATTTTCTGCTGAAGCTGTTTTGAAAGGAGACAGAAAACAAGGTTGCATGTAAAACACTGATTCAATACCCAGCCAGCAGATGGGTATAATCAACTGTCAAATACACTCTGAGGGAGTAATTTACAGTCAAATAATGAAAAAGGTCAAAGAGCTGCAATGCTTGTTCTACATCAATGTTACAGATATTAAAAACACTTATCTCCCATGTTGGTAGGCTTCTCAAAGAACACTGAAAGGTGGGTTTAGGGCCTGCTGCAATTCGAGCTTATAACCAAGGTGATCACACACTGTCACTTCATCACAGTTTTGATAAGCAAGTGAGGAACTAGATAACACTGAGGACCTAGATCCATAAAGAATCATTACGGTTACAGGGATGGTAACCGTGCGGTATAATTGAGGGTTAAAAAATATATACGGATTATACAGAACAGCAGAATCCATTTCTCCATACTTGCCAGGAACTTGCCAGGAACTGCCACCCTCCATCTCTATTTTGCTCGAAATCTCTCGTGGCTCCAAAATACAGCTTTTGAACACACTTGCAAGGAACTGTGTGAATATAGTTACAAAATCAATGCTTTCAATGACCAGGAGGACCATCTCCCCAAATGCACGTATAATATCGAGCCTCAGAAGAGAATGTTCCCAGGCTTAGATAAGAACTCAACCTTTGGCTATAATTTGGAGGATGGGTGGTAGATGGAATAAGAGAGAGAAGGTTTATACATACCCTCACAGTGGATTGATTTAAGTAGTAGAAGTATACAGTCAAATTCCCAACGTTTGTGGGTTTCTTTTGTGGTACTTGCAGAGCTGCTGTAATTTTATGCCCCTAAGAATGGGGCTTTTGTACGAAAGTAGTTAAAAGCCACTTTTCCTCAGTACATTGAAAGTTAGGTACTAGAAATGCAACTCTTTCCTTACATGCCTTTGGCACTTCCTTAACAAAAAAGGTGGCATTCCTGAGAAGTGACTTCTTGAGAAAATATTCCCCTGGTTAAATATTGAACCGATTTCATTACTGGGGAATATGAGCTTTGTGTCATTAGCTAGATCGGCTACATTTGTTGACAGGAAAAAACAACTAAAACAATGAAATCTCCATAGCCAAACATCTGCAGTAGGCTTGCTCGACAGCATATTGGACGCTATCAGCAGACTAAGAGCCAAACTTATCAAGCACAAAGCCACACATGCCTTTCTGACTATGGATTGAGCAAGGACTCATTTGTACAGTATTGAAAGGGTGGAGATTCTCCTTAGTCCAAACAATAAGAATATTTGAACCAGCGTGGCCAGCAGGTCCAGGGAAGTGATTGTCCCCCTGTACTCGGCTCTGGTGAGGCCGCACCTCGAGTACTGTGTTCAGTTCTGGGCCCCTCACTACCAGAAGGACATGGAGGTGCTGGAGCGAGTCCAGAGAAGGGCTACGAAGCTGGTGAAGGGTCTGGAGAACAAGGCTTACGAGGAGCAGCTGAGGGAGCTGGGACTATTTAGCCTGGAGAAGAGGAGGCTCAGGGGCGACCTTATCGCTCTCTCCAGGTACCTGAAAGGAGGCTGTAGCGAGGTGGGGTTGGTCTGTTCTCCCACGTGCCTGGTGACAGGATGAGGGGGAATGGGCTAAAGTTGTGCCAGGGGAGGTTTAGGTTGGGTATTAGGAAGAACTTCTTTACCGAAAGGGTTGTTAGGCACTGGAATAGGCTGCCCAGGGAAGTGGTTGAGTCCCCATCCCTGGAGGTCTTTAAAAGACGTTTAGATGTAGAGCTTAGGGATATGGTTTAGGGGAGGGCTTGTTAGTGTTAGGTCAGAGGTTGGACTCGGTGATCTTGAGGTCTCTTCCAACCTAGATGATTCTGTGATTCTGTGAAAGGGTTGTTAGGCACTGGAATAGGCTGCCCAGGGAAGTGGTGGAGTCCCCATCCCTGGAGGTCTTTAAAGGACGTTTAGATGTAGAGCTTAGGGATATGGTTTAGGGGATGATTTGTTAGTGTTAGGTCAGAGGTTGGACTCGGTGATCTTGGAGGTCTCTTCCAACCTAGACTATTGTGTGATTCTGTGAAAGGAACTTTTCATACGACTTAGGCTCAGGAGCTTTAGGAGATACAGTACGTCACATGCTAGGTCCCTGAAAAGAACTTTAAAGTGTTTCATTAATTGCATTCACATTAAAAAAAAAAAAAAAAAAAAAAACACCTAACCAGGTGCCCCTCAAAAGTGAGTTATACCACACAAGAACTTTCCAGATTCAACAGCTGCTTATTACTCCTCCATGCGGTTTCCTCCCTTTCCTTCCATAATGTACTGAACATATTTCTGGAGAATACCTGATAGATTTGTTCACGAGTTCTTTGCAAATATGATGAAAAAGTTTTAAGAACCAAGTTTCCATTTCCCATGAGATGCTTCATATTCTCAATATCTATCTGTGTATATCCATCTGTCTGCATCTACCTCAATATACACCCGTTTTTTCAGCTGTGCTGTCTTTTACTACCACTACTTTCTGAACTAGTAGAAGAAGAGCTCTTGAAACTCAAGGACTACCAACATCAAGTGGACTTCCTTACAGTGTATTTCACAGCTATTACAAACATGTATTTGTAATGCTGCTGTCTTTTCTTAACAATCCAGTGCGATTAGTAAGGAACAAAACCACAGCTTTTTCCAGCCAAGGGAAACCTTCCAGAATTATTCTTAAGATATCATTGGGTCATACATGGCCTGTTCAGCCATGCCTTGGTTTCATTGTCTCCCTAAAGTAAGCAACCACCAAGACATCTTGCCATTCATTGCACTGCTCTCTACAAAGAAAAAAAAAAAATGTGAAAATGTGCTTTAAGCAAAGGACAGAGCAAAGCTGACTGGGCCCGAAGCCAGCATTCAGCATTGTGTACCAAATGTACTAATGCAAGAGCTGCTTGTTGGCACCCATGACGAAGCTCTGTAGAATTGTGAAATCTGAACTGGTCTTCTGAACACGAGGCTCAGGGCTTCCCACGGTAAGGCTGCCACCTCCCATAGATAGGGCTCATACAGCTCTCGCCTTTTTTCCTCCAAAAAATATTCAGATGAGTATTAGGGTACAAGTCCAGCACTCTGCTGTGGTTTTCTCCTGTGTCAGGTCTCCTGAGCAACCTTGATCAAGCAGTGAACTGTTAACAGAGTTTTCTTGAAAATTTAGAAAAAAATAAACCTCTCCGAAGCTGTACTGGCGACAGAAAGCTACACTGAACTCAACGCTGACTATGTGATGAGGTCTTTTTGCTTGTACCAGCTTCAATACTTGGTGGAGCTTTACTCAAGCTACTGCATACACCGCCAGTTTCCCGTACACCCACCTCACAAAGAGCATGAGAAACTGTCAGAGCATCTAAATTAAAACCACGGTCTGAAGTGTCATGCTGCTACTCACTGACTACAGGTAAGAATGTAAGGAGACAAACTCCTTCTGCATAAACGTTAGCAAACTCCTTCCTTTCAAGGTGAAGACTAAGGAAAAGAGGCAAATCAAAGGCAGATGGCTGAACTTGTTACCCTGACATGTTGATACTTCTCCGACATATAAAATTCCATCCCACACCAGAAATAAAATGTCACCAACCTTAAGCTCTGCTTTCTTTTCAATATGAAGGCTTTGACACTGTGGAAGCCAGCTTATTAGCACATTTGATAACACTGTTGGTTAATACAGCTTAGGATGAGAATAGCAGCAGTTCAGGACATATCTAAGGAACATCTCAGTTAGGATACGAACTGCTGACAGATCAAAGCTGAGAGCTGAAGACAGTAGTTACTTTGTCCGTTCTCAAAATGCCTCCTTCCTGACCACATATTACTACCTCCTCTGGGTCGTCAAGTCATTACGTCTCATGCAACTCTACAATGAACTACTTACTGTAGGTGATTAAAAAAACACCACCTAAAGGACAATGAAAAAAGACCGGTGTACAGTTTCAAGACTATAAAGCCTTCTCACGATGACTGCCACCACTTTGGGGGCTTGTGTTTGTTTTGCTGGTTGGGTAATGAACTGAATCCACTTACCAGGCAACAGGAGTAACACTAGAGCTTCAGAAAGGATGGTGTAGATTGCGTGAGGGAGGAAATAGACCTGCTTTTTCAGAAGCTATAAACCATTAACTCAGCCTTATCAGGAAGATCAGCTTCCTGAAGCAGTTGCTACACAACTGCAAGATCACTTTTACTACTGTAAGAAGAACAATGCAAAGGAAGGCCAGACACATCCGCAGCAGCCCGTCAGCTCAGATTACTGTGGTACCGCGCCCGTCTCTTCATGTTTGCAGTATGTGTTAATAAATATGCTTTAGAGACAAAGTAAAAAATTGAGATTTACAGAAGCTAGCACGCAATTTAAAAGTTGACAGTCACTGCTGGTTCTGTAACAACTGAGACAACTTCTTTCCCTTAAAGTTATCAGTTATGATAGTGAATATAAATTAATTTTCTACTTGTCCAAAGATAATTCACTTGGAGACCAACGTTGTTGCAATATTTAAATTGAGAGCAGGACGATTTTAAAAGCTAGAATTTAAAATCGCGTTAAGTCTTTAACTCAAAAATTCTGAGTTTCCCAGTACGTACATTCAGATTTCATGCACCAATGCTTTCAAAAAGTTACTAAGACACAGCTGCATTGCTGCTCACCCTCTCTTGAAGAAGTTCCACAACTTGTTGTACGCAATCATTCACGTCACAGGAATCTGTTTTCAGCACAAGCTCTGGGGCTTCTGGTTTTTCATACTCAGAGTCAATTCCAGTAAAGCCTAGAGAACAGAAGACAAAAATCTTAAAAGACTTCTTCCAAAAGATGGCTGCATTTTAAGATTGTTCACGTAACAGTTTTCTAGACATAAACAAGGCATGAGCACAAAGCTTTCCGTTCCTTAACAGCTGATTTCTTAGGGAAATTACCCACTTTTTTCTTCACTGGGCTCTTTGCTAACCCTACCACATGACTGCATCCAACTTCAGCATTCTGCAGCATGCACACTGCATACGTTTGTCGGTATTTGATTTACTCTGTGAATAAAAAAGGTAGCAAAAGAGCTGTGCACTTCAACACAGAGTTAGGAGCTACACATCCATCAGCTGTCTTTCATTAGTAGCCATGATCTTTTTTTTCTTCTTTGCGTGTGAGCACAAAGTCTGATTTTGAATGAGTACCTATTTAAACTTACGCTCATGCCAGCAATACCTTGAAGAGTAGGGAACTGCATCATCTATGACATTACTTTAGCTCACATACCCATCGTAAGATAGCTACTAAAAGGTATACATGTGTGACCCTTACGGTTATAAGGGCTATTTTCACAGACCGTGTGACTGGTGACACCTGTTCTGGCCTAGTCAGCTAGCAATCTGCATCGAAACAGAGGAGATTCTAACTAACCACGCACGACCAAGAAGCAAGGAAAGTCAAGCTCAGTGTCAAAGCCTGTAGCGCTACAGATCTCGTCTCCAGCAGAGGCATCGGCTGGGCTCTATGAACTGCACACCTACATCCTCCGGAGCTGTAAATGCAAACACTGTAATTCCAGTTTTGCGCTTCAGACTTAAATATTCTCTACATTAGTAGCTTTATTCCCCATCTGTGAAAAATACCAACCTCTGCAGTACCTAATGCGAAAAAGAAAGGCCAGTATCTGTTCCAAAACCTGTGTACTTTAAAAGTATCTAATGACTGAGGCATGGGAATAGGAGAAAAAACCTGTCCCATTACCATTCTTAGAGAAAAGGAAGATAACAGAAGTTGTCGTTAACAGGCATGTCCATTTAATTTTCAGCCTTCATATCGAGTAGTTCGTAAGACACAGTCACTGCTAGATTCCCTTGTAGGCACTGAATACCTCACCACCACTTCTGAAGTTACACAATTCCACTGAGGGCTTTGTAAAAATTAACAAAGCATTAAGAAAGCTCTGGAGCACAAACAAGGATTCTGTACAGTACAATACCCTCGCATCTTTCCCACTCGAGACATCTCGCTATGATTCTGAGCAAACCGACTTCAGCTGTATTTATCGCCTGTTCTTCACTGCGTATTTCATAGTACTAGAAGCACTGAGCTTCATCCAAGTCATGTGCAGTGTCTTAGGTTTCTTGAATTTTGTGTCTGTCTTGATTAATAGTGATGTCATCATTAGAGCATGAGCAAACTCAACCCGTGAAAGTGAAACCTTTAAAAATTACCTTGCTTCTTAATACAGGTGAAAAATGTTACCAACCTCTTCTAGCTATAAAATAAGACAGAGCGAAGAACCTCTTTAAACAGCATTTTCAACAAGTGACCACACTTTTAGTTGTTCTGGAGGGGGAGGTGGGTTTTTTGTTCATTTGTTTGTTTGAAGTAATTGCAGGCCGTACTTCGGAGCCTTAACCAAGTCTGGGGACAGGGAATCATACCCATTGGCCCTAGCACCGAACCTTGATTTCAAAATAAAAAAGTCTCTTTACAGAAAGATGGTGACACTGTATTTTGGAAGGAAAAAAGGGTAATTCATATTAATACAACTCTTTAAAGGCTTAAGAGAAGCAGCAGGCTCTTTTTTCTGAACTAGTCAATAGGCACACAAAGGAGGTAAGACTGTTCCTCAATTCTAAGAGCTTGCAATCGAGAAGCCTTGAGCAGATTAGCGGATTACACAGTTCCTATGTGAGGATAGGCACTTTGCCCCTTCACTGCCCTATGCGTTTATATTAGTCAGCTGCCCCAGACAGAATTTGATCCCAATTTTCTGCTCAGTCCTGTCCCCAGTTCTGCCATTTGGAAAAGTGACACACTCACAGACTCGAGCGCACCCACTCCTGTGTAGTCCAGTCACAACATTTCACCTATGTACAAAGGCCACAACTACATTTAGGTTCACCTTTAATTTCTCCAGCTCTGGCTTTCTTATAGAGCCCCTTAACATCTCTCTGTTCACAGACATGCAACGGAGCATCCACAAATACTTCAAAAAAAGGCAAACTTGCCCCTTCATGAATTCGTCTGGCATTATTACGATCCTGAAAGAAAACAGGAAAAGAAAAACACTGAGAGACTGAATCCACATAACATAGGTATTGCTTTCCTGCTTTTGAAGTTCATTTTAAAGAAGCTGAGGGTAAAATGTCAGCAAATTCTCTAAGTCTGAAAAAAAGAAACACAATTTGATCACCTGATGCCCCACCGGCTAAATCAATTTTTGCACAGTTCCTCACATGGTCCCAGTTTCAGAAGTAATCTCAACTTCTTTCTATACTTAAGTTCAGTGTCAGATTCCTGTAACTCAAATTCTGAGTGACGTTTCCCATTTTTTTTATTTTCCCTCACACCAGAGGGTTTTCACATTTACCTGAGTATATGGAGAGATGAAACTAGTGATGCACACCAAGCCAGCATCTGCAAACAGTTTAGCAACCTCAGCAATCCGACGGACGTTTTCTTCTCTATCTTCGGGCGTGAAACCCAGATTCTTATTAAGGCCTTGGCGAATATTGTCACCATCCAACGTGTAGCATGGAATGCCGTGGCATACTAAATACTCCTCCAGAGCCATGCTAACTGTAGTCTTCCCAGCACCTGACAGACCTAAAATATTGAATTAAAATGGGTATGGTAAGAAGAAAATCAAGTTGGGGTGAACGGCAGCACGTTAGCAATGCCTGGTTCTGTCTTTTGGAGCTGCTTACCCACAATACAAGCTAAGTGCCTTTTACACAGACAACAGATACAGGGAGAACGAGGCACAACATTAAGAAAAAGTTTGAAAAAGATAAAGAGTCCGGCCTTGAGAGCTGTTGCTGTTCACAGAGGTGGTACCTACGGCCCAGTGCTGCTGTGGCTGGCAGTTGTTTCCACCTGAGCAAGCTAAATTCAGAAATCCAGAACGGAGTTGAGATGTTACAATTACATTAGAAGAAGAAGCTCTCAAGGTCAAGTGAATTTCAGTCAACAGAAGGGGCTCAGACCAAACCACACTGTTCTTGCCCCTTGCAGAGTAACAGCACTGAATTAGATTACCACACACAGAGCAAAACTCACTCTCTCAAGACTCACACGCAGCAGTCGTGCTCCACCAAGCACACTGTGTCAAAAACAAGCAGGGACAAGTTGGATGTGAAACTCCTGTCCAGTTCAGAACCTTAGGCAACAAACCTTCAAACAATGCAGAATGTTCTTGCTGGCGCTAGGTCTACTGCTTGCTTGGAGTTGGGAATGAAGTAATTTTCCAGACTAGAATCTAGGAGTTTACATGAAGTGTGTGCTTAAGCTTAATACAGGGCAATCAATTCCTAAATGGGACACAGACTCAAATCTTGGTAAGACAACTTTAATCCTTTGTGTAAGAAAAACGGTAAGGGTAATGGTAAACAAAAAAAGAAATATTAATGGTAACGCTACTGAGTGAACAAAACTGCTTTGATTTTTATTAGTGATGGTGAAGATTTATTTTAGTTTTCAGAAAAAGAAACAAAAATCACTCAAAACAACAGTCGGTTTAATATTACTGCAAAGACCTTTACAATAAAGGATGACAAATAGACTAAACGAGCACTTAGTAAGAAAAAGCAAAGCAAACTTTGCCACCTGTAATAGTTGAGGGCAATTTAAAGAGGAAGAGTCACGGTACTGGTCCATCCTTTGCTCAATTTCATATCCACAGGACGCAGAGCAGTCTATTGAAAATGAGAGTGTGTATCCCAGGTCAAGGCCAATGCAAGAACCTAAGCCAACACCTGTAACTCTCCTCCCCTCTGAATAAAAGCCCTCCTGTCCATCTCTGATTTCTTCATGGCTTAGCTCATGCTCAAGTCTCTGAAAAAGACTGCAAAGGTGTGCATGACGTTTTATCATCTACAAAAATTATTGACACTCAGACAACTCGAGTTTCTTTTGTCAGTGCTTACTTGTCTAGCTTGAAAAGAGCAACAGCTAGAACCGATGAAGCTGAATGTTGCGACTAAGGCCAGAAACAGCTTGCCAGAAGGGGAGGTCCTGCTCTCTTGCCTCTCTTCCCTCACACCATGCTACCCCTATTATTCTACTGCCTCTGGGGCTCATTAGCCAACTCAGTTTGCTAATCTTTTTATTTATTTATTTATTTATTGCCATGTTAAGTTCACTGACGATTGAGCAAGCCGAATCAGCTCAAGGTCAGACTGGGTGGGGTGAAAGTAGGGCAAGGCTGGGAACAGAACAATGTTCTTTTGGCAGCAATCAGAGTCAGAATGCTTTGGGTTGGAAGGGACCTTAAAAACCATCCAGTTCCAACCCCCCTGCCATGCACAGGGACGCCTCCCACCAGAGCAAGTTGCTCAGAGCCCCATCCAGCCTGGCCCTGAACACCTCCAGGGACGGGGAACCCACAGCTTCTCTGGGCAGCCTGTGCCAGTGCCTCAGCACCCTCACAGTCCAGAATCTTTCTCTTTTATCTAAACTGATTCTACCCCCTTTTATCTTAAAATCATTACCCCTTGTCCTATCACCGCAAGCCCTAGTAACAAGTCTCTCCCCTTCTTTCTTATAAGCCTCCTTTAAACCGAAATGCTACACTAATGTTTCCCTAGAGCCTTCTCCTCTCCAGGCTAAGCAACCCCAGTGCTCTCAGCCTTTCTTCACAGTAGTGTTCCAGCCCTTTTGTGGCCCTCCTCTGGAGCCACTCTAACAAGACCGTGCCTTTGTAGAGCAGGACACAGTACTGCAGGGGGGGTGGCACAAGGGCAGAATATGTGGGGGGCAGAATCACCTCCCCCAGCTTGCAGTCCCCGTCCTAGAAGATAAGCATGGCCATCCAAACTAGGATTTCAGCTACTCACCATTTACTTCCCATTGCTCATGTTTGTGGTTTGTCATTTTGGTCCTGCACCTAGCTTGCTATTCACTGAAATGTTCAGTGTTCCACGTGACGTCTGGTTTCCAATATGTAATGGAAGAGTTAAGGTCGTTAAACAATTAAACAACAGCTTTGAGCTGCTTAGTCTTTAAAATAGCTTACTCAAAAAATTGTGTCACGTTATTTTACACATGAAAGTAACCCTTTCCCTTATTTTTGATACATTTCTCAGGTTTTACACTGGGACCCTCTAACTCCACAGCAGAAGACATTCATTACAATCTCACTCTCAAATAAACCTGACTTTAGAATTGAAAATGGATCTCTGAATGCACCTTTCCTGCAATACTATACCATAAGTGCTGACAACAGGAGAGAACCTTGAAGGAAAGGGTACCACCACAACTTCAGCTTTTATTTTAAAACCTAGCAGAGCTTTGACGACTCCTTTACATAGTTCTGGAACACTTACTTTAATACCTATGGTCTGTTTCAGTCTCTAACACTCTCTGCTTGGAACAGCTCTCAGTAATTTCTTAGTGACTAAGACTGTAATCATTAGTCCTTTCACACAAGTCATCAGCATTAGCAGAAACAAGTTTTACTTTTACTAAGTTTCTCTGATACTCTTTTGTATTGCAATATAACGGTATTCTAAGCGGTTTGGAAACTAATTAAACAAGAAATTTTTTCTCAGCGATAACTCAAAAGCTCCGAAGTTAGCCTGTTAATGCTTCAGAGGACTCTGAAGCACAGAACAAAACAAACAAACAAATGAAACACAGGTAAGAAACAAAGCTATCTCCCGGGATTCACTTAACACTCTCTTTTTATAATCAAAACAAGTCAATGGAAAAAGACCGAGCTGACTGCAGAACAAGCCCTGCTATGAGTTGTCACAACATGCAGTTGCTGTCCCAAGGCATGTGTTTACAACAAATTGTTAGTTCAACCCAAAGACATGAACGTTACAAAGAGGGGACCTTTACAGAAGTGATTCAGAAAAGCAGACCGTATAAAAAGGTTTTACATATGAGCAGTTGAAATGGACAGTAAGAAGAGCGAGAATGTGGTTAAAAAAACACACTCCAAGAATTAATCAGTGGAGAGTGATTAATTTAGCGTTCCTAGAGCACTGAGCAAAATGCAATCTCAAGTCATGATCTGTCCCAGAGCAATTTCTTGATAGTCAGCCTAAAAAATAATAGTAAAATTGCATCGAGGGCTCAGATGCCACCAACATTCACCTTCGGAAGAAAATAGGAGCTACAGCTAAGCAGCTTTTCAGAAGACAAACTAAAACAAGACACAAGTATCCTGAGAAATCCCAAACCGTACCTGTTAACCAGACTGTGCATCCTCGAAAACCACTTCGTGTTCCTACCACCTGGCCTCTCTTATTTCTGCTGACATGATGAGCTTGGTAGGTAACGTTGGTTGCCCTCTGCATTCCCTGTAGAAATAGCAGATGATTAGGTCCTTAACTTCCCAATAGATAAGCTGGCAAAGCATATCAAAACTTATCTGCAGGCACAAAGAAGGACTTGGAGACCTGTGAATGGGAAGTAAAACCAATACCCAATCCATCTACCGCAGTGTCAAAGGACACAGAAGAAGTTAAACACCAACAGCAAACCACATACCTCGTGCCCCTCCTCTGAAACAGGGGTTATCAGGTTAGCCAACTGTTTTCGTATACAACCAGCTGAAGAAAATCAGCCACAGAGAGAGATGAACGCCTAGACCTGACTCCAAGTCATTTAGATCTAAGGAGAGCGAGTGGATTCCTCTCGCAGCAATGAAGGTTTCTGTCATAAGCGGCCAAACATCGGCTCATTTTAACTCATAAAAAGACAACTTTTCATTGCAAACTGTGCATGTGATCCACCTTTCAGCTCAGCAGACTGATCTTGACCCACTCTGACCCAATCTGTATCGTCAGTCTCCAAAATTAAGACATTCGTGATATATTCTGAGTCTTTACAGTAAATATTTCTAGTGACTTTTTTAAAGAAAATGCTTACAAAGATGTGATTTTCCTGATAAAATTCTGTTAAAAAAAAATCCAGATCCAGTTAAGACTTTCTTCAAGCTATTTGTTGATCGTAATAAGCTGCTGCATCATCTTACATAAGATGACATTGCTGTCGAGCACGTTTCATAATCTAAGCCAAAGGAACAGGAAGATCAGCCCCAACATTCCCTTGAGTTTCACTGGTATCTGATTGTATGGACTTTGTTCACCAAAGATCGAGACCTTAGATAACCAGATGGAGTACCAACAAGTGAACAAAATGAAAAGAAATCCTCAAAAAAAAAATGAGGAGGGGGGTGGAATCATTTCCTTGTGTAATGCTGCTTTGACTTCTCTCACTTACAAACATATCGCAAGGTATTTGCATTATCTTCTCTTCCATCACTGCATCGGTGCTAGCTGGAAAGGAAAGCACTTAATCAAAACAAGGCGGGAGGATATTCATCTGTTGAGTACTAGCAGAGGGCTGTATGAGAGATAAAAGTAGGGTTAACAGAAAAATGTTATCTACTTAGGATTTCAAGAAATGCTGTTGCATCATTCTTCTGTAGAACAGCATCTTAAAAACTGAGGTTATCCGTAACTCGATAGGAACGTATGAATATGAGCAATTTTATCTGTCCCTACTTCTGCACACAGCTGGGCTTGTAGGCGATACGGATAGAAACTCAAGTTAGGAACAGATGTGAACTTTTTTTAAATAAAACAACTGTAACTCCATGGTGACAGCCCAGCACTTAAAGGAAAACTGAAAATCAACCCCCCAGAAACCACCACCTGCACAGGTTATGGCCACACTTACTCACCGAGTGCGTTATCTTCAAATAACTACAATGCTGCTTGCAGATAAAGTCAGTGCAATAATGCTAACTAAAACCAAAAATCGAAGAGGCTCCTTGTAGTAGAAACAATTACACACTACATAGAACTGGAGATGGTGGTGATCAAACAAAAATTGTGGAATTAAAAAATGGGAAAAGAATTTAAGGACTTACCCTTCAATTGAAAGGAAAGACACTGTGTATAAGGAATGTACACAGCAATGCAAAGGAATACAGTAATAGCAACCTTCTCTCTCATTAATTCCACCTGTGGTCTCCAAACACCGCTCCCGTGCCACCGTCTCGGTAGAGCTGCAGTACGCTCGTAACAAGCAGCGTGTCCCCCAGCTTCAAACCCCAGCTATCTCGGTTTGCCTAACTCAAGATCTTTGCCTGGGCTTGAATGATTTCCAAAACTAGAACATTTCCAAGAAAGCATCCTACAAAAACACTTAGGTTTAAAGCAAACAAACAACGCACACCTTGCTTTTGACGCACAGGATCACCTCTGGTATCATACACAAATACTTCAGAGGTCAAGCGCCTCACCCAGCAAGATTTCTTCCAGCCGGTATTCAGCGAGTTGCATCAGTTTCCTTTGTTTTCCAGAAGCAGCAAAGCGGCAGCGAAACTGATCCAGGCATTTCATAGCACTAAAACATACCAAGCCCTGAAGAAGCAGGCAGAGGGAATTCACTGAATGATGAGAAGGACACGAGCTTAAGAAGCAAACACAAAAAGGCATTAAGTAAGGAATTGGACGGGAGAGATGTCACACCACAGCAGCGAGAAGGCAAGTGGATTGCTAGAAATGAAGGCACACAAGTGCAACAGAGCAGCCAGCAAGCTCAGCGGTGGGACAATAAGCACACGTATTAGGAAATACTTCAGAAGCTGGCATCTAAAAACTAATCCTAAAGTGCCAAAAGAGATTGCATGCAGTCAGAGCCACTCCCGTGCCCAGCAGCACCGCTTAGCACACGCGCTCATGCGCACCATGAACCAGCTCAGCCCTACTCCTGGGCGAGGCTGTAGCCGCGTGCTCCTGATACTCCAGTAGCTAAGAGCTTTTCACAGAAGCGCCCTGGAGAATTAACCATTTAACAAGTCATTTTCTGTTGCTGGGGAAAAAAAAGTACTGTTTCTTAATCTTGCTGACTTTCCTACTAGATCATCTACCAACCACTGCCACCACCGAGCAGCCAAACCCAACATCTGATCCTCAACAATCTAACTTCTGTTACCGCCCCTGACACACACACACTGCCAATACTGCTCTGCCACAGAAGGGTACTTAGGAGTAGAAACCAGTGGCAGGCACCAGTTGTGCTCTTCAGTTATTTCACCAGTCTTCAGATTTCCTGCACGTAAAATGAGGTGAGCGTCAGCCGATGACATGTAACGGCCATCCAAAATGATAGCGGAAATAAAGAGCAGTCACAGAATCACAGAATCATCCAGGTTGGAAGAGAGCTCCAAGATCACCGAGTCCAACCTCTGACCTAACACTAACAAGCCCTCCACTAAACCATATCCCTCAGCTCTACATCTAAACGTCTTTTAAAGACCTCCAGGGATGGGGACTCCACCACTTCCCTGGGCAGCCTATTCCAGTGCCTAACAACCCGTTCAGTAAAGAAGTTCTTCCTAAGACCCAACCTAAACCTCCCCTGACACAACTTTAGCCCATTCCCCTCGTCCTGTCACCAGGCACGTGGGAGAACAGACCAACCCCACCTCGCTACAACCTCCTTTCAGGTATCTGGAGAGTGCGATAAGGTCGCCCCTGAGCCTCCTCTTCTCCAGGCTGAACAGTCCCAGCTCCCTCAGCCGCTCCTCGGAAGACTTGTTCTCCAGACCCTTCACCAGCTTCGTCGCCCTTCTCTGGACTCGCTCAAGCACCTCCATGTCCTTCTTGTAGTGAGGGGCCCAGAACTGAACACAGTACTCGAGGTGCGGCCTCAGCAGAGCCGAGTACAGGGGGACAATCACTTCCCTGGACCTGCTGGCCACGCTGTTTCTTATGCAAGCCAGGATGCTGTTGGCCTTCTTGGCCACCTGAGCACACTGCTGGCTCATATTCAGCCGACTGTCAACCAAAACTCCCAGGTCCTTCTCTGACAGGCAGCTTTCTAACCACACATCTCCCAGCCTGTAGCTCTGCTTGGGGTTGTTGTGCCCCAGGTGCAGAACCCGGCACTTGGCCTTGTTGAACTTCATACCGTTGGCCTCGGCCCATCGGTCCAGCCTGTCCAGATCTCCCTGCAGAGCCTTCCTACCCTCAGCAGATGGACACACACACCTAACTTGGTGTCGTCTGCTAACTTACTGAGGGTGCACTCGATCCCCTCATCCAGATCATCGATGAAGATGTTAAAGAGGACTGGTCCCAGCACCGAGCCCCGGGGGACTCCAGTCGTTTCATTTTATACCAGAGCAGAGCGCTGCTCACCTTGGAGAACTCTATAACCCATGTTAAAGGAAATAAAACATAAAATGAGTAACAGCAAAACTCAATTTGATGAGCAAGTACTTTAAAAAAAAAAAAAAAAAAAGCTATTTTAGACCTCTTAGCCTAATTACTTTCCTTATAATAATCCCTACTGAAAGTACACACCAGAGTTTTTTTGTAAAGAGGGTAATGAAAAAAGGTTATCAAACTCAAAAGTCCACTTATCTGTTTTTTTTTCCACATCCATTGGAATTTCCTCTCTGGTTTGCCCACAAAACTGCTTCTTTCTCCCCGTGTTACACCTTGAATGCCTCTGTACTACTCTTAAAAACACAGCATTTGATTATTTTCCCTGCCCACCACGTTGAATAAAAGTAATGCTTCAGTGCCCTGCGTTGCGTTACAGCAGTACCATCAGCTGAGAAGCTGCCATAGCATCCCCTTCTCCTCTCTCTCTAAGCTACTTTGTTTCTCACATGAAATCTGAAGCGCCGTAAGGGGCTAATATCTTCCTACTAAGGATAAAAAAAGGAGTATTGGCATAAAAAGCCTTTCACAGATGTGCACGGAGGAGCTGTAACGACAAGAGAGCGAGGAAGGATGACTCTGCAGCTCAGTTCCTTCGGCACAAGGGCAGCCTTTCAGCATCACAGGCACCAGAGAAATAAATACAGACATCCAAGGACTACAGAAACAGAGGAGAAAAAGAAGACGGGGACAAAAAGGAAGCGTTAACCCTGCCAATTTCTCCGTGCAAAGACTTGCTAAGATAGACAGGAACTGATTTATTTTTTTCTTATCCTATTCTTGATGTTTTGCCCAGTTACAGCTATCGATGGCAAACACCTTCGATACCAGGACTCTGACCAGACACCCAGATGCAGAAGAACAAGCCCAAATTGCAACACCAAGCCCAAAAGGCGGTAGAAAGGAAGGATTATTGCTTAATTGTTTCAGAGCTAACTGACAGACCACTACACTTACATAAACTCTATTTATTTTTCATTACTTCAGGGCAATTATGAAAATGCTTCGACAGCCACCTTGCAGCAAATTTAACTTTCCACAAAGCCAGACCTTTGGCACAGGAAGCAAAGCTTCAGAGCCACGTAGGGACTCACCAACTTCGGACCACCGGCTTTGAGGCTGGCGACATCAGAACAGTGTAAAGAACAGATGCAGTTTCTATATAAACCGTACATATTCAAGAAGCTCACGCTAATTCTGTAGTCTTCTGTTCCAAGAAGACACCGAATTCCCCAGGCTAAAAATTCCCCTAAGCTAACAAGAGCAGTGCATTCAGCATCACCTCCATGATGCCTTTCCATTTCCCAATCATCCCCGGTATTTTCTAGGCCATTTCTACTTGTACGCCATCTGTCAGGGATTCCCTGATAACAATACATTTTTATGACATTTATAGCATTTATCCAGCACTCAAACAAATGGGATCTTTCTTCTTCCCTCCAACCCACTCACTTTAATATTGAGACAGCAACTTAGGCAGACTGAATGTTTCCCATTTTCTTTGTCTACATTGAAACACAAGCATGGAGAAATGAAAGAGAAGCAGTTCTAACATACAATTCTACTGCTACAAAAACTGGAACAACTGCACTACAGCTGAGAGTCTGTCTGTTCGCCTACCTAGATGAGGTTTCAGGACCCGCTGGCCAAAATATCTGCCAGTAACGCCTTCTGGCAACTACCACCTCCAATTCTGGCTTGCAAATCTGTGCTTTGGTTTGGACAGCTGTGCTTAGAAACAAAGGACCAGTCTTAAGTGATACCCAAACAACAAGACTTTCAGAGTTAATAAGAAACTTTAAGTCATCAAGCCATTTTTTGCCACGGCTTACAGCGTTTTCTCCCACTTACATTTTCAGCAAAAAATATGATTTTTACCCTCTGCTCTCCAGAGCATGGATTGCCACAGTGATGCTGATGCAGTAAGGTTATCTAAGCCCTTTTGCGCAGAGCAGCACCCAATTGACCAAACGCTTGCTCTCCTGATGCTTCCACAGACCTGACTGACGCGAGACTTTCTTTGCCAGATGTTCTAATGCTGGGACAGTTTCAAAACCCAGCGACAGAAAACAGAGAGACTGTCCTAAAGCACTGGGTACATAAGCAACTCTGTGATAGCCATACTATAAGGAGTTTTATCGTTACTTGCAAACTGCTGCAGCAACACCACAAGCAGTTTGTTCGCCGCCGCTGGAGTCGAGACATGAGCTGGCATCAGAGGCAACAGACCGAAACGAAGTACTGACAGCCAGCAATGCCTCAGCTGGGTATGCGGGCAGTAACAAAAATCAGAGCAAGTTCTTGTTGCCTCGTTTCACAGGTAATTCCTAGCACCTCCGCGGTCTGAGCTACGTTCAGGAATGCGTTCCACAAGTCTCGCAGCCAAGCCAGCCACAAACACTGACACTGTGCTCTTGTGTGCTGCTCTGTAATTCGGGGTATGCTGTGCTCAGAGGCGGGCTTGGCAAGCAGACGAACACACGCAGAGGGTTCCAGAGAAAGGGGCATTTTGAATAGTACCAGATGCCCAAAGTTCGGAGGACACAGCTCTGCCGGCTCCCCTAAGGGCTGCTGGTTCCATCAGGGTGTAATGGGTTGCTTTGACTTTGCTCTCAGACGAACAGACGCGGAGTCAGAAGTGCCAGAACATTTGAACATTTTTTTTGTGGAGTGTGTGAATCAGCAGGGTTTGTTTTTTTTTTTTTTTTCCAGTAAATTTGCTGGAATAAAAAGAGCACTTCAGCTGAGGTCTTCTGAAGAAAAAGGAAGAGGTGGAAGTCTTCCTCTGCTTGCCACGTAACCCACAGGGCTTGCTAGCATCAGATGAGCTCAGCAAACAGTTAATCAACTTTTTTAAACGTGTCACCTCCATGGTTTGGACAAATCCATCAGGATTTTGCCTCTGACAAATGAAACGATATACAGTATCTTTTGAATATACTTGGTCACCTACACCCAGAAAGGATTTACTTGACTATCTTCTTCATAATATCTGATGTCACCTTTTCCTTACAGAAACTGACACAACGTCATACACCAAATACTCTTTGGTAAGCAAGTTTGAACTGGCTGGCTCTGGAAGAAGGCTGGCATGGCACATACTGAACAACTTTTAGTATGGTAACAGCTTCCCCATTTTTCAGGGGACAGCTGTGACTCTTTCCTTAGTCTTTCAGTAAGGAAGCTGTGGCCTGTACGACTTACAGCAAGGCTTCAAAGATGGTTCTGCACTGTTACTTACATATCAAATGTCTTCCGGACCTTATCTCTTGTCTGCTTCAGCTCAGCATTGTTAGAAAATAATCATACATCTATTTATCTTTTTTTTTTTTTTTTTCCTCCTTACTTGCCTTGCATCACCAAAAGTATCAAATGTTCTCAGCAAAGGCCCGCAACAAGCCTTCTAAATAGCTTCATTTTGGTCTCCACTGTAAACCGATCTTCCCCCATCTTCAGGCACGAGAATGAAGGCTTCGGTTTTGTTTTTTTTTAAAGCCCTGCCTCGACACTTTTCCACACAACTCCCGCCGCACAAAGGACCTCAGTCTCCGGCCCCGCCGGCTTCGTGAAAGCCCGCATTGTGCATCGCCTTCCCGAGCCCTCCTTCCCCCGCAGCGATGGGGACCGGGGGACGCGGGGTGAAGCCTCCCCCTTGTGCCCCCCCCGGGTCTCCCCGTTAAGGGTCTCGGCTCGCAGCATCCCCTCCCCATCCCTCGCCACCCCGGGCGAGAAGCGGGGCAGGGGGAGCCCCTGATCCCGGCTGCCACATCACCACCAGCGGCTCGCCCGCTCCTTCTTCTCCTTCTCCCCTTCCGCCTGCCCCCCGCACGCCCACCCGCCCGCCCTCTCACCCAGCTCGGCACCCTGTTGCTCAGCTTCGCTTTCTTGCACTGGCTCTCGGGCAGCTCCATGGCCGCGGGGGCGGCGAGAGGACGGAGGGAGGGCGAGGACGCGCGTTCCCTTCGGATGCTCCAGGCGGACCAAGCCGCCCTTGTCGCCGCCGCCCGGCCGAAGGTGGCGCACGGAGGAGCCGGCAGGCAGCGAGAGGAGGAGGAGGAGAAGGAGAAAGAGGAGGAGGAGGAGGAGGGAGGTGCATGGGGAAGGCGAGCCCGGCCACACGCTTGCGCGGCTCCATGACGCGCCCACGGGCGGGAGATGGCGGCGAGGGGACGCCGCCATTTCCGCCAGCACGGGCGGCCCCGCTCTCGGCTGCCCCTGGCGGGCACCGGGCCGTGCCCTGAGGGGCCCCGTCGTGCTCCTTGCCTTGGGGATTAAAATAAATCGACCCCGCATCGCAGGGGATGCTGGCCTCGCTGTGACTGAATGGCCGAAAAAATAAAAAATTGAAGTGTTTGCTACGTCTGTAGACGGAGTGAAAGGAGCTGTGTGTTTTCCGCGTGTTAAAATATCCGTGAACACACTGGAAAGGGGTTTGGGGGGCTCCGAGCTGCAGGGAGTTGTGTCTTCCAGGGGCCGAGCTGTGGACCCTGTGGGGATGTGGTGAGGGATGGGGAAGGCAGCACCTGGCCTTCTGGCTGCAGCACCAGGTGAAATCCAGGATATTGCAGGCTGTCCGAGCCCAAACTGACTGAAAATCAAATAAATCCTTTTGGTACAGTCATGCTTACTTACAAGACTGCACAAGAAGTCCTGCTCGTGTGGGAGCTGAGGACTCCAGCAAGAAGAGGCTGTTTGCCTGTACTCAGCCAGCACCCAGAGCTCCCCATCTTCTCCAGCGGCCGAAGAGGGCGGGAGCCCCCCAAAGCCATCAGGACAAGCAGGCACAGGGTGGCTGTCAGCCGTGTCTGTTGTCTTTCATAGACTCATAGAGTCATTAAGGTTGGAAAAGACCTTCAAGATCATCTGGTCCAACCGTCCCCCTACCACCAATGTCACCCACTAAACCCTGTCCCTAGGCATCACGTCCAACCTTTCCTTGAACACCCCCAGGGACGGTGACGCCACCACCTCCCTGGGCAACCCGTTCCAATGCCTGACTGCTCTTTCTGAGAATAAATGTCTGCTAATTTCCAACCTAAACCTCCCCTGGCACAACTTGAGGGCATTCCCTCTAGTTCTGTCACTAGTTATCTGTGCGAAGAGGCCAACCCCCAGCTCCCCACACCTTCCTTTCATTTTCTTTGAAGAAAGACGGCTTTGCTGCAAAGCTTTGGCATGGAGGCAAGGAAACTCCGAGCAGCAGCAGTAGACACTGGTGGCACTGTAGTCATGAGTGACTTGGAAGGCAAGGATTGTTTCGATTGAATCTCCCACCCTACAGGGATGCCCCAGCAAAAAAGGCCACTGCTGTGCTGTGACAAATGACAACCACCAAGTTCCTGGATTCTTACTTCAGGAAGGGATCTGCTGAGGCACGATGCTTCAGGTGGACATTATGTCGTACTAACATGAGTTGGAATTCACTGTGTAAATATTACCCCTTTTGTATTAGTTCAGGGAAGGAACTGCTGTAGCACTTAAGTGCTAATCTCAAGGTGGAAGTGATGCTGCGCTGACTAACACCAATTGCATTTACTGTACAAACATTAGCCCATTTAGTCTGTAGATTTTTTGTTCTTTGACATTTTAAACAGGAAATTAAATGGCCCTCTTTGTGGTTGAATGTTTTTCTACTGCTGTATTAGAAAGACATCTTTCCAAAGATACTATGGTGTTGGTTTAAAGTACTTTTTTTTTTTTTTTTTTTTTTTTTTTAAAGTAGATTGAAAGCTTAAAATCCTTGTGCAAGGTAAATGACCTCTCTGAAATGCGAAGAAAAAAAATGCTCTCAGGTAGTTTGAAGGTCAGATATAATTATCACAACGTAGCTAAGATATATGGTGATTGCAGTAATTTGCTTAGGCTTGACTTGAATGGGAAGGTTGTACAGCATGCTATCCTGCAAATAATCGTTCAACAGATGATCCCTCCCTGTACAGGAACATTCAGACCATGACAAACAGTGACAGAGATGGAGCCTGGATTTTAATTAGCAAAATCTCTTATACAATGCTCTCCCAAGCATGGAAAGAGAACTAGCGTACTGCTGTGGAACAGTGAGTTGGGAGCTTCTCCCTGTTGACTATTCAATTGTATTTAAGGCAGGCTTCGTTAACTGCGCTTTGCATAGTACTGTTTTCTGTGGCTTAAGAGTAATTCTAAATGTTATTTGCAATCACACACTTCTGTTTCAGATTCTACTGTAATTTTGTTCTAACTGTATTTAATACAGATTGGTACCATTCATTTTGCAGTCTGTGAGACCCCAGTGGGAAGACAGTAGTTTGCAAAAGTTGTGAATTAAATCAGAAAACACAGGCAGCTCACTTAACTATGCGAATGACTTCTTACAGCTACGTTTGGCTCCCATGTGATACTCACATAGTGACTGGGAGCAAGACACCGAACTTTTTTAAATGCTCTCCTTAGGGACTGTGCCTTGCCCAGCTGTTTGCTGGCAAGTAGCTCCATCCTATCAGGGGATTTTTATTTATTTATTTATTTATTTATTTATTCAGCTAGTTTCTAAAGAAAGAAACTGTGTTGGATTAGATTTGAAGGGTGAGAAAGAGAGGCTTCGAGCACAGATTAAGTTTTAGGTGACTGTATTTGCAGTCTGGAAAATCGCAAGACAACAAAATGGAGTTGTATTAATCAAGCTTTATGCACAATACTGCTCACACAGGCTGAAGGCAGGGAACTGCGTGATCCCTTCCGCAATATATTGCAAGAAAACTTATGAATGGACCCTACGGTAGTAAAATATGAGGTGTGACTGCAGATACAAACACTTGTGATCAGAGCAATGACATAATATTGAAGGCAATAAAACGCACTTATGAACAGTTCTTAAAATAGATCACCTTTTATGATTATGCTAACATTGTAAAATAATGTATACCCATGTATGTGTATATAGAGTGTTAAGATATTAACTATATCGTAAAGCCACATGTAGATTAGGTAGATCAGGCAATCACCAATATTGACATGTTTTACTGAGGCTAATGACACAAGCATGGGCCATATTTCCTCCGTTCTTGTCAACACTGTTTCAGTGAAAACGTAGACTTTTTTTTTGGTATACAGAAGATAGATATAGAAGTCCATCCAGAATGGCCCATGAATTTTGGCTCTGACATCTTAACCTTCTTAAACTGTTAGGGAGATGAGAAAAACATTCTTTATAGGAAGTAAAGACGTGATAATTTATACAAAGATTTGGAGAAAATGCAGAGCATCTGAATTCTTTGTTAGGTTATGTGTAAGCTCTGCATGGCTATTAAGGCGTAAGTTCCAGTTCCACTTCTCTGAAACCTTTCCCAGTGGATTGATTTAGATATGCAAGCCACGTGTTTCCGGGACTTCAAAAGCAAACTTGTATGGGAGTGCTTAGTGAAATTCAAATTAATAAACAATCTCTGATAAACTGCTGATAAATTATTTCTTAATCTGCTTGAGTTCAGAAACAGTTTTCACGGTAACAGGTGTTCTTGCAACTGTTCTCTATGGATCTAATGTGCAGTACTCCTGTGTCCTTTCTAAATGCTGTCTGGTAAGAGAACAAGGGGCAGAAATGACAATATGGGCTAAAACTTTGGCCAGTCTGAGACCCCAAAAGGACTTTGAAGAAAAGAAGGTTCTTCCTCTGAAAGAACCACCAGGATTTAGTATTCTTGATTTGATTGTGATGCTGAATGTTTCTGCCAAAGAGCTACTCTAAAATTGCCGTCATAAATTTGAATTTAATGTTCTTGCAGGAGCAACAAAAAACAAAACATCCACCACTGTTACGCTTAATTTCAAAAAGGGAAATTATATAAAAATGAAGGTATTCGTTAAAATGAAATTACTAGAATCTGGTCATTACTAGAGTCTAGCACAGAGCCTAGTTACAGAAACCACGCTGGCTTCTGATTTGAAGGTTGAGAAAAAGAGGCTTTGAGCACAGCTGGGGTTTTAGGCAAAGCGTCATGCACCCACATAATACCCCTGTCAGCCCAGGGCAAATTCTACATGTAGAAATGCTGACCAGTGCAGATCATAGGGAAAACCTTTTAATTTTACATAGCAATAATGCCATAGAGAATAATTTTCTATAACCAGGTTCTACATGGCCAGTTATACTGTCTAATACCAATCAATCCCAAACACATAGTATAAGTCTTGGTGTGTACTACATTATCTAACAGCAACACAGCTAAATCAGGCTTTAAGATGCCCAGAAATAGACAAGTATTTTGAGAAGCTTCCAGTCATCAATTATAATATAAAAGGAATGTCTGAATTAGACTTGACTACAGCCTGGAGTCAAAATATTCTGCCGTTAAAGACTGATCGTCTGTTTGGTTATGACTGATTTACAAACCAGAAATGTGATAGCTAGAAATATTACCTTCAAAATGCATATTACCTTATTTCTAAGAAGGAAAACAGCACTGATGAAGGATTCTGTAGAATCCACCTACTGTAGCCACTTTAAATAAAATGAGCAATTAGGGCAAAAAATCCTTAAATATTGGAATTCCTGCCCTGGAAAGCATTCTGATCAAATTCCAATGGCATGACGTTCACATAAACATGCGTATATTCGAGCGTGACTCAGTAGTCCTGCAGGCAGGTTGCAGTTTTGCAGTTTATTTGAGAAAGTTATCACCTTTAATGTAGATGATGCTGCCTACGTTGAAAAGACTTATTGCTGTTCTGTCGCGATTGTGTCCAAACTTTATTTCTCACAG
Source organism: Nettapus auritus (assembly GCA_011076525.1). NCBI lineage: Eukaryota > Metazoa > Chordata > Aves > Anseriformes > Anatidae > Nettapus > Nettapus auritus. The sequence goes on along the minus strand of CM021768.1, from coordinate 25,623,262 downwards.
AAACCTTTCTTCTTTTGCCACCATTCTGGTGAGAACTTCAGAATGCCTTTTAAACAGATAAAGTGCTTTTTTCAAGCTTTTCTCAAGTGTTTTTCAACACTGAGAGTGTGGCAATGAAGCAACAACCTCTAATGGCTCTTAACCGTGTTGCTTCTTAGTGAGTGGTCTCCTGCTGGAGGTGCTGTTTTTCTTCAGCCACGAGGTTTGTGCAGTGAAAAGGATGATGGCCAAAAACCAACTTCGAATTGCCACCTGAGATTGCCCAAATGAACGTGTGGATACTTCACTTGCAATGCAGCTTGTGTTTGCAGACAACACATGTTCACCTACGTGCAAAATACACAAATGCAGGAGTCCCTTGTAGCTCCCAGATTTGAGAAAGATGGTAACACAAGAGATGTTTCTGGGAACCCGCTCTCTGTCTTCAGCAAAAGCTTTTAATAAATTCTTTAGTGTTTGGATAGATGAGTATGTCCAGCAGAAGAACAATCCAGCCCATCTTTTTTAAAGAAGCCACAGAAAGATCAGCAGAACTGCTAATGAAAATACTTGGTGAGGAGAATGCCGTTTGTTTTCCCACGTGCTGCTGAACATTCAGCTGAGATTTCTTTTCATGTCCCACAATACAGAGGATTAGAGCTCCCTGCCAAATTATGTTGCCAGTATGCCCTCTGCTGAGTTTGCTCTTTCGACAGATAAACTCGCTCCATGTGCCATCAGCGATCAGAATGAAGCGGTCAGCCTTGATCTGTTTCGACTAGCAGCGAGAGATTACGGCTGCTACCGGTGCCAGGTAATACAGCGATGTGAGGAGAAGCTGAACAGATGTCATACAAGGTAACAGGACAGCCAGCAACTCTGTGCTGTCCTACAGAAGGCAGTCTCCCCCAAAGGTCAGGAGAGGTAGGCTGTGGGAGGTACTGGCTAGCAAGGGGCAGTAACAGCTACTAGAACCCTGCCACAGAGGCAGTAAGTGCTCACTTTGCACAGTGAAAAGTTGAAATGCAATTTTAGCAGTATGACAAGGAAGCCTTCCAGGTGTAGGGCGAAAGTGCATAGCGCACAGGTTGGAGAAGTTGATGCTCATGCTCCGTATTTTGGAAAATAAAATACACGACGCCTCTGGAGAATGACCACTAGAGGTCATTCAACGAATAAGAAATACTTAAGGCTGTGGCTGTCCTGTTCAGCGATTTTCTGGTTTGGGGGTTACTTGTTGTTTGTTCTTTGCTGTCAACAACATAAAGAACTAACATTACAGGAGAGCTAAGTATGGATTTCTAAAGATAACTGTCTTTGGAAGTGATTTTCCTTGTACTCTATAGGGCTAGGTGAGTGCTGACATTTTCACGCTTCCAAGGGGTGCTAGTTAATTTGACTTTTTTTCCCCCACATCTCTGAATGCGATGTTATGCAGGGAAAAAAAAAACGGCAAACAACAACAACAAAAAAACTTGTGGTAACCCTGCAAATAAGCTGGACCTGGTGGGATCTCTATGATTAGGAATGGAACAAAAGAAGGTTATCAGGCAGGAAGATAGGAATGTGCTTAGGGAAGAAAAGCGGGAGAAGGGTGAGCAGTTACAGCTCCTCTCAGCTGAGCAAGAGACAAAGAAAAGGTATGCAGTGGTTCTTACCCTAAAGCCAAAGGACCAGCTCTTCTGAGCTCTGAGACTAATAGGAAAGATGAGCTGAGAAACAAAGTGAGCCTGAACAGCTTGTTTTCACAGGAGAGAGGACAAGCAGAGGACTTCCACACTTACCAACAAGCCCAGGACATAATATCCCTAGGAACGTTTTATCAAATCAGTACTGTTGAAAGGGACGCTCCTCCCACTAGTAGATGGTTTTCAACTAAAGTAAATAAATTGTACATTGCAGAGTAATTTCCTATGTCTCTGTGCTACTGAGTTGTTTTCTCACCAGCTACAACAATTCTACCACATTTCCACTCACTACATGCATCATTAGCTTAATAACAGTTCTTGTCTTTAGAATACAACCCGATTTTCTTAATGAGTAAAGCCCCTTTTCAGGAACATTTTAGTATCATTTCTTCTCCAGTCGTTGGGTTTGTTGCAAACGGAAAGTGAACCATTAGAGTGCTTTTCAATAATTTATTGCTCTCCACATGCAAATCCATCTCCTAAGCATAAGACGTCTAGGAGCAAAATCTCCATCTCAACTTGAAAACATTGTTGGACTGCTAAATAAAGTACTGTGTCACAGCCATACCCACCTGCTGGAAACAACAGTAGCAGCCTGATTGTTTGCAAGGGAAACAATGGCATATTTCAAGACTGTACTGAACTGATACCCCAAAAAGTATTTATTTGGAAGAAATTTTAAGGAAAGGTATCATAGTTGTCTTTGGCAGTTATGGCAAATACACAGACTTCCAAACTTCAATGTTTCCTAAAGGAGCTAGCAAGAAATGAAACGACTCAGAATCAAATATTGCCCATAGCAACTTTAAAAGACTGAAAAAGCATTTTGCGTGAAAGTTTCACAGCTACAAACGTTCTGCACACGGATTCTGATAGACTGGTGAGCTACCACAGAACCACTAAGCTTTGAAAGATAGCTTCATAACAATCTCCACTGAAAAAGTACATTAAAAGATTCGAGAAGACCACGATCAACTTGTGGGAAAACAGGACTGAATGCATACTTGCAGGGAAAAAGACATTTATACATCATACCTCCATTGCTTTTTGTCCAATATCAGACATTTTGACATCCATTTTGGAGGAACATCTAGAACCTCTAAAGCCACGTAGCTGCTAACCATCCTTGAAAAACAGAGCACTTCAAATAGGTCTGCAAATTACTACTTGACTCTACAGATGTTGAGCTTATCTTTCTGTGTTTCAGTCTCCTGTTCTGTAACGCATGAATAATAATTCTTTTTACTGTTTTGTAACTCCTTAATTTGAGAAAGATGCTTTGAAATTGGAGATTTTTTTATATCCTAAAAATTATGGCGTCAAGTACATTAAATGAAGTTATCCTACTGTGATGACATTTACTAGTAGTGAATTATAAAATATATTTCAGTGGAGAACACCCGAAGGCCAAAGCTAACAGAGACTCAAAACACGTTTCTAATACATAAGGCATTTAATCCCGGAGACTCAAGTGAAGAACAGGCAAAACTCTCCAGTACTCTAAAATATTTAATCAAACTGCAGACGTTTTCATAAAGGTTAAAAAAAATAAAATAAAAATATATTTGCCAGATGTGCAAGTCTGAAGGAGCTTTAACTGGAAATCTTTTCTCAAGACTGGGGAACTTAGAACTCGCATTTTACCAACATAACTGCCTCAGCCTGCAACAGGATGCTTCACCAGGTTATGGCAGAACCATTGCAGGCTGTTTTGGTGTTACTTCACACCCACTTTTTCCACCTCAGTGCCTAAGACAGGTTCTCAGCTTGTGGTCAGAGGAAGGCAGAGACCAGCCAGTGAAGCATTTACACCCAGATCTCTGCCTGACTTAAGTTGGAATAGATGATTAGTGCACTTAATCAAATCAAAAGGAGCTGAAGGTTTTAGCCTTTTTTTAAGAGGCTTTCAGCCCAGTAGCTAAGGATCAACCTCTAAATGCTGGAGTAATCGTCTATATCCTTTTACTCCTTTTGATGTTCAGGAACAAGATGCTGCTATGCTGACAGACACACCAGCAGATCTGGAGTTGGAGAAAAACAACAACATAAGCACAAACAGTTTAGCAGTTCCTCCTGAGGGCACAGTCAATTTTGGTCAAAACCATTCATCTAGTGACCCAGACTCCTCTCAGTCTCCTTACAAGATCTCTCTTAGGGCTATAAACAAGGTAAAAAATGGGAGGGAGAGATTTATAAAGGTCTCCGAAACAGAGACCTTTTAATCCTTTTCAGCTTTGAGATCACATTGGAATAATCTTTTGAGTCACTAGAGGTCCCTAAACAAGATGGCAAGGGTGGCCCCTGGAAAAAGATCTAGAGTTGTTGTTACTGTCTGAAATAGATTTAGCAATCTCTTGGGCAAGCTATTCGGTGAGCAAACCAGAGGGGATTGCATCCAGAATCTGACATTTCATTCAGTGACAGCAGGTGATGTTTCTGGGCTGGTACCTGTATGTTCGGCAAAGCTTCAGTTTTGAACTGGGGGGAAGAAATCCTGAAAAACATAGCCCCAGGAATGATGCCTCGGAGACCTTCAGCACAGAACACAGTGAGGTGGGATAAGGGTAAAAAGAGCTCCTTTCATTGCCCTGTGAAGAATGGGGAGAGAGAAGGAGGCAAAGAAACTAAGAAACACGGTATGTAGCTGGTGGGAAAGTTCTCCTGAAATGTCAGCCTGTAACGTATCTCGGTAAGAATGAATCATTACCGTAAGCTGTGTCCTTATTATGAACCTTCCTTTGTTGTTATAACCTTCCTGCCACTTCTGATTCTATCAGGCTTTCTCCCCAGTATCAAATGGTTAGAGTTGTGCTGCAAAATTATTCACTGGCTCCACTCAGAAGAGAGGTCTGGCTTCCTGATGAATATTCAGGCAGCAACTACTGTGAGATGTTTTTTATGTTCATCTTTTTGTTCTTTTTATCATTCAGAACGCAGGAAGCAGCATATTTTTCAGTTCATTGCCTTCAGGTCAGTTTACCAAAGCCTTTTTTTACAGATTTTTACCAAAAACAAACAAAATGCTCTGCCAATTTGCACAAAATGCAATAACTTACTTTCATACCAAGAAGAAAGGACAAAATAAGGAAGGCTTGAGCCTGATAACTTCAGTTTCAGTTTCACTGTCCAGCTAGAGCCATTGGGCATGTATACAGCCTGAAATAAGAAGCTCGGCTTCCTTTAGTAAAGAATCCAATCAGATAATCTGGATGACTGTTAAACATCACTATGGATGTACAATGTCTGTTTGGAGCACGTTTGTACGCATGTAGCAGTTACAAGGATTTGAGTGGTCTCTCTGTTTATGAGCTGTGCTTATCTTGGACTTCAAACATTAATTCTAAGCCACGTGTCATTTCATTACCTGCATTTTGAAGCAGAATTCCAAGGGAAGTTGGCATAAGATCATAACATTTGGGCTATTATCTTTTGGACAAGGACAGGCTTGTATGACAATACACCCTTTCTAGTCTGCAAAGGGAGAAAAGGACGGGGCATTTAAACCACATATCAACTGGTTGCAGAAGATGGTGAAAAAAGACAAAAAGTCTTATGACAGGGAGGTTGAGAGCTTAAAAAGTAGGAAGAACTAACCTACTTGATGAGCATTTTGACCCCAAGTAGGTAGAGCAATTGCTGGAGGGAGTCCAGTCACAATGAACAGACAGACTTCTAGTTATGGGAAAGAGAAAACACGCTGCATTTAGATACTGTTTTCTAACAAATAAATTTGGTACCTTATAAGTAATGACAGAGCATATTTTAGTTCTTTTTGTAGCTCACTAAGACTTTGCCTTCACATCTATGTATGCCCAAAGAACTAAAACATGACCCAAAATAGTCTGTGCAAAACAAATTCTCCTTGAAAGTTTGTTTAAACAACAAAGAAGTCTGAAGAGTCAACAGGAATCAGTTTGCTGAACTGTATGTTCAGTTTCCAAAGGGAGCATTACTTTGCACCTCACAATAGAAACACAAGTGAAGGACCTGGAGTCTCTTCAGACTCCAGAAACCTAACACATACCAGGCCCAGTGGACTGGGAGCAAACAGCACAGTCTGGTAAGTGTCCAAGGAGCAGACTGACCTGGTTTGTGGCAGCGTTAACTCATGTACTTCATTGTGTTTCAGCTGGACCTGACAGATGTGACCGCATTTTGCTTGGCATTTCTAAATCCTTATATAGATTATATTTGTATATGGCCTTTAAAATCCATGCTCGGCTTTTAAAATGTATTAATTTACCTGTTAATTTACAAAGGACTCAAGTAATTTGCAGCAGAATGTTTAATAGTAATTAGAGACATTATTTTAGGAGATTTATTATTGTGATGAATAATTTTTCGCATTAACACTATTACTCAGAGTTGGATTGTAATGATAGGAAAAAAATACAACCATGCAAGAAAAAGAACATTTCAACAGTATGCTTTTGTTCTCTAGAAAATTGTGCTGCAGAATCATCTTTCAGGATGTTATGAGAGGAGGAAAAATAAAGCTCAGAGTAATTGGAAAAAAGAGAACATTTGGATAGGAAGGACAAAGAAGCACAACGGAAGATGTTAAATAAGGTAGAAAACAAAGAAAGCTTTGAATTTGTAAAGTGAGGTGTACCTCTGGCAGAATCATCACTGTATTCATATCCAAATTTTCCTTTGTAAAAAGCCTTCCATCTCAATCTTCTGTTAGTCTGGAAATCAAAGCAGATGATCAAGAGAAAATTACTGGAATTGTAGGCTTTCATATATAGTTATCTTTTCAGGAAAATTGTTCTTCCCAACTATATTTTAGAGACAAGTGTCGATACTCCATGAACCTCATTGCAACACTTCCAGTGTTAACGTATTCACTGATGATTTAGGGAAATAAACAAGTGCTTCTACATTGAGCTCTGACCTCAATAATTTGTCTAAAGAAGTAGACTGACTGCACTGAGGTAAGGCAGCTTTAAATTTCCCTCTGTAGGAGCTTGGCAATGCAATAGAGTGAAGATCGTGATCTTTTTACTGGAACAGGGTGGAATATTGCCAAAGGACTGTTTTATCCGTGTTTCAACAAACAGGGTGTTTGGGAGGGTAGTGGGAGAAGTGGAATGCCACATGGAATTTTGCACAGAAGAGTGCAAAATTCACAGAAAAACCTGCAATTATCACTGGAAGGGTCATGACAGGCAACAAAGTTATTTCTTGTTTATGTTATGTACTATCTCAAACTCCTCTAATTAAGCAAAAATACATTCAGACAGAGATGGAAATGAAGTTCCTTCTCAATGAATCATTTTAATCCTGCTTGTTAAGTTTTTACTTATCCTTTAGAGCATCTTTACTGTTTTACTACATTTTTTGGATTTAGAAATAGTATTTTCATAGCAAACACGTTAGACTGTTTCAGCTCACATTGATTTGAGTTCCTTAGCTTGGTAAAGCTGCTACTTGACTTCATCCAGATCGTGGTTTCAAAGCTGTGTATGAACAGCTGGCTACCTGCTGTGGGGCTGGCTCCATGTGATCGTGAGCCTTTGTGTCTGGTAGCTTTGATCTGGCTCAGCTGACCCGTATCACAAAATTACTTCATTTCTTGCTACCACTCACGTTCACCTTGCCTCATGTGGCCGGAATGGTCTCCACCTACTTGCATCCTAAGCATTTGTCTATACATACAGTTTTACAGCAGAGCTATAGTGACCAGTCCCTAGCGTGCAGAGAGGGGATTTAGCAGCGAAAGTTGTTTTTTTTCAGAGTCCATTTTTAGCTACTGGCTGTTCTCTTCTGATTTTTTTTTTCTAGTTTGGTTTTGCAGAGCTAAAAACGAATGAGGCGAGCTCTGTGGAACCTGTCATTACAGCACTCAGTGAAAATTACACCAGATGAAAGCCTAGTGCAACTATTGTGGGAAACCACATCAAGAACCAGTCTGTGTATATTTACACAGCAGCCTATAAAGCTTTATTGTGATCTGACATATGACAATGTCCTCCATAATCTTCCTGTGTAATTTACAATTGTAGAAGTACAGTTTAAAGTAGCTTTTTTAGCTCAGAGACCGCATTCTTCTCAGAGAATTTTGTCGATTTCTTGGAAAATTTCCCAGAGATGTAACTAAGTAGGGATGGGCTAACCTGACATAAACAGAAGAAAAGAGAAGAGAAAGCCAAGATAAGTAACTTACATGCTTGTCTTTTAAACATCTCTGTGTCTGTTTAAGTATATAGGGAGGTATAGATATAGAAGCTGAACTTTTGTGTTCAACCAAACTATAAAACCAGTCACTTTTTCCCTACAGACACTATGTCATGAGAGGGCTCAAGGCACAATGTTGGCTGCCAGTTCTTTCCTACAGGAGAACAATTTGTTTGACACGGAGAACACAAACAAACTTCTTACAGACTTTCCCACCTTCCCCTGCACTTCAAATAATGCAAGCTTTTCATGTTGTTTACTCAGAAAAATGTAGCTGAGATCCAGCAGGTGTTTTTCCACAGCTTCACACAGGAGAGGAGTCGCAGCTCTGAGAACTAAAAGGTCTTGTTCTGAGACAGCAGAGTGATGTGTCTTCTGACTGAAGGAAACACGGTGACCATCAGTGATCCTGATCCAAAGTAGCACACACACTTCTCCACACTTGGTACTTGTTAGTACACAATTTGGCAGGTTTGGATAATTTCCTTTGCTCCCCTCTTCGGCCTCACCCTTTCCACCTAAGACCACAATTTTCAGGCCATTATCTTGAAAGACTCTATTATAGACCTAACATTTACAGCAACCCTTGTGGTGTATCTAGACAAGACAGCCCTCCCTTCAGAATCTGTAATCTCTCACTTCAGACCTTACATTTGAAGCCCTTGATTCACTGTGGTTTAAAAAAAAAAAAAAAAAAGAAAGAAAAAAAGAAACTTTGAAGCAAAATGAATTATTTGGCAATATGGAAACCCACAGGCTTGTGGCCCTTTTGATTGGCCTAACTGATGCCCCTGAAAAGAGAAGCCTTCTCCTGCCTTAATAGGCATGTCCCTGAAATAGCAGGCAGGGTAGACATTGACCATCTCTTCACATTTCAGGAGGAATTTAACCAAAAAAAAAACCATCTCCAAGAGACATTGTTTTCAAAGATGTAGAATAAGTCTCTGCATCTCCTTGAATACCACTGTTAAAAAGGGAAGGCATGAGACAAGAAGAGCTTTCTTTTCGGGCCTTCTGGCTTCAGGAGAAACTGCTCCAAAGTATCTGGGGCCAAGGCTTTGACAGTTGTGTCAAGACAGTCATGGGAGAGTCAGAGCCTACTGGGAACATTAAGGCCTTACATATTTCCAGATAAATGGTTGCTTTACAGCAATTTTACCTTGAAGTAAGCAGAAATCAGATTCCCCTGAAGTCATTATGGAGAATGCTAAATGACTTCATGTACAGAGGATATGGCAAGTGAAAATCCAGTTCTTTTCTCAATGAGCAGGAGTGCAGATTCCTTATTGAATTTTTTGCTGTTCTCCTTCATTATCCTTTTCTACGGCACAGGACAAACAATGAACTTCTTGTTTCACCCTGGAATGGTATTTTCAAAATTATATTGAGGTGGATGTTGTGAAGATCTAAAGCACAAGTTTTATATTCCACATAAAATAATTGATACGCGGGAGACAGTTTCAGATGCCCTAGAGATTTCAGTTCTCCGGTGCTATGCCAACACGGAAAAATTCAAGTCCAAATATCTGCTACACGGTAGGATTTGTACCATTCCTTATGGGAATGCCCTGATCTTTGTTTTTGCTTGTGCTCTTTGCAAATTCTGACAACAGTCTCCAGAAAGTTGTTCAGTAAAACACTGTGCAGCTGATGCATCTTTCCTGTCTTGTTTTGGGGTAGATAATGGGAAAAAAAAAAAAAAACTCACACGTTAATTAGGAAATGTACCTGAGAAGGTCAAGATAATATAAACGACTGAAAAAAGTGACATCTTTTAAGAACATAGCATATGACAGAGAAGAATGATTCAAACCAAGCTGATTAGTAATTGTTATGGTAAATCACAGTGACTTCCAATAGCAAAGAAAACAAGCATTCAGGGCATTCAGCGATTAACTTAAATGAGATACAGTTACAGCGAGCCTCCTCTTTTTATTCCCTAGTTTAGATACAGCCCCAGTGGATTTGCTGACCATTAGGCAAGCAGCCAAATGAGTCCTATTTATGTCCTTATTACCACTCACAGAGAGTAAACTTTCTACCATAACTAATTTGAAAAGAGCACTTCTTTCCTAAGTTCCTTTCAAAAACAGTGTGCTTTAAATAAGGTAGAGGAGTTTCAAAGTCATTTTTAAACCATTTATGTAATTACCATTAAAGGTAGAAAGTCTACCTTTAACCAAAATTTAAATGACTGTTTTTATAACTTAAGGTACACGTCTTCTCCAGCTTTTCTAATTTAATTTTGAAATTAATTCACCTAAAAAAAAAAAAAAAAAAAAAAAAAGGAACAAAAAAGGAACTAATTTAATAAAAAGAAGGTGAATCTCTTGGATCTCAGACGGCATACACGCTACTTTGAGAAGTATGGCAGAGAAGAAAGTGTGCCATTTGTGCCATGTTAGTGATCAGCACCTGCTCACAAAGAGTCCAACGAGCACTAGGACAAGGACAAGAAAGGGACAAATAGAGCTTGGCTGTGAGCAGCAGGGTGGAAGGAGAGAAGACAGCATCTGTGGGAAGGAGGAAAAGAGATGGAAGGAAGGAAGATAAAGCAAGAAAGCAAGACCTCCCCTGTTTGTAGACAGCAAGATGTTAGAGCAATTCAGTACTTAGGTTGTTTTAGTCGAAGCTGAACCAGCTAAGCCATTACCATTCCTGTTTTCTGTGCAGTTTAATCATCTTCTGTGTCTTCATGTAGAAACAAGACAAACCAGCATGTGTTAATTAGAAAACACGTCTGAGAAAGATAAGATAATGCGAACAACAAAAAAGTGACATTTACTGAGACCATCTCTCATCTCTCTGCTCCTCCCTCTCTCCTGCCGTGTACACTTATGAGTGAGGTAATCTTTCCTCATATATTAGCTGGCATAATTTGCTTGTATAGTTGTTTCTTTAGGCAGCTCAGTTCTTCTCCTATAGCATTTCAGAGCTTATTTTTGGAATAACAAATATATATATATATATGTTACAGTGTCTTAAATAGTGAACTGAAAAGCAGAAGGCTGGTTAATAAAGCAAACAAGGCAAGTATTGTATAATATTACTAAAGATCAGCAAATACAGTATGGGAAGAGAAGAGGAAGTAACCAAGTAAACTACAAGACTATTAAACAGACTTTGATAGTATACAGGGTTTTAAAACACAGCATAGGAAGGAATAATTAACACATCAAGGAAAATGTATATTAAAAAAAAAAAAAAAAAGAAGGGTAAGAAAAATCCTGTTATGGGAAGCAGACTGTATGAGACCTAACTAGCTGCCTTTTTCCAAACAAATACAAAACAGCTCTTTGTTTTTCTAGTTAAAATAAACACAGTAAGCCGAACTTTGATGGATCTTATTAAACTGTTTGATATATTAGCCTATGAAAAATTAGGCTACAATGGGAAAAAGCCTACACTGTAAGATAATATAAGAATGTAGAGGTGGGAAATGAACTGGAATCAGATCAAAATTACAAAGAAAAATACAAATTCCATTGTGTTGGATAGTTTGGACTATCTTCATTACCAGGGCAAAAATGCAAAGATTCCACCTGTTGCATTAAAAATGGAAGTGTGTGTATGGAGGAAAGTTACCAGCAGAATTCTCTAGGATTAATATGGAGACTAAAAATAGTGGATAGTATCATAGCTAATTTTGGCACAGCATAAGTGTGTGCTTATGACATTTTCTGATGACAAAGTTTGGAGGCAATGTCAAACTAGAAAAGGCTTGGAATATCATAAAGGTCATTGAACTTCAGTTACAGAAAGAGGATGAGGTTAAAATGTACAAAGTGCAAGGTTGTACACTTTGGAATTACTAACAGGAATTTTTTACTACCAGCTAATAATTCATGGTTTAGAAAATAAACTTAGGTGAAAAAAAAAATAAAATAAAAATAAAATAAAAAAATAAAGCGTATTCCTCTGTTGAAGCTGAATTATGTACTACTATGGAGATTCAGCTATGAATAAAATTAGCTTTTCCTACAGACAGGCAAGTGTGCAAGATATTATGTAAGAATTTGTTATGACCTTTTCTGAAATAATATGAGTGAGAATCTTGATAGAAGAGATTAAAAAGATATAATTTATTTAGCTTACTACCTTACTTTTTATTTAAGAAAAATCTGAGAAAAGGTATATCATTGCTCTCCAAACATACTGGGAATAAAGGAATATACGAAAAACATCAAAAGGAAAGCAACTTAAAGAAGTAGCATCAAAACATCAAAAGGAAAGCTACTTAAAGAAGAACTCAAAATCAGTGTAAGGTCACCTGAGTATATTGCCATGAAAATTTATTGTGGAAATTAGAAAAGTTTCAAATTGTTAGGGACATTAAGTACTGCAATAGCTTCACTAGAAGAGTATGGATGGAAGGAAGGGAAGAAAAAAAAAAAAATAAACTTTAAAGATGAAAGCCTGAAACAGTTATAAATGGGATTATATGACCTGTTTAACTCTTTCAGGTCGTAGCTGGACTCCATAGTCCACGATGTTGTGTTTTGTTTAGGAAAAAGAAGATGAGTAGGCAACAAGAGTTCAGTCAAAATATAAAGGAATAAAATTTGAACTAAATACAGCTGTGATCAGATCACCAGAGCCTAGGTTAGCTAGCAATAAGCTTGAAATTCTGGAAAACTTTACTATTCTGTTTCTTTTGCAGCAATCCCAGCTGATCTTACAAGTACTTCTGGGACATTTCCAAAGCTGCTGCGGGAGGTAGATCTGTGTCCTATCTGTGCAGTTCTACTTTTGTTTCTATTACAGCAAATGAGGACCTGTTTTCACTATACTGAAAGACCAGAGCCGGAACCTCTTTACTAGGCTCCTCTATACTACCCCAAAAACCACTTTGCTGCCCAGGGTTATTCCCTCAGTAGCAACAGCTTTCAAGTCTTAGCCTAACAGTTTTCGGCAGAATGGAGTTCTTGTAATTTATGTACCTATGACACCTTTCTACAGCTGCACAAACCTGAAGGTTTTGTGAGCCCTAAAGCCTAGCTACTTTTGCCAATGTGAGCAGTTGGTCTAATAAAAACCCCTTCTCTTTATAAAACTTTGCTTTGAGCATCTTGTAAACAGCAGGGAAAAGCCAAAACCTAAAAGCAATTCTTGGGCCACCTTATTTATAGTGGAAATAATTTTCAAAAGTCTAAATAAAATAACCTACCACCAGTTTTATTACACCAAGTCTTGGGTTCTGCATTTTGACTCCTTTGTTTGCCTGGCTGATTGGCTCTGGTCATAACCAAACTTCCACGGTTGCACTGCCTCCACCACGGCCGGTAACTGCTCATTCCCATGGAGCATGTCACTGGAGTAACTCCATCAGACAGACTTTCCTCCAGTCTCCCCAGCACGGGTGAGCCAGGGGCATGCTGAATTTGGTCCACTGCCTGTGCCAGGGCAGAGCCTGCTACAGCAGCTCTGAGGCTCTTGCCTTCAGGGCCTCCCTGTACCTTTCGGGGTTCCTATGACTCTGCCACAAGCCCAAGGTGTCTGCAGGAGGGCTTGATGCTCAGCTGCTGGTGGCAAGGCTGCTCTATTGTTGGTTGTTACCATGGCTTCCCACAGGGAAAGGACCAGGGCACTGCTGGGGCAGGAGCCATATGATGGTGGTGGGCACCACAGGGCCTCATAGAGACCTATGTGGCACTGTGGGGGCCCCTTAGAACCTCAGGGGTCATGGCAGAGCCAGCGGGGGGACCAGGAGCAGGGGTCGGTCAGGCATGGGGCCACCATGGCCTTGCAAGGAGGCCAGAAAGCTCTGGCTGGGAGTGGGCTGTGAGGATGGCTTGCTCTGGTGCACTGGTGAGCTACAAAAGTGTCAATCCCAGTGCCTTAGGATCAACTGATTGCTCATGTCTTACCCCTAGGCCGGAAAAACTCCCCATTTCCCTCTTCTTTCTGGTTAAATCTTCCTATTCAAAACAAACTAGTCCCATTCTCCCCACAAAAATGGCCTAATTTATCCATGACTCCTTTCTGCAGGTTCCTGAAGCTAATGCTCTTCCACAGTGATAGTTTGCTCTAGGTCATGACTTGTAAACTCTTCGGGTGGTCTCCTAAGGTAGCCAAACATGCAGGCTGTGCTTTTATTTTAAGGAGAAATGGGAAAAGCATTTGATTACAAAGGATGCTCAAGCAGGCCTCTTTAATTTTGATTTCTTCCCACTTTAAGCTATAAATATAGCTGAAGATTACAAAGGGTTGTAAAGTAAATACCAAAAGACAACATTTACAATTTTCCACACAGTTACACCCTAAACCAATAATATAAGGAAATCTGTCCAAAACTTTGAAGTGTTATTATAGTTTGTTATATGACAAAACACTGGAGTTTCTATGTATTTATTTAGCCAGCTACCACTCCCTCACCGAGTTTTTAAATGTGTTTGTTTGCTACATCGAAGTACATAAGGTTAAGGGGAGTTGTATTTTGAAGATATTTGTATTATAAAAATATTAAATGAAGGCAAATTCTTGTTAACAATGTATCTTAGACTTACATGATGAAATCAAGACGTGCTTTTAACCTACTGGGGGGGGGAGGAAATCTTTGATCTCATATAACTATTTTCTCCTTGATTATTTTCCTCCCACTGAATGTTTTTCCTATGATTCCAGCAAGATTTTAAAAAATAATGATTTTGATATTGGATCCCATTCAATAAACAAAACAAAACAAAAGAAGACAGATTAATATTGTTATTTGTGCTCATTAGGGGCAGAAAGCAGCTGTTGGTACAGATGATCTAATTTAGCCAAATGATATAACAAAGCAATACTTAGGATTAGGATGATTTCCTTATTTAAATTCTCTATCATCTACATTTCATGCCTTCCAAAACCAGATTCTGATGGAATTATTTCTGCAAACCTAATTTTATTTTATTTTATTGTATTGTATTGTATTGTATTGTATTTTACTTTATTTTGAGTTAGGAATCTGTCCATTTCTATTGCTTGCCATGTGTTTTAATCTGTTTTTCCAAAGTATCTCTCTTATGCACTTCTCTGTGATGTTTCCACCCTAAGCAAAGTTGCAGATAGACATACTACGTTGATTTTTGCTATGTAATGCAGCTTCTCTTCTTTGCTACACTTACAAGGAAGCCATTCAGTTTGTGCAAGAAAGCTTCAACAGAATCCACTAAAGTCGTGTGTAGTTTGGCCGCTACGGTTTTGAGGAAAGCTAAAAGAAAACATTTGGTTTAACAACTGGATTGCAGTGATGTGTTCTTGGAACAAGAACAAAAATATTTTGCCATTAAATGATAATATTTTAATTATGGTAGGAACCACACTGGGTTGGCAATGCCTGCTTGAACCCTTGTCTCTACAGAAATGTGCTAACAAGTGTTTCTGTCAGGTGGGTACTATGTGGTGGATGGGATTCTTAGTGCATATAATTCTATAGTGCTATGTAATAATTTCTTCCTAATACTAATAGAAGCTAAGTTGTTTCATTTTAAACAGTTCTGGCAGTTGTTCATTGAAGTATTATGTGCCTAAGAATTAGTCTTAATCCTAATGCATTGTGGATAGGTGTATAGCAGTATTGCTAGGTGTGTGCTCCAGGCATGCTGTATGAAGTGGGATAACTGAAGCTGTGAAGTGTCCTTTGCGTGAACACGCCACAAACATTTTTTGAAAGTCAATATTTATAGGCAAGCCAACCTGAATTCCAGTGCTTCTGCAATGGAAAGTTGCAGTTAGCAAAGAGTACACAATTTGTCCCTTCTGTAGTTTTAGACAAGAAGGGAGAAATACTAAACCAGTTGAAACCACAAAGTCAACTTCAGTTACTTGAGCAATTTACTGAGACTACCCAAGGCCATAAGTGTGGGTATTTGGGCCTTAAATGTGTTATAAGATTCATCTTACCCCTCAGTGTTCTCACCTCTAAGGTTCAAAGGAAGAGCATGTAATAATTTTCCAATATCATTACTTTCCCTACACCATATATTAGACTCAAAACTGGCTTAATGGAATTTTGGCATGTTACTAATACAGCATATCAGTTCACTGCCTAAAATTGTTGAAGAATATTTGAACTTTTATAATGGTAGCAATGAAGTTGGAAGAAATACGATGCTCTATAAAGTAGAAAGAAAGGCTTCAGGACAAAAAATAAAATAAAAAATAAATAAAAATAAAAATAAAAATCCTTATATCTATGAATATTCCTTGTTAGATGCCCAAAGAAGGTGGGTTTTTTCAGAATTTCATTTAATACTCCTCCAAAAACTGCTGTCTAAAAGCTTCTTGACTTGGTCATCAGAGCAACCAAAACATTAAGTGGAGTATATGTGCAGTCTTCACCACTTGAATAACAGTCAAGAGAAAGTCTTTGCATTGGTTCTTCAAAAAACACCATTGACAGCAATCCAAATCATAGGTCTCCTCCCGAAATGTACCAAAAATTGAGTGAGTGCTACAGATTAGGAAGGAAAAATCTCTCAAAATTTAAAGTGAAATTTTTTTTGTTACTGTTCACTAATTTCAGGGTCAGACTATTTTAACTTCAAGCTGTACCTCATTGCCTCTTTCAGGACACAGAAAACAAACTACTTTTAACATGTTCTTCAGAGAACTCCGTATGATCTAATAGGGTTAGATTCATCTCATTTAATTTTAGTTGTTTATACATCAGAACTAAGTGGTCTAGTCTTCTACAGCTATAAGGAAGAGAAGATAAATGATTTATCAAAATTGTTTTTGTTTTGTTTTGTTTTGTTTTGTTTTTTGTTTGTTTTGGTGGGTATGTTAATTTCTGTCTTTTTAGATCAGCTAAAGAAAGTCTACATGACTGCCAACCAAAGTTTAAAAAAGCGAAACCAATCAAAACGAATTTCATCATCTGAAACTTGTCTGCGTCTCTGTCATACAAAGATTAACAATTTTGGAATACAGCTTTAAAAATAATTTAATCCTTCAGAGTTTATGGGACAACAGAAAACAGTTGGGTTTCTATTGTATTTATTGTGATGGGTTTTATTAGTCTCCTCTTTACAGGTCTTTTCAGACATGCTTCACTGAAATGGAGGGTGAGTAAATATATCTGGATTTGGTACAGAGTAGCAATCTGAAATCAAACAGTCTAAACTGAACTCCATTTTCCAGTATCTAATCAATTTACTGATTCAACAGCACACCTTTACTTGTAGTAACATGACTTGTAATGTGTTAAATGTAGCAATGGTTATACTAGACCTGGAGAAATCCATGACAACAATGTACATTAAAAACAAAACAAAACAAAAAACGCAGGTTTTGCTTGCAGACTCTAACCTCCAAAAGACTCCCCATAGCACAATTGAAAACCTTGGAATGCCTTGAGTGTTTCCTGAGAAGTTAATGGAGTTAAGGCATCTTGAGAAACACCTTTAAATCCAGCTGGTTTTATGTGCTTTAGCATGTAATCCCTTCACAGTTGCCATGGAGTAATTGTGTCTTATATGCAAAGTTTGATATACATAGCCTAATCCTCCAATATTTTATACGCTATGGAAGGTAAACAGAAATATCTATATGTGTATAACTATTGGTAACTCAAGCCACAGACTGCCTGTGGTGTTTCGAAGAGAAACACAAGCTACATTCAAATGAACTAGCTCAGCTACTGGAAGCAGTGTAGCCATGGCAGCATGCAGTTCAGCGTCAGCTGTAAAATCTGCCTGTTAAGGTACGTAAATATTTGGACAACTTGCTGGCAGAGTTCTTGTGCTACAACAGTTCTACTGGTTAGCAAGCATGTGTGCCACTCAGGGAGGCCTCAGCCTAAGACAGCAGTGCTGTGCCTGTTGGCTGCTTGGTGCCTTGCATGACAGGCCGAGAAGCACTCGTCAAACAAACAAACAAACAAAAAAGAAATGAAAAACTATATTAGTTATTTATAAGCATCGGTGTGGTAATCTCTTAGTCAAAAGTGTGAGACTGTAACAGTTGCTTACGCCTAGCCTTGAGCTGTCAGTA
This sequence comes from Nettapus auritus, assembly GCA_011076525.1. Classification (NCBI taxonomy): domain Eukaryota; kingdom Metazoa; phylum Chordata; class Aves; order Anseriformes; family Anatidae; genus Nettapus; species Nettapus auritus. The sequence continues at coordinate 25,605,443 of CM021768.1, read as the reverse complement.
CTTTTCGTTCCTCACTACTCTAGTCCTATCCAGTGTATCCAGTGAGTATTACTGCTCCTTGTATGTATATGTTTTCCATAAACAAGATGTTTATATGTTCATCCAATTATTCAGATGTTTCTGCACTGATACACTAAGGAGTCCAAGAAGAATAGTGGCTTTGGCAGGATTGTTTCAGGGTGTTCATAGAAGGCCTGACTCCAGTTCCTCTTGAAAACTGCAGACCTGGACCATTTCAGTAAGTTATTTTATAGCACAGACCCAGTTCAGGGGAATATATATGTGGTAAGATACTATACAATGCGTTGAAGTGTGCTAGTATCAAACATCTAGGATTGGTCATTTAATATTCACATGGTTTTGTTTCCTGCCCTGGAGCAATAGAAACAGGCCAGCATTTCTGAGGCAAACAGATATCCCACTGAAGTGCATTCTGAGGCCTGTTACCTAAACTTACTTTTCACCAGGGCTTTTATATTCAGTGCCTGAGGGTAGTTTTTACGTGGTGATTAAGGTATTATTAGCCACTGAATGATTGTTAGAAATCACTGCAGCTAAGCCAGTTGACGTTAGAGTTCTGCTGCCCTTAAAATGGATTTCAGTAGAGCTTTTTTTCCAGCATCTAATTTGTTTTAGATATGAATAATTTACAGACTTCTTTTATGAGACACTATAAAGGATCAATACAGATATAAAACATACCCACTACTGTATATGCCAGCTACTGCAAAATGCCATGCTGTTCTTCTCACAAAACGAATTGCAAACATATATACTGATTCAATACAGATTATTTTCTTTAAATCATACAAGCTATCCATTAATTTGGTAGGTAAGAGTGATTCTTAGCTCTTTTACATTTCTTCTATTTACAAAGACAGATACCCCCCAAAAGAAAACAAAACCTAAAACAACTGAAAAACACACAAGTGTTGCTTTTCAGTGCTCAGCATAGGTAACGATAATCATTTTCTCTAATTCATTTATATTTTAAATGTGTACAGTATCTCTAAATGCTGAAAGTTTCTGCTGGGAAAAAATAGGATAAGCTAAAATAAGGAGCAATGTTGATAGTTAGAACCTGTGTATCCAAGATGGGGGCAGCAGGATGTTTGATACATATTTTATCATATTTCTGCTTTTAGGAACTTATTATGCACAAATAAAAATCAGACATCAGGAAGTGCTGTTATTTAATTGGCTTATGCTCATTTGGCTCTATGGTTTCTCATAGAAAAGCATTTGTCTGTGAACATCCAAATTCTGCAAAATATAAATCAGTCTTCATGCTGTTATAAGTGAGCTTCAGAAGCTAATATTGATGTAAATTATGATAGCTGGCTCCATCTATAATGATTTGGATCAGATTTGAAAGTTCTGCATTTCAGAATTAAGCTATGTACCTGAGGCAATTTACATGAACGGAACTGAAGGGAATCTATAGTACATCAGGTGTTTAACCTGAAAATTTAATTGGCATTAATATCTAACTGGAATCTAGATGCTTAACCTCAAAAAGTGGACAGAAACCAGTGAAAGCGGTTAGTTGCTGTAAACAGCAACATCTTCCATACACCCAGCATTTGTGGTTTTTACTGTGGAACCTCAAAATTGCTTTCTAGAATATGTATACGCAGAGTTTGCCACCCACCAGTACAAGATAACAGAGCAGCCAAGATTTGCCTGGTTCTAAAAATAACATAAAATGCATCTTCTTTCACTTCTTTAATTTTGGAGAAAATAAATATTTAGAAGTTACGCCTGGTTTATAATCAAAACATAAATTTTGCCAGACTCCCCGAGTCTGACAGGTTCTGCTAGTTCTTTGTTTGCAAACTTGTTTTCAGTGATGAATTAACACAGGATTTACCCTCAGGGTAAACAGTTTGTATAATGTCCGATATGTGGAGTATAATACAAACTTACCCTTCCTAGGTCTGGCCATTGTTGTTAAAATTTAAATAACAAAATAATATGCACCTACGCTTTCGTTTGACCCTGTCTGCTCTCAGCGTTTTAAACTACATTCCTCCACTCCCTCTGCTCCTGAGAGATTCTCTAGTGCATTTTATAGTCTGGATTAAAACCAATGTTCTCCAGCTACCCTTATGGGGGACTGCTCTGTATAATGTTGGAATGACTCAGCACCCTCCTGTGCAGGGCTTTAAAGCCTAGACAGCTACTGTTAGGATTTAGTGATGTGTCTAACCTGTCCTTTTTCCTTTCAAACTTAAAAATGTCCTTTAGAATCATTTTTCAATTTCAACTCTTCCCATTATCTGCAGCAGAGGGAAAAATAAAAAAGCCCAACCCCACTTCTCTTCACGCTGAATAGTTTCATTTGCAAAGTCATCGGAGAAGGCTTTGGAAGGTATTTTTTAACTTCCTTTTCAGTGCCTGAGGTTCAGAGGTACCAGGGGCTGGGGAACCAGCAGCAACGATGGCAGGCTACTTCTGGCAGTGCCAGCTCTCATCCCTGCGCTGCACTGTGCACGATTTTGGAATGGCTCACTGACCAAGAGCACTGCACATACCACAGAAATTGCCATTGGAAACTCCTATTCTCAGGGCAAAGCAGGAAGTGCGTCTTCCAATGTGCCAAAATAAAGAATCCCACTTTTTTTTTTTTTCCATTATAACAACTGTAAATATTTTAAAACATATCAAAAGACAAGAGAAGTCTTCAGTTTACACTGCCATTGTCTGATAGACCTTCAAGAAGTTCCTTATATCTCACTTGAGCTGTTACAAAATATGTTATCTCTAGTACCGCAGTGTGCTAAATCACCTTCAACTAGGATAGTTACATGCAATGCATGTTAGGGTGTTGAAGAAACAACTTTCTTGAATATTAGGGAGAAATAATTTCCTACATTTTCTAACTCTCTGTTTTCTGTGCTGCTTCTATGTCAACATAAGAAGATTTGCATCTCGGGAGCCCCCTTCTACAGGCACTGTGGCACAACACAGCTGTAGGGCTGTAGTATCCTAAGCCCTAATGGACATACCGTTGTGGCACTGTTCCTGTCAGCACAACAGCATGGGGGCAGGAGGACAGAGGACGTCAGCATGTAAGTTCCTACACTAGCCAAAAGTGGTGGGCGGAAGGAGGGTTTCCACTCTCTAGGACAAGTTTGGGTTGATTCAGCCACCCATGCTCTTGCAGTAAAGACTAAAGTTGATAATTTAGAAAAATAAAAATAAAAAAGGAAACGGACATCAGCACTAGGAGCATTGCTTGTTCTCTGCAGATGGGAATCTTCTTTTTTTTTCTACAGAAACTAACTTAGTTGAGGGTAAAAAATGCAGAATGGAAGTATTTTTACCTTTACGTTGCATCTACTTGTTAGAGATGAGAACATTATCAGCAACTGACAAAACTTGAGAAACTTGCCAAAGCCCAGCAAACCTCCTTACTGATCACAATTATAATATACATAATAACTGCTAAAACGGAACAATTTTAGAAGGTACATTGCCTCTCTCTACCTGTACTTCCTATATGCAAATTATACACTAATTGCACACAGCTTTGTGCATACTATACTTTCCATTCATTAAGTTTTCCTCCTGCTGTTTGATGTGTGACCACTTCAGGGAACCATGGAATCCAAAGAAGTATTTTCAACTTTAATAAGACAATGCAACAGTTATAAAATGGCCAAAAGGTCTGTCAGAGCTGCTTTCTCACCTTTAACCACCTGACAATATTATTTATATTGTCTAACACAAGCTTATGATCAAAAGTGATAAAGATTTTCACAGGGGCAGTTAGAATTTGGAGAGGGAAGTGCCAAATGGATAAAAGGAGAAAAATGACCTCTTGAAGTGATTGAACGCTGGTACTCCTTGACCAAAAAAGTTGTGGAATCTGCATCATTGGAGATGTTCAAAACTTGTCTGGGCAGCCCTAAGCAACATGACAGAGGCTTGAATTTAGCCCTGCTTTGATAAAGGGTTGCACTGCATCATCTCCAGGGGTGCCTCCTAACCTAAGCTCTGCTATGATTTGCAATGATCTGCCTGTGCCCTAAATGACCTAACATTTCAATCACAGGAAGAGGTGGAAATACTGCAGGCCAGACAATTTCTAATAGGAAATGAATGCTCGGTATAAATTTATGGTCTTTTTTCCACTTGTACTATTTTAAAACTTAGTTACCAAACTGACTAGTTTGAAATATTTTTGTGTGTGTGTGTGTTTATAGGCTGAGCTGCTCGGTATTAACTCTAAAATAAGCATTTATCATGGAAAGCTTGACCCAGAGTTAATTTTAGAGGTGCTTGAAAATGCTGCTGTTATAAAGCCTCTTTTCCTGTTTCCAGTGAGAACAGATCTTCTCTTTTCCTCATACTTTTTATCTTGCCAAAACCAGAGGTCATTAGCAAGGTGAATCTCCAATTTTCAGTGCTTCTGTCAATACAATTTTAGGAAACACGTGCAACACCTCTACAACATGAGTTTTCAAATGGAAACCTAGGAAATATTTAAATAGCTAAAGAAACTATGGGTTAGTCCCCATTTTTCCTCTTACTGCTGCTATTGTTACTTATTATGAGGGATGTCAAAATCATGTATTTGTTTAGAAACTGTAGGGGATATGTTGAAATTGTTGAAATCTCTGCAGTTTTTCATACGCAGTTAATTTCTGTAGACTAAGAAAAAGATTTATAAAAGATAAATGCGAGCATTTTAATCTATGTTTGACCTTTCTTGAGGGTTTCAAAATACAATCCCACATCCCCCAAATATTTGACAGAGGAGGCTGATCTCAGGTCCCTTGTAACTTCATTGTCAAAAACCGGTGAACACCCATCAAATATAGTTAGAAGCAACTTGCCCAATGTCACAATGAAGACCTAGAAATAGAATTCATCTTCTATTTTAAAATCCCAAGATAAACATTAGACATACAGCATTCCTAATAGTCTATACAGTTGTTTGGTTGGCTGTTTTTTTTTGTTTGTTTGTTTGTTTTTGTTGGTTTGTTTTTTGCAGGCTAATGAAATTTAGAAATACCGTGGGCTTATGTGGCCTTCTTCTGTAGCATTCTTGGAACAATGTTATAGTATGGTCATGTTAAAAGGATTTTTCCAGCACTTTCTGATTCTGAGGTTCCTTCTCTTGTTTTGTGTACCAGAGGTCTGATCTTGCATCTTTGCAAGCGCTCACACTGTCACTCCCTGTACTACTACTATTTTATGCATTCAGGGCTTATTTTGAATTTTCAAGATTTATTCTAGACACTCTAGACTGATAGGAAATGGTGTGACCTTGGCTTGCAGTATACAGATCAGTGATTTGAAGTCAGGAATCCTCATCCCGTTACTGATGTGCAGCTGAATCTTGGAGAAGTCACCACTGTACATTCTTGTTTTAACCTTATAGCTCAGATGATTGTACATACCTTCCTTTCTACAAACAAGCCTGGATGTATATGGATAAAAACTACTGAACATTATATTATTAACAACCGAATGCTTAGAACAATCAACTGAATATCCATTACACATTAATCTTTCAAGTTGGATTGAAAACACTAAAAATATATAAAACTGTCATTAACACTTAAAAAAAACAACCACACACCCTTATGGTATGTAAAACATAACTATTTATTTTATTCTTACTGAAAAGAGGCTTATTTTGCTTCAAGGAAACATGTTGAAAAGCTTCTTTTCATTGATCACCATTGATCAATAACTCACTAGGCACATTATTGTCAGGCCTGTGGATGCCAGCACTTTCTCACAGTGGTTACCTATCAGCAGGGTTGCCATAAATTCCTGCTGAGTCAGAAAGGAGCACTGTCTCCAATCAAAGTACAATGTGCTTTAACTTTCTTCATGCTACGAAGGCAGCTAAGAATCCTCAGATTTCTGGTTCCAACGAGATTCCTTCTTCAAAGCCTATCACCCTTGTAGATCTTCCCTACTTTTTATGCCTATCTCTGAACTGGCACAATGCAAATTCAGCTCCGCGCATAATTTATCAGTATTGATTATATTAATACTAGATGCAATAGGCCCATCAGCTTCAGCTTGCAGAATAGTCTTCCGTGGCCATTGTACTTTCTACTACCTTTCCTGGTGTGTGCAGCCCTGGAGACATCTCCATTTATGCCTCCTCGTGATTTATTTATAGAAGAATAAGAATCTCCCCTCTTCGGAATGAAGACATCCCAAAAGTCTGCCTGCATATCGACTTGCAGTACCCGAAGTCAAGATTTTCCCTTGGTGTTTTCCATTGAGAGGCTTCATGGAACACTTCAGCCCCCTCATCTCTTCTAAGATCTGCCCCTCTTGGTCTTTTTTCTCATCAGATCATAGGAAGAACCCTTCTCCCTGTATTATGACTCACCCTTTCTGCATCCTCCTCCAAAACGATTTAAAAATATGAATCAAAGGAAAAGACACTTGAGAACACGTTTTTATGACAGTGAATGTACATTTGTGAGGACATAACACTACCCAGATCCCTTTACTTTGGCTTCATGCCCACCGTAAGACATCTAGTCACATCTGTGTGATGATACATACAAATTGGCAGAGAGACTCTTCAGGAAGTGTTTTTTTAGTCTAGAAGCTCATCCATTAATCTTTTTCTTGGCTGGGGCCTTTACTCTGCATCTCTTGGCCATGACTTTTTGTAAGTAGAATGAGGGCATTTTGCTCCTACGTAAGAATAAACTGAAAATCACTTCTGGTGTGTTGCAGATATGGTGGAACAAAGGCTTTCATGCATCTGTTCATTAAACTCACGTCTTTTGAATCCAAAAGAAGACATGTTAAAGGCTGCTCATCCATAGAATAACATCAAAAGAAGCATGTCATAGTTGAAATTCAGACCTGATAAATGAGGCAGCTCTGTCTTTTTAGTCTTCATATCTCTGCGGTTCGTGACTCACTCACTCACCTGAAGGATATCTGTCACAATGCCTTTAGCCATTACTTCACTTTCAGATTTGATTCTCCAGGTCTGCCCAAACTAATAGTAAGATTTCATTGCAGAGCGTTTGTATATCTTCCAGTATTTCCCCCCCACCTCGTTTAAAAGTATTGGAGAAATGGGCACAGGATTGGGTTCATGTCTTACATTTTGAGAAGCATCCCACTCTACACACACACACACAATAATAAGAGCAGCAATCAGCGTGTGTTTCATACTGGATTTACATTCGGATGATAAGAGCAGTCACATCTCTTAAAGTAGGCCAATTGTCCCTCATGCAATTGTGTCAGCTGCCGGGGTTTAAAAATAATTCCGACTAAAAAAAAATAATAATCTTCATACTAATAAAATCCTTAGACGTAAGATAATGAGATAAAAATTACACAGCTTATATACGTCAGTGGAGTGTGGTAAAGCTTAGCACATTTGGATTGCTCATTCACCTTTCAGTCTTACTTCCAGTTCCCTCTTTTCTTTTTTTCCTTTCGTAGTTGAATAAGATCAATTTGTCCTTCTTTGAACAACCACACACACACAGGCAAAAAGAGACCAGAGAGCAACTCCCGTGTTCAGCTCCCGCTAGTCTGTATTAAAATGTAGAGGCGTTTTGTTTTGCATCGCTGCGGGGAAAAAGAAACAAACAAAACCAGTATTTTGTATTTTTTGGCAAAGAGGGTGGTTGCTAGCAGCGAAAGCTTCAGCAAAACTGTTCTGCTTCAGGTGGGCCTGCTGAAAAAAAGTAGGATCCCAAGGCTGAGAAATGCAAAGAAACTCACAGGGAAAAGATGAGGTCAGAGAAGTTGGAGAGAAGAACCACTCTGGAGCATGATGAGAAGATAAAGTAGATAGGACTGAGTATCAAAATGGGCTGATGGAGCTGCCTGTTGACTAAGCGGTAGTTGTTACAGCCACGCAGTCTTCTTCTAGTTTTCATCTATTTAATGTCATAGCCAGAAATCCTTACGATGCTAGAGAAGAGCGTTAATAAGCCTTTTCAGCTGCCTGGCGTTATTCCTCTGATCTACTGTTTGTTTCCAAAAATGCTATCTCCTTTCCTAAAGAGGCTGAGAATATTTCCTACGCTTCTGCTTGACACAGTTTCCTAGAAACATCTTGATCTTCTGACTTGTAAATACAGAAGACAAACTAGAATTATTTTTCCTCAGTCTCCTGTTTCCCCTCTCCACCCTTTATCAAGCAAGTGCCTGCACTCGTACTATTTCTTCCAAGGCCTTCCTTCATGCAAGAGAAGTTTGCCTTCCAGTGATATTGTGTACAGAAAGCGCTCTGAAGCCGGAGCCGGTGATTTTGGATGCACGTATTTTTAGATAGACAATCAATTTTTTGGCTTCAGTCATAGGGGAAACTTGTTTAAAGAAAGCAAGATAATCCTCTTATTTCACAGCTTGTAAATAGATGGCCGGAACACCGAAAGTGTCACCAAACCCAAACAAGCAGGCAGCACCCTCAGAACAAAACCCCGAAACAAACCACCAGAAACTAAACGAAACACAGGAGTATCCGAAGGAAGAGAAACTTTGTGATACGTCTTCTTCTGCTTCTGTAGCTGAAATACGGAGAGGAAAGCAGAAAAGGTTGTGGGCTTTTTTGTTTAAGCTTTATTTTCTAGCGAAATCCCTGTTACTCCAAATCAGTCGATTCCTTGCTTTCCCGTGAGCTTTAGCGGGGCAGCAAAGCTTCAGCAAATTTGAGTTTTCCCAGGGGGGCTGCACAGCACCGTCTGAGGGCAGCGGGCGGACCCCAGCGGACTCGAACCGGATTCGCACCGGATTCGCCCCGGGGCCGTCCCACACCTGCGGGCGGAGCGGTGCCGGGGCCGGTCGCGGTTCCGCCCCCGGCAGACACCGGCCGCCTGCCTTTGAAAGCCGGGGACGGGCAGGCCAGCGGTGCCAGGAGGGAGCTGGGGCTTGTGTGTAAGTTCTGGGTCCTCTTAGGAGGTGGTTGGAGTCCCTGAAGCTTGTGTGATTAGTGGAGTGGTTGGTTGTCCTCGAAACCTGCTGCTTTGTGGGGCTTGGGTTCAGCCTCTCCTGGCTTGTTGGGGTGGGCTTGCTGTCTGCTTCTGGTTGTGCCAGCTACGGTAATGGATAAATAACTACTTGTAGGATGGTATGGCACGCTTCTGAGCTCTGGTGTAAGTAGTAATGGATAAAACTTGTCTTACAGCCTTGCTTGTGGGTTATTTCTTGGTCTACTTGCTTGGTTGACAAAAATTGCGGTGTTATTAATGGTGAACCTACAAGCTAAGGGCTTTCTTGTTGTTGTTTTTGCTTGTTCTAAGCCCCTTGATGATAAATGGGAACTAGTGAACTAACTTTTAAAAAATGGTGGAAGTAGAACTTGTGTCATCCCTGGAAGGTGTTTAATTCCGGAACCATGCAATTTACTTAGTTCTATTAAGTACTTTGTGAGTGTATGCTGTTGAAGAACCTCTTTGAGCGCTGATATTTTTACATGTGCTTGGCTTTTGTGTATTTATTCCTAGCTGGTTGGGAACAACAAATCATTCAGGAGTTGCTTCACCTGTTTCAAGGTAGGAGTCTCAGCTTGTACCTTCCAAGGCGTGAGGTTGTTGTGAGAACCAGGGCATGCAGCACAGCCACAGAGGCTCTGTGGTATATCTAACTCTGTAGATGCCTGCCATGGCTTGAGTACGCAAGTAGGCTTTCTCTTTTTGTGCTGGTGTTTACTCTTTCCATAAATTGCCAAGTTAGCTTGAGCTAGAAATTCCAAAGTGGTTCTTATTCCTGCCTGGCCCCGTGAACTCCCTTCAGCAGATTTAGCTCTGTGCCATGGTTCTGAGCAGGGTTCTGGTGGCAGCTGCCTTTGAAAACCGCCTGGGTGTCTCTTTAGAAAGAGAATTTTAATGCATGGGCTGGCTGTGTTCGTTTATAGAATTACTGCTTCCAATAATATCCCTGCTGATCTCATGAAAGAGGAGAAAAAAATAAACAGTAATGAGAAAGATGCTGGGTTTGTTCCAGCTGAGGCAAACAGTAACTTTTTCCTCAAAACTCCTCTCTTCCCTCCGTGCCGTTGCCCTGCTGGGGGACGGGAGGAACGTGATCTGAACACTGTTCTCTCCGTGGACTTTTAGTGTGCAAGAGGTTTCTTTCCCATCATGAAACTGTTCCATTTGAAGTCCTCTTCCTTCTTATCTCTGTCCAAAGAGAGCTCTGTGAAGGTTACCCTGTTACGGCCAAGCAATGTAACCGAGAGGTGTGCTGCCAGCTCCTCACTGAGTTTTGTGACTTCCTCAACATGCCACTCACGTTGCAACCACCTTTGGGGAGCAAGACTCCTGCAAACAAGAGTTTTGTCAGACAGACCCTCTCCTGAGCCTCTTGAGGCCACCAGGAGCCCTGAGCCCTGGGTGTAGGGCAGGTGGGATAGGGGGCCTTGAGCGGAGCTGGCTGTGTCCCATCTTCTGCTCTCAGACGTAGTGCTTCAGAATAGTTTTTAGAAAAACAACAGAGGAAGGAGAGTGCTTCAGGTGGCTGTGGTATCTGAATTAATTAGCAAAATGGCCAGAATTCCCTTCTTACCCCTTTTTGAGCTTTAGGGGGTGTGGGGATGCCACCCTCTGTCTACAGCCTTTTTCTGTAGGGCCAATTTCCCCTCACAGCCGCATCTCCTCCTCATTAACCCTTCCTCCATCCCTCAGTCATTTGCCCTTCGAGTCAAAACCCGCTCCGCAGAGCCCTGTGCGTGGCGTGAAGCATCTCCACGACCGGCTCCGGGCAGCGCGGTGCTTCTGGCACCTCTCCCTCTTTATTTCTCTAGGCATTTTGACAAAAGCCACGTTGCTGTGCGTGTGAC
>CM021768.1:25428832-25594254 GCA_011076525.1 Nettapus auritus | reverse complement strand
GAGCGGGGAGGGCGCAGGTGGCAACGCCGCCCGCCCGTGGGCTTCTGTGGGCGGGCGGCCCGCGACGTGTTCCTGCCGAGGAGGCCGCGTCGGGAAGGGGAGCAGCCGCTGCCTGGGTTTGTCTGGCAGGTGCGTGTGTGTCTGTGTGTTTCTAAACAGCGTGGGTCTGCTAAAATGGTGACCCCGGCACGGGGGCGTGAGCCCGCCCCGCAGGGCGCCCAGCAGGAGGCTTCCACAGCGCCCTGAAGGCTTCTGGAGGGTGAAGGGTTGCGCTGAGGGTCGTGGTGGGGTAGAGGTGCCCTGCCGTGGGGTCTCGTCGGAGCCAGCCTTCAACTCCGAAGTGCAGCTCAACTTCTGTACTTGGGGACGAGGTACCTTTCCGCCGCCTAGGCTTCAACCAAGCTCAAAATCCGCGTGAAAACGAATCTTCTGGCAAGCTGTAAACCCTAAAATACAACGTAGGTGAGCAGTTGTTCTGCTTAATCTTTCTAATACTCTTGGTTTTTAAATTATTTATTTACAAGACCTCAAATGAAGTAGCTGTCCTGAAGCTACGAAGCTGTGTGGAAGCGGGTAGCTGCTGGTTTCCCAGGAGAATGGCTCCGGGTGGTACTGTCACACGTACACCTGTTCCGGCTTATGCTCCTTTCTGAGCCCGGGGAGCTCGCGGCAGGTTTGGCAAGCTTTGCTCTGTTGCGTTCATTAATTGGCTTGTCTAAAACCCAAGTTGTTTGGTGTTTGTTTCTAATGAAGCTTCTTTTGTTTTTTATTTGCTGGTGGGTGTTTTTTGACACCGTATAGCCTTAGTTACTTTTGAATGAAGCTAGTAACTTTTTTTTTACGTTGACTTAAATGATCCAGGATTCAATTTACTAGAGGTCAGTGCAATTGCTTCCATTTCTTTTTTTTTCCTTTGGGATAGGATTTACTTCGGTTTTCAAGTTAAAAAATGCTATCAAAATGTGATTACGGAGGAAAAACACAACTGTCTCTGTCCTTCTGGAAAGCCTTGTTCAAGGGTACAATGTGTAATGTGTGCGAAAATAAAAGGGGGGGGAGCTTTGAGTAGTATTGTAAGGTGATGACAATAGGATGTAGACAATGGTCCCTAATGAGATTGATTTCTGTACTGTCCTTGTGGTCAACATTCCCACAATGCAGAAATGAGAACTTGAAATGGGGAAAGAGGATTTCTTCTACCCTGAAGCTGGTAATCTGAACCCAGAGTAACTTTATGTGCCCCTGTATGTTAGATCATGAGCCATGGCTTGCCCTTTGAGCATCCGTTTTCTGGATCATGAAAGCATTTTGTGATTGTAGAACTGTAAACTACAAAAGTCATTGTCGGGGTCTAACAGTCCTGTTTTCATGAACTAACTAGTTTCCCTCTGAACTAAAACTGCCTGTTCTAGGTAGACACCAGAAATACCATGTCATGTATGCAGTATTATGAAAGACTTCATATTTCCTTATAAATAAATAAAGAAAAACACCTCCATGTCTCTAGAAGAGCAGAATAAGATTTCAAGTAAAGTAGTTTATATTCTAAAAAGCAGCTAATTCTTTGAATACTGTGTGCTACTATACCTAATTGAAGTACAAAGGCTGAAAAATGTTGTACTGATTTTTGTTTTTAAGGATTAGTAAAGGAGAAGTTATTAAAACAAGTAATGGGCTTTAAAAAAGGAGTAGTTCCTCCCTTCCTCTGAGGACCAGCGAATGTGCAAGAAGGCTTTTAAAGAAATAGCTCTTCGTGACTTTCTTTTCTTCGTTACTTTCTTTCCTACTATGGAAACTGAGTTGGAAGATGCAGAGCTTCATAATAATATTGCATGTTTTTTAAACTTGGACTTGCTTTCTCATTTTGCTAGGCTGTCAGCCCACAGCATCCTCTGATACTGTTGGTGGGGTGTGGACAATACGGACGCTGTGACACTTTGATTTAGTATGGGCACGGCGCTGCAGTAGTCAGAGCAGATGCTGGGACGACCAGTGCAACACTAGGCCCACTGTCTTCAGAGCTCTCTGTCTGCTGGGAGGATTGTTTGTACCATGGGCACCACTGCCCCAGAGGATGCTGCGGGATGCTCAGCGTGTCGGGCACGCAGGCACCGCTGTCCCAGCAGATGCTGAGGGCCTTATGAGCTGCTGAAGAGAAGGGTTTGTGTGACACAGATCCTTCTGTCCGTCTCACTTGCACCTGTTCCAGTGCCATCTCTTAACTCTGCTGTAAGGCTCTGCAAGTCCCTGCCGTACCAGGGCACTTGCTGATGTTATCGCTACTTCTCTTCCCCAAGCTAGCTGCTGTGTGGGGATGTGTAATACAGGGAGTCGAGTACTTACTGATATCGTTGGGCTTGGAAGTCTGTCGTGTATTTATTAAATTCTAGCAGGACTAAACCTCTATATAAAACCAAATCGGCTTCAGGCAAAACCTGCTGCCCTCTAGGTAAGTGTATGCCTGAAACGAGGAGATTCCTGTGCCTGGAGGCTGTGCTTGTAGCTGAGTTAATCTTTCTGCCTTCCTGTGTGCTAAGTCCCTTTCAGAATATGCAGTGTCAGTTGTGGTTCCTCTTGCTTGCAGCCTGATAGTGTGGGGAAAAAATAAAGTTCAGTCTGCTCTATGGGTGAGGAAGTAAAGCTGTTTGGAGGTTTTGAAGCTGTTGAGTTAATCATTGCAAAGAGAAGGGTTCTTAACAAAACAGTGCTCGGATGTAAATCCTCCGAGGAGGAAATGCTTCAGAATGACTACTTGGAGGAAAACTTGCTTGCAATAATGAAGCTTAGGCAAGACAGCATTATAGTTACATCTATCTATATATTGAACAGCATAACCGTGCCTTTCCCAGATGCACAACTCCCAAGAACATCCTGTTCACGTGAAGGCATCTGAACAAAATTGCAGATCTCTTGCTTCCCCTCAGCTCACGTAGGTTAACTTGCCGCAGCGACGTCTGCTTCAAGGACACCCCCCTAATTCGTTACAGGCTTTGTAAACAGAAACTCACTTGCTGCTATCAGAACTGTGAAACTTCCAGAGGCTGAGTTTGGCTGGCACACAAAGCAATGCCGTATTCCTGCTGACTTTTAATTTCTGGCTGCTCTCTCCTGTGCTATTATTTTCTCTATATATTGAGACTTTCTTAGGCTCAGTCTTACCGTAATTCTAGGCGACGCAGTACGCTTCAAGCAAGGCTTTGCAGTGTTTGTGTCTATGGTTACTGATACAAAGTGGCCTGGTGTGGCCTTGAGAAAGGTGCCAAGCCTCTTGGGTACAGTACTGAATGTTTTGGAAAGTTGCATCAGCTTCAAATGATTTAAACTGAACTGGCGCAGAGCGTTTACGGATGCTGGCTTAAGAATGAGCGAACTGAAAATAAGTTCATTCAGAATTATTTTTAATTTAGCAGTAGTAAACCTGCAATACTGAAGTAAAATGTGTAGGGTTCAATTCAGTTCCACAAGCCAAGCGTGTTAAGGCTGAGTACAAGTTGGGAGCACAAGTAGTGGCTCAATGTTAAATTACAGTATAACGTTAATGGCAAAAGAGGCAGGCATCATGAAAGAAATCAAAGAAAAGTGAGCAAAACAAAAGCAGGAAGCTAAAAAAAATCTCCTAAATCATTCATTCTAATCCGCCATCTGAGAACTTACAAGCGGCCTGCAGCAGTTTGTAATCGCTACTTGCCAGCATCCTAGCGATGTTCTTGGTGAAAAACGAAATTGCAGAGGCTGGCTCCCCTGTTCCCTCTGTGTAAAGCGTTTTGTCCAGATAAAGCGCTGTCACTTTCAGTGTTTGGGAGAGGAAATCTTTTTGCTTAGTGCCTCTGCTGGTATCTTAGGCCCAGGTCAGTCTTGCTACAGCCATGACCAGATGTTCCAGAAATGAAGTTTTAAATACTAGCATGTTTTAGACGTGCTTTAGGTGCGCTTATTCAGTCTTCTCTCTGCAACGCTGCCATCAGGACTTGCAAACTTAGCAAAACTTGGCACAGTTTGCATTTGTAAAACCAATGCCGTTGAGTTCAGTCACAAATCTCCATCACTCTTGCCTCTAAGTAGAACTAAAATTTGGTTGGTTGCTTTTTTTCCAGTCTTGGCTACCTATAATATTAAACTGCTGTTGTAACTCTCTCAGTATGAGATTCCCCCCAGGAACAAGCCTCTGGCAGAGATGGTCTGCAGCGCAGGTCCTGTAAGCTCTGGCTTAAAGCCACAGCAAAGGTGATATTTTTCTCCTCACAGAAGTGTTGTTAGAAGTCTCTTGTCACATTACCTCCCCATATATCTTGAGTAAAACACCTGTGTCTGTAGAAGTCATCTGCTTTTTTGAGTTCAAATGTTAATTTGAGTTACTTTTACAACTACACGTAGTACAGTGTGACTACAACGAGTCTCTCAAGATCTTAAGCTGCTGTGTGATGTGTTGACTCACTTCTCAGTACGTTATGTGAACTGTACCTAACGGTGACAAAATGTTTGCTTATGCACACACCCGAATTCCTGCTCATGCTTCCTCGAGTGCCAAAAGTTGGCCATTGGAGCGGTTGTACAGCTTCTCCTTGTTTAAAGTAACAGCTTGGTAAAAAGAAACAACAGTGGTGAAGGTCATAGCTCATAGCTGTTAATTGTTTAATTACGGAGGGCATGATTCATTGTATATCTGGCTGATAGTTCTGATGTATTTCTACAGTAATTACAGCTCATCTGATTCCCGTCCTTCCCCCACATCAACCTTGTAAATGGGAAACAGCACTTGCTGTTTGTAGATGCTTTACAAAAGTGCCAAATGCCACTGCCCGTGTTTCGTTTGGAGGCTGAACACAAACTGTATTGAGGCAAACTGTTCCCGTCACTGCTGCTGCCTCAAAAGGACACTTGAAAAGCTGGAATGCCGTGTTACTGTCCTGGCGGCGCTGAAAACATGCCTGATGTAGTGTTGTAGGATTGTCATCTGATCCTCTGCCAGTTATTCTGGCTTGAATTTAAGCGTTATAATGTCAGTGTGAAAATAAGCCCTCAGACTGAAATTTTGAGGGCAACTTTTGTTGCTCAGCGTTGAGGGAAATTCACTGCTGTAGATCTGTTTTGGCTGAGTTTGTACTTAGTGTTTTTGGTAACTTATCCGTTTCAGGTGTAAATAGAAGCTGTCCGTATCGTACGCTGGTTCTTAGCTTAAGAAGTTAATGTGTTCTTTTAGTTGCTGTGTATTAGGAGCCTGCCAAAGTTCCTGATTTTTTTTTTTTTCCTATTTTCATAATACTGTACTAACCTGCGAGGGTGCTGTGTGAGAGTGCTGTAACTTACCCTTCTTTTACAGTGCCTTTCTTGGACACACAAACTTGTCTTCATTTGATTTTGGTCTGATTTTGTACATGGTTTTGAGTACGTCACTGACAAGAATTAACTTACGTCTTCTGGCATGCCACCTTGGTCTTGTAGAGGTTCGTTATGAGCACAGAATTTGGCCTTACTTGATAAGTACCAAGGCTTAAGATGCTTCTTCAGCTGCAGTTACCGGAGAAGTGCAGATGCTCAGTGTGCTGTATCTTCACAGAACGGTTTTGTTACAGTCTTGATGTACGCTGTGCACACAGCTATTTGGAAAGTGATTGAAAAAAAAACAGCTCTGCATGATGTGGAAAACATGCCAGCATGCTAAAGCTGGTCCTCCAAAAGAGAGTCCACAAGTAGACGTAATTATGACCAAGTTCCTTCCTTGGAGTAGTACTGGTCAGTGTGAAGTAAGATGGAGTAATGTCCTCATCTGTGGTAAACGTCAAAGTAACTTGTACTGACTTGTAATTCATTTTTTATTCATCTTCAGCTTTTACACCTCAGCTGATCAGTCACAGGGCAAAGCATGATGCTCGTCAAACGCCAAAGCTCAAGTGCTTAGACTAAAGAAGCTCTATTGAAAAAGCTAAATAATTACAGTTCTTGCTCTAAAAATATTTTTCACTTACATATAGGGCTTCTGTTTTAAAAGAATAATTATTCTACAGATCACAGGTGGCTTATGCTTTCCAGTGTACATCACATTCTAGTAATTGGATGATCTGAACAGGATAAGTAGCTGTCTGGCTTAGCTTTACTCTGCAGTATGAACACTTCCACAAGTGGTTTCTGATTATTATTTAATTTGGATTTAGACTTTAAAATAAACTTTCTCTTTGACATCTTTGGTCTCAGACTGAACACTTTAACTCTCTTCCATCTGAGTGGCGTTAGATAAACTGAGACACTGACAGGAGGGGAAGTGGAGGAACGTAGCGGGGAGAGGTGCAGTAGGAAAGCGTGAGTGCCCTGTGCCATCTTGGCGCATTAAGGACAAACTCTTGAACCTTGGTTTTTCCTTATTCCCGACTTCTTGAAGTGTGTGTATTTATTTGTATTCTCCCCCTACACCCTCTTGAAATCAAGCACAAATCCTTTAGCACTGCAAGCCTTTTTAGAACACATGTTTAAGGCAACACAGTTTGTTCAAAACATGATCGATGTGTGTAAAGCACAGGAAAATTATGTAAGTAATTGTACATTGAGTATTGTACATAGAGCAGCCTCTGCTGCCTCTGCTTTTTGCCAGTGCTGTCACTCTTTAATTTCAGGTATACAAACAGGAAGGACGAGTACATTTAGAAAACCTCCCTCTGTTTTCTGAAGTTTCGAATTATGGAGTGGCTACTGCTTGTTTCTCTACTGTATCTTACTATCTTTGACGCTCTGCTCATAACGAGCTTGTGTCAGACGTGGTCTGAGGGAACAGTGAAGTGCTTCACCTGCAGCAGGTCTGTTTGGAGACCGGAGGGCATGTTGGCCAGGTGTTTGAGCTCAACAGGGCCTTCTTCAGGGCCTGTCAGGACATGAGAAGTGGTTGATCAGTTTTGGCCTGATATTTAATAGATACCCTTAAGTCGATTCCTCTCTTGTTTGAGTAGACCCCTTTCATTTATTTGCCTCTTACCCAAGCAGCAACTGTAGAGCAGGC
Organism: Nettapus auritus; assembly: GCA_011076525.1. Taxonomy (NCBI): domain Eukaryota; kingdom Metazoa; phylum Chordata; class Aves; order Anseriformes; family Anatidae; genus Nettapus; species Nettapus auritus. The sequence goes on along the minus strand of CM021768.1, from coordinate 25,587,266 downwards.
TGTCCATGAAGTATGCCTGCAGATAACCCAGCTAGATTTCAGATCAATGTTTGCGTTAGTATACGTGAAACAACTAGCCTCTTACCAAACGGTTCAGGATGGATTTACACCTTAGGGAAAGTATGTAAGTGTGTGAACGCCTCGTCTTGTGCTGCCTCCTGAATGTGTGATGATGACCTGTAGTTAAACAGACTAGTAACCTGTTTCCTGGATCAAGTTGTCACTGAAGTCCGCGTTTCAGCTCAAATGTTGAGGCTTACTAGAAACTGGAGTTCTTGCTGGAGAATGTGTGTAGGGCATTCGATGCTCTGGTGTCTGAACGTGCTCAAGAAGCCTTACAGTGAATTTTGACCCAGGCCCCTTGGGATGACTGCCTCACAGAATAAGAGAGCATTCTGGGTGATCTTGGTGCTTATGCTTTTGCCCCATAGAAGCAGAGGTGAACAGGCCTCTATTCTGCCCAGCTCAGTTTCATAAGTCTTACTGATGGACGTGAGAGCTCTCAGCTTCCTAAAGCTTTCTCTGAACAGTCCCCTTAAAGAGTAAGACAGCTAATTACTCTGTTTGGAATGGGACTGTTCCGATGTTGAAGGTGCTACTACTCTTTTGAGTGTATGTTTTAGCATAACGGTACTAGGAATGTAGGAAGAAACACTTCTGGCTTTGGAAGATGTCTTTCATCAAAAAATGGGATGCTCCTTTTCTGTGTATGACCAGCACAGCTGAGTCTACTCTAATAATTAAGGCAGCTCACAAAGTGCGTTATTCCAAATAAAAGGAGATCAGTCTTGCTCAGGGGATGGAGATGATTTTCAGGCCTGACTTGCTTGCCAGTATTTGCTGGAATACTAGCATTGCTACTTGAGCTCTTTGTGTATTTTTCCCTCTTGAACGGGATGCTGAAAGATGGGAAGTTTTAAGAATGGATTATCTATCTGCAGTAGAGCACAGAGCCTGCTTTCTAGAGGAGCTAAGCTACTTAACTCTAACTCAATTTGTATCTTGTGCCAGTGCAGCGTTCTTCATTCCTTGTAGTATGAAGACTTTTTAGATGGCTTCTTTTAAACTTTTTTTCATATGTGCATGCTATTAAAAGATCTTCGAGTTATTTATATATATAAAAACACAGATTCTTTGACTTCTTAAGCCAAAGTATTAGGAAGGGGAAAAATAGATTGGGTCTGTGCTTTTAGATGATCTAATTCTACTTTAAAAAAGTCGCCCTACACATGAGTAATTTGTGTTCCACTATCTTTATACAGACTTAGAATACGGATAACTGTACTTCATGCAGTTCAATGAAATTAACGCTGACCTGCAATTAGTTCAATTTGTATAGCCTAGACTTCTGGCAGGAACTTAACTCTATTACTACTGCTTTGAAAGGAGTGGAGCAGCATAACACAGGGTGGAACTTGCTATTATCCCAGCCTGACTTCTGCTTCCAGCTAAATAAAAGATGCTCTTGTGGGTGGCAGCTTGCATGACAAGTCCTGAACCAGTCCATGTTTGTATCTTGTCTTGATGAAACAGTTTTAAGAGAGAGCATGAGCAGGGATTAGTGCAGAATGCTTTAGGCTGTCATCTTAGGCTGCCCAGCAGTTGTTAACATCTTGGTACAACTCTGAAATGCTAGGATTGCAGTCTAATGTGCATGGGTCTAGTTTTCTTCCCAACTTGTTTCTGCTAGTCTAGAGAGCTTCTGCCTCTCCTTTGGGTACTGTAATTGCTACTGTGGAGGTGCTTCTTATTTTTAAGGTCTGTCCCGGAAAGGCAGTTGGTATCAGTCAGTATTAACGCATTTGTTACCCTTGCCAGGTTGTGTTATAGCTACACAACGGGAGCGCAAAAGACAAATTTGATGACCTAACAACTTCTTGAGATGGTGACTGTCAGGTAAAGTCATTTGGATCCACCTTTTAGATCAAGTCTGTGTGAGACTTCCTTCATGCCCCTTGCTACCTCTCCAGAACAGGCATGCATGCCCAAGGTATCTTTGGCTTCACTGATACTTGGATGCACTGGCTTACCTGTGGCAAGATACCCTGCCTGAGGAGATTAATGAAGAGCAAAGGCATGTGCAGTGGCTGTATATGGCTACAAAATGGTTGTAGAAAAGCATTTCATGGAACAGCTGGTTTTTAGCAGGCTAGCACAAGGGTGGGTAGCATCGAGCCTCTGTGTTAGATGTAGGTAGGTACCTTAGCAAGTGGGCTGGATCGCTGTAGCGCTATGTTGACGACATCCTGAAATGGAAGCCATTACAGGGTCTAGCTTTCAGGTTCTTCTCCAGACAGTAACTTATTATTTTGACTTGTCCTAAAGTTATAAGGCCAGTTGCAAGGCAGCACTTGGACTGCCCTTGCTGATGCATGGGAGTCTTTTGCCATAATTGAGATTTTTGAGGAGGATGTGCAGGAGCACAACAGAAATGCCGGTATGTGGTCAGATGTCCTTCCTCATGAGAAGACACTAGCTGGGAGACCAGAATAATTTTTTTTTTACTGTGCCCTAATTTTGCTGAAGTTCTACTTTCTCTTTTTAGAAGAAGTGATTTAATAATTTCCAGTTGAACACTTAGTTCTTTCTCTTGTTACACAGCTGAGATTCACCACTTATTTACCATCTGCTGTGGTTACTCGGCACACAAAACATCACTCGTCTTGGTGAGTCTGGAGATGACATAGAGTTTTGTCAGCTGGAGCTCTGGCTGCAGCAGAGCTTTTGGGGGAGAACTTTTTCTAGAACCATGTTTGTCACCTTGTTTATAGTTACTGTCTTTCCACGTTTCAGCTAGTCTACATAAAAAAAATCCTTCAAGTCTTCTCTTACTTCCCAAATCGATGCGCATCTAGATGTCTGGTGGGTCATGGGATAGGAAGCTTTAAAATGCTTTTTAGATCACTTTTATAACATGCTTTCTATTCAGAATGAAGCTTAAGAGCTCCAGGACCACGCATTAAAATGTGGCTGAACTGTGAGATATAGTTGTAAATATACTTCTCCAAGTCTGTTTTCTCAAATTTTTGTTTGCTCAGTCACAGATTTCTTTGTCGTGACCTTGCTATTTTCCTTTGGCCAGAACTGGGAGTGTTCTTCATGGATAGTAAGGTGGATGTCAGAACTAGATTTGAGTTCCAGCTTGGTTTCGTTTTCTACTGTGGAAATAGTATCTTGACTCAAGTTAGTGATAGTCATGTTACTGGCCAGGTCTTTAAACAAAGAAATGGAAAATGAACAATATACATGGTTAGTAAATGGGAATTCAGAGTGAGCATCATGAACGTGGTTCTTTAAATCAATTCTAAGAGCTTTAGGCAGTAAACTCTCAAACTATTAGATGAGAAGGGGAAGGAAAATAAAGGAAAGGATGAAATCAAAGTCTCACGAGGGGCTTGACATAAAGATTTAATTACTGCAGTGATGTTAAACGTGGGGTTGTTAAATGCTAGAGGACAGAAAATACTACTTATCAAAGGCTGCAGTATAGCAAGGAATAATGGAGGGAGGTTTGTATTATTTTGCAGATGTGTAATTACTTAGGCAAACAGCTCTGAGAGGCATTAAAAGCACGTTAATAGTACTCTCAGCCTTCTCACTCAATACCTGCCCACCTCTAGGGTGGTGTCTCAAATGGAGACGGCAAAATGTTTGGGAAAGGTATTGCAGAAAGACTTTAATGGTACTTGTGATTGCTGCCCCACTCTTACCATCCATTAGAAACTTATTTATCGCTGCTACCCTGTGCGGTGGGGAGGTGTGTGACAGCCAGAAGAACAGATAGCTCAAAGGAAGCACGTTGTGTTCACCAGTCTGCAGGGGAAACAAAAATGAAGAAGGAAGTGCTGAAGTATATAGCACTAAGGGTTTAAAGCTAAACAGTGTCATTTTCCATGACCAAATATTAAAAGGAATTATTTTTTCTTGTCAGCATAATGTGGAAAGTATGTTCTATTAATAGGAAACCTTGAGCTAGTGGAACAGTTGAACAAGTTTAAGGAAGACCATGGGTTTGGGTTAAAAATTTTAAATCATGATGACTTAAGTACTATACAGTTAAAACTTAAAACGTGATGGGTAGCATTTTGGTAGGGGGAAAAAAACAGAAACAGTTATGGCAGTTACAACTTCAGTTATGACAGACTGGCAGCTAGAAAAACAGCGCAACAACACGTTCCTGTTGATTTCCTCCATAAACATTTGTATATATTAATCATGGTATTGTTGTTCGGTAGTCTTAACGTCTGCATTAGAAATAAAACCAGATAACTACTCCTGAAATACTGGGGCAAGGGAAGCTGCAAATATAAGAGAAGAAAATGGTGGTGGGGAAACTGACAGAAGCACGGCCCTGTCACGTAATGGCAGCGGCGCGAGGGGCCGGGGGTCACGTAATGGTGGCGACACGAGGGACTAGGGGTCACATAATGAGGGCAAAGCCGCCTTCTCCAAAGTTAATTGGGTGATGTTGGCAGTAGGGTGATGGTTGGATCAGATGATCCTTGAAGGTCTCCTCCAATCTTAATGGTTCTATGATTCTATCTGGTGTGTGTGACCTGGCTTGACAAAGAGGGCTGAGTATTCCTGGCTCTGACTGGAGTTTTGGTTGTGGTGCAGGAGCCTCAAGGTGCTGATGGCCGTGGGGTTGGGAGCCCCGGGTGGTCAGGGCAAGATGAGAAGACAGGGAGGACTGCAGCAGGGAGCAGGTTGTGGTTCATCATCTCCTCCATTTGATCTGTGTTTACTGTCAGTGACGGAGGATGTGGATGTCATCCCTCCCAGTTACTATTCATGAGGCTTTCTAGGCAGCTGGAGCAGAGCTGGTCACATTGAAAGCTATTTAGGATATGGGTGTGGGAGAGGGAAAAGAGAAGGTGTTCAGGGTATTCAGTGACATATCCACACTCTCTTCCAGGATTGTTTAGCACTGTGGTGTGATATATCACATGGGGTACAGTGTGTCAGGATGCATGCGTGGTACCCTCAGATAGGGAAGGAAAAATAGGTGGGATGTTATTGTTTCTGAAAACGGATGTTTTCATTGCTTGGGCCTTAACAAGTGTTGCTCCTATAGAGAGGTCTCTAATTTGTGATGTGGGGTATGAGGAGAACTGAGGGATATGTGAAACTAACTTAGGGTATGAAGCTAACCAGTTTTAAATGTGTCCTGTCCTCAGGTGTGGTGTCTTTCTGCCTTCTCTGGATGGGGACTGTAGTTACTGGATGTCTTTTTAAACTCATATGCCTTGCAAGGACTAATCTCTGCACTGCATCTTTGTTAAACATGACTTGTGAGGGATGAGCCTCTGTGTACGTTAAGGTGCTAAAATAGCTTTTGTCTGGGCTGTACAACTTGTGCATGTACTTCTGGCTTATTACCTGCTAACACTGTAAAGTGCTCTGTGGATTTAAGCAATTGCTCTCCTCTTTAAACTCTTAAGAAGAGGTTTTTTTTTTTATTGCCCCGGAATATTTGGGAATGTTCTCATAAATGTGACCTCTTGCAGCTGGTGCTATACTTCTATTTGGGAGTAGCACAAGGGGAAAAACTTGTCAGGCGTTATCTTTTTAGTAGCTGCCGAAATATTTTTAGGATGTATCACTGATAAGTTTCCCCTAAGTGTGTGGCTTTCTAACTGCCTCTTGCCTGATAAGCCGTAGCAGAGTCACTTTAAAGCACGCATTAGTCAGTGCGATTGCTCACCACCCTGTGATGAAAGTGGTGACTAACCTCTCTGCCTGACTTTCCATGCTGAAGCACAACCTTTACCCTCAGTAACTGGGTGGAGGATTTCAGAAAACATTACAAAACATTGCTGCCTCTTGTGCCGCTCCCGGTGGCTGGTAACTGCAACTTTCCTGCGATCTAGAGAAGATGTGGGATGTCAGAGGTGCTGCTAGGCTGCCAACAAGTCTTTATTGTGCCCCTTGGGGAAGGATCTTTCTTTGGGTCGTGATTCCTTGACAGCATTGGGAGGCTAGAGCAAAGTAAGTGATCAGCACAGAGAAGGCTGAAACACTCAGACAGTGAACTACATTAGAGCATGATGATCCTGAGCCTTATTTTGACATTTTTTGCCTGTTATCTTTTGCCTGATAAGACTGAGGTAGTACAGTGACTTCTATTCTTTATGGAGTGTTAAAATAAGCTTTTATTTAACGAATGGAAAAGAGATGCAAGCCCAGTGCTGCTTTGCAATGTTACAAAATAGGCTGTCGTTCAGTACCTTTTTTGTATTTATTCAAAAGCAGCTGATTGGGAACTTAAGTATCAACTCGGTGTGCTGTTCTGTCCAGAAGCATCCATTAAAGGGCAACAAGCTCTTGGTCAGGATCCTTTGGAGTCTGGAGACCAAACAGCTGAAGAAATTGAAGATGCCTTCAAATGATGAAGGCAGACCTACTCAGTGATGTTCAGAACGATAGAGCTCAGATGTTTTTCCTTTGTTCGCATTGCCGTTGGAATCCTGGTAAGTGCTTCTAAGGAAAAACTGATATAGACGCGCAAGTGACAATATGATAATGTGTTCTGAGAGTGTTTGAATGAGTAGTACTTCTATAATATAGCTTTATCTCCTGCTTCTTGGGAATCACGAGTGACAAGTGTGTTGGCAGCCTATCAGAGAATGTAGATAAGCTTCCGACTTGCAGATAGTCAAACTGCAATCCACTTTTTGCACGTGTTTACGTAGTGCAAGCATAAACATGGTACATCTGAAAGATGAGCTTGGCTCTGGGAATATTTTTACTGTAGCAAAATAGGTATAATAAGCACGTCTATTAAGCTCAGTCCTGTTTTTCATAACTAAGTGTACTTTGCTCAGGTCTAGTTTAGCAGTGTTTTTTGTGATCTATGTGCAGTTTGAGGCATACATAAAGGACGGAGAGTGCTACTGTAAAACTGGAGACCTGGAATGCTTAAAACTAAATCTTAAATTACTGCTATCAAGGTAGCAGAGAATAGCCATCTTCTTTTCTTGTTCTGATCCCCAAGTTAATCTTAAATATTTGGTAGACCAAAGGCAATATCAACTACTAACACTTGTTTCCTGCTGCAATATAGGTAGTAATAAGATGTAATAACTCTTTCTTGTGTTATCTCCAGCTGCTTAATTTACTTCCGGAGTAATTTACTTCCCAATCCTCTTACTGTGACTACGAAAGGCAAGAATATATTACAGCCATATCAAATGTTGGAGCCAAACCTAATAAAAGTGAATGAAGCTTAAAAATACTACTACCTAGAAACTTAGATCTTGTATGTGAGTGTATGTATCTTTAATGATAGAGTATATCAGTCTTATTATTTTTGAACACTCTTGTTCAGCATGAGTATTCTGCTTTAGAACAGCACATTAAGAACTACTTATTTGGAGAACCTGCTGAAATTGTGACAAATCAGTCCTTGATAAATTCCAGGAGTTAAAATATTTTGATGGCTGTTATTAAAAATTCCAAATATTGGGTGAGAGCGTAATTGTGAGCTAACTTTTTATGTGAAAATGATCTTTATGTGAAAATCAGGCGACTAGCAACCTAAATAAAACTACCTGTTAAGTTCTAGCAGGAAGAAGAGCTAACTGTAGACAAGCTTTCCTATACTTGTCTTAAAGCTGTACCCCCAGTCAAATGTTTTCTTTAAATAATAATTAAAGATGGGGGCGAGGGCGGGGATGCTGAAAACTAAAGGAGATGCTGGTATGGGAGCAATTAGAAGTCCAGGAAGAAAACCCATTAAGATTCCCTGCTCTGTGTCTTTCCCATTTACATTTTTCCTCAAAGTGTATTACAGAATCACAGAATCATCCAGGTTGGAAGAGACCTACAAGATCGCCGAGTCCAACCTCTGACCTAACACTAACAAGTCCCAACTAAACCATATCCCTCAGCTCTACATCTAAACGTCTTTTAAAGACCTCCAGGGATGGGGACTCCACCACTTCCCTGGGCAGCCCATTCCAATGTCTAACAACCCTTTCAGTAAAGAAGTTCTTCCTAATATCCAACCTAAACCTCCCCTGGCACAACTTCAGCCCATTCCCCCTCGTCCTGTCACCAGGCACGTGGGAGAACAGACCAACCCCACCTCGCTACAGCCTCCTTTCAGGTACCTGTAGAGTGTGATAAGGTCGCCCCTGAGCCTCCTCTTCTCCAGGCTGAACAGTCCCAGCTCCCTCAGCCGCTCCTCGTAAGCCTTGTTCTCCAGACCCCTCACCAGCTTCGTAGCCCTTCTCTGGACTCGCTCAAGCACCTCCATGTCCTTCTGGTAGTGAGGGGCCCAGAACTGAACACAGTACTCGAGGTGCGGCCTCACCAGAGCCGAGTACAGGGGGACAATCACCTCCCTGGACCTGCTGGCCACGCTGTTTCTTATGCAAGCCAGGATGCTGTTGGCCTTCTTGGCCACCTGAGCACACTGCTCGCTCATATTCAGCTGACTGTCAACCAATACTCTCAGGTCCTTCTCTGCCAGGCAGCTTTCCAACCACACATCTCCCAGCCTGTAGCTCTGCTTGGGGCTGTTGTGCCCCAGGCGCAGGACCCGGCACTTGGCCTTGTTGAACTTCATACCGTTGGCCTCGGCCCATCGGTCCAGCCTATCCAGATCCTCCTGCAGAGCCTTCCTACCCTCAGCAGATGGACACACACACCTAACTTGGTGTCGTCTGCTAACTTACTGAGGGTGCACTCGATATTTTATTCACTTTAGCACTTGCTACTTCTGTTCTAACATTGCTGGTTGAAAAGCTGTGCTTCTTGATGATGGTACTTGTCTATCTTTCGAAAATATTAAACTGGTTCCAAAAAGAAACCTTGTTCTTAACCTCGTTCTTAGCACCTGGGTGTGTGCTTCACAGGAATTCCAGTTATCCATTCGGGTTACTCGGCTGTCTTCGAGTCTGAGTCATGTCCCCTCCACTCCCAGTGAATGTTTTGTAGCTTTGAGTAACTTTAATTTTTTTTTTTTACTTTATTTCTCCAAACCCTGAATGTTTTCAGGACGGCCCTGTAGCTAAACAGGTGCTTGCTGCTTAGCTACCGATGTAGTCTTAAGTCTACCCCTAGGTGCTTCCAGCAAGGATGGGTTTTGTTTTTGTTTCTTGTTTCCCTCATGGATAAGGCTTCTGCATTCTTTCAGAATATGAGAGAAATAGCTTGAGAAGGCACTAAGAGGGAAAGAAAGCCTTTGGGTTCCTTCAGACCAGGCGATATAGCACCTTGAGCTTTCAGTGTAAACAAAGCTTTGACCACAGCATGCACTCAGCTGGAAATAATCCTGATGAGACATCAGAAATGGTGGATCAATAAGCCTTGCAGTCCTGTCAAAGTACCAGGAAGGAACACCGCTCTTTCCTGCAAGCTGTAGATATAATTACTTTTGCTTAATAAGTTAATATAAAAACCCGGAGGCTGCTCTGCTGCTAGGTTGTTAGGTTATCGTTCTTTTGTTGTTCAGATGCTGTTTGATATTTAAGGCTTCTGTGGATGCCATTAAAGGTTTGAAAATAGTCTTCCTTTATTTAAATGGCTAGTGCTAGTAAGTAGTTTCCTCCTTTTGCCCACAAATAAGTTGACTGCATACTGAGAAGCACTTGATAGTTTTCATTAAATGCATCATTCTTCAGGTGTTTCAGCTGTTCAGGATACAAAATGCATCTGGTTTTGATTGCTCATCTCCCCATCAGTGACTGCTGTGACACACCTTGAGAAGGGCGGCACGAGCTTAGTTGATTACGAACCAGTTCTGTGAAAGTCTGGATACAAGAATGAAACGGGGCTCTTGTCCATCCGGTGGAAGTCAGTCTCTCAGACTGGGAGAAAACTGATTTTTTTCGTTTCAATGCATTCTCATCTAAATTATTATTATTTTTTTTTAGGAATTGAAAAAATAATTTGAAAGAAAAAGCTGCGGGTAGGTATGTGGTAGGAGAATGGAATGAGGTACTGTCCAAGGCTGGATATTGTACATATGATTTCAAAAGAAACCCTTGAGCACTGCATCTCTAAATCTTTTTACCGCTGGTTGGAGGGGTGAAGCTAAAATCTGACTTTGAGGAGAAATGGAAAACAAACCTTCCTCTGTAAGCTGTTCTGCAACGTTAGGCGCAAAGCAAGCTTGCAACTGGGAGACAAGATGAAAATCAACCACAAGTGTGACAGAAATAGGAACACTTTCCTCAGTGTCTTCTAGCATAATTTTCATGTCGTGTCAGCTGACAACAACGATAAGCATTTTCAAAACCTGAAGGCCTCCAAAGAATGGGGTGGTTTGTGTGGACTTGAATCTCGGAGTCGTCATGTTGCCTATGTTCAGATACTTCTGACGTTGAAAGATGCTTCAAGAAGTTACATTTGAAAGAAGATCGAAATCAGAACCTTTACTGGCACGGCAGTGGAATATTTTGCCTCTATCTTCTCTTTCAGTGAAGTGGAACTGGTGGTTCCTTCTTTAAAAAAAAAAACTCTTGTAGAGTCCCAAAAGGCACGTAATTCACTGGCAAAAATGACTTGTGCAACAGCTTAGTTTGGTCTCTGCAGGAAGTGAGGGTAATGGAATGAAACCGCAGGTGTCTGTTGGTCCCGCTGGAACTGGACTTTGCCTGACTGGGGGCAACATTTCGGCGATACGAGGTTTTTAATCCATAAAGTAAACAAACAGAGGGCTTAGTATAGCAACCGTGCAGTCACTGCTTTGAGCTTTGGGAAAGTAGCTCAGTCTGTAGTTACAGGAAGCCAAGGTTTTGCAGAACCTTTTTTTCCCCTGCTTTTAAGCGAGAAGCTTCTTGAGTATCCCTGTGCCCTTTCCACCGCGGGATCGTATTGCACCGTGGTGCTAGTTAAGAGAAATCCCAAGACAGGTTTAACAGGAACCTCTGAGCATCTGAGCGCTTCCTGCTTGTACTAACCTCTTCTGGAGAAGCAGGAAGCGTTTGGAGGTGGGCTTCGAGGCCGTCTGACCACAGCGTACCGGAGGGGAACAAGGAGTGCAGCCACGTCATGCTTCTTGTCGCTCTTGCTGCAAGGACTGAGGTGGTTCCATGGAACAAGTTGCTTATAGCGTTTTCTTAGTTGAGTCAGGGAGTGCTTTGCTCAGTTGTAAGAATTTTGTGGTATGACGGATTTACCCGTTGAATGGACTGATTCCACCGTAGGGTGGCTTCTAAGGGAATCTGCCAAGTTGAATTCTTAGTTCTGTGACCTACGACTCTTCATTTTTCTCCTCAGCGTATTGAGTTCAAGACGTTATGTTCTTTCTAATCTTCAGTGATCAAAAGGATCTGCATGACTTCTTGCAGAGAAGGTTGTTTGCAGTGATTTAGTGATCCTTGAAACAGGTATATGAGATGAAGATGAAACGTTAGGAAACAAAAGGGTGGCTTCGCTTACGAATACCGCATTAGTGTAATGCTCTGTTAACGTCTGGTGTTACCTTAAAGCTCTCAGGGGAAAAGCTGGTGCTGAATGACCACACTTCTTAAAAAGGTCTCTATCTAATGTTGTATTGTGAGGATTAAAACCGGTGTTTTTGGGGGAACGCAGTCTTCCCGTGTATATTGTGTGGTCTTAAACGAATACTAACGTACGCTTCGTATTTTCAGGTTGGGGATGTGCATGCTCTTCAGAGATGTATGTACACCTGTTGGAAATCAGGAAGGAACAGTCAGCTTGTAAGATGTCATAAATGAAGAGGCTTAGGCTCTAACTATCCTGTCTAGAGGATAAATCTACCACACTGTATATTTCTGCTGTTAGTAAAAATGGTGTGAGCAGCTGGTTCCTGTGAACTTATTGATTCATAACAGGCGGCATGTATTTTGGTCAAAATACACGTACAGTGTTAACTTAAACAGGGGGAAGTTGTAGCATGCTCTCACAGACTCCTCCCTAGCATCTTACTCTTCCAATTTGAGATTTGGACTGTGTGTGAAGATCAGATTTTGTTCCTTCCTTTTGAATGCTCACACATGGTTCCACAAACCTGAAAAACTCTTCTTTCTGCTTGGAATTTGGATTCGAATACAGAAGAGTACAAGCCTTACACAGAAATTAAATGTTAACAGTAAAATGTCTCTTTGCCTTGTTCTTGGAAACAGCTGAACCGAGGAAAAAGCTGTTTGTGTGTGTGTTTGTGCGGCTGTGATAAAACATCAGCACGCTTCTGGACGGTTACATGCATATGAATGCAGATCTGACCAGACTAAAGAAATAGTTATGCAAGGGTACTGCTTTCTAGGTATCATTTAATTACCAATGGCATAAGGCTTTTGAACACTAAAGTGGCAAAGGTTTAACTCTAGCTCTATCTCCATTTATCGGTGTGTAGATGTGACACTACAGCAGAAGTGTTTTGTCTGTATCGCCATTGAAGTCTTGGGTCTTATGCTTGTTTTAGCAGACGGGGAAGGGAATGTGTTAAGATGAGTACGTGTGAAAGTCGAAATGCTCTTCTACTCTAGAATGACTACTGATTTTAACGTCTGCTCTGAAATAAGTCTTCGTTTTGACAAGCACCACAGGGAAGTTTTTGCCCAGCTGTTGGCTTAAGCATCCCCTTCTCCTAGGAAAGCAGAACTTCTTGTCAGAATAAGAGGGAGGGGGGGAAAAAAGCATCAGAAATCATCCCATCTCCTCTGGGTTGTTGCTTTTGCAGGTGGGGGAGTTGCTTTGTGTAGCTTCTCGTGCACTTGATTTAGGAGCAGCCAACCAGTGATGGTGAATTCCGGAGACACCACTGAGAAGTTAATTTAGAAATGCTTCCTGAATGCTTCTTGAATATTTTGGGATTAATTATATGAGCCTTATTTGGCATCAATTAATTAGCCATTTTGTCATTAGGCTGTAAGAAGTGTAGATAGAATATCAGTGGGATTTATGTGCTGACCATGTTAAATACCTTTTCATAAAAAGAAAAAAATCAAAAGCTTCCAGACAGTCTCGAGTTTAGATTCTTTGCTATAAAGAGATGAGTTTTTAAACAAGCTTTTCCTAAACAGACTGTTTTCTCTTAAACGAGGGCTATGACGGAATGGGGAGATGGGCAGCTCCAGCTACCGTCCTAATCACTGAATTGTACACACAGCCAACGCTTTGTATATTATTTCTTTTGTAATGGGAATTGAACAGAATAAAAACTGTGTGCTACAACTATACGCAAGTATCACAGAACTTTAAAGAAAAAGCTTGGCTATTGCTTCAACTAGAACTACTTTGGCTCTGTAGAGGTGAACTGCATTTTCTTTCTCTGTAGAGAGTAGCATAGCAAATAGCTTTCACTTACCTAGTGAAAACTTCAATGGGTGCCTTTAATTGGTGGATTTTCCTCAGTTGATAAATACACCCTGAAATGAATTCTGCACAATAATGAATCTTGCTACTCGCTTCTGTTTAAAACCTCTATTGAGACCCCTTTTTTATGTAAACCAATGGAAAAATACAGATCACTCATATTTTATTCTACATGTAGCTTACCGTAACTAAGAATCTAATCCAGAAGTCTCCGTTCTCTGAAAATCCAGATGTTATTTAGTGGGTACTCCAACAACTATGGTTGCAATACTTGTAGTTCCAAGGATACGTAATTGAACTATCAGTGAGTGAATTTTCTAGGTAATCTGATTTCATGCCTTACAAAACGAAATCCTGTAGTGGCTTTCGTCTCATCGCCTCAACTAACAAGATTGGCTGATCTATATGGATGAAACGTGTTAACATATGGTGTCTGTATTGTCAAACAGGAGTGGTTATTGTACAAAATGCCCTGGAGTGATAAAGTTCGGAATTGCTGCACACGTGGATTAGTCTTAATTCCGACAACTGAAGTGAGAGCTGTGATGATTAAAGTCTGTGCATCTCGTCCTTTTAAAAAAGAAAAAGCCTAAACTACAACTTGCTAAGTCTAATCTTGAATTATTTTACAGTATCACCTTTAGTTTCTTTTTGATTGTATACATAAAATGGATGTAAACATATATAATAAGCATTTCTAAGATTTGTTCAGTCACATTATTGGTTCTGAAGGTCCTGAATATTTTTTTTGCAGATGATACAGCTCTAGAGGAAAAGCTGTCTCCACAACTTGCTTTACAGTATCTTTCGGCACAATGGACTCATTTTAAGAATTTTACCGGTAATCAAAAATCATTTAGGAACGAGAACACTGGACTTTGAGGAGCAAGAGACTTTAAAGAGAGCCTGGAAAACAGTCACTGAAACGCACCCGGTTTTGGGCCGTACGGCTTGGGAATGAATACCATCGAGACAGTGAAGCTTGAAGACCATATGGAGGGTCAAAACAATGATGCTTCTAATGGCTACACACGACCTACTCTCTCAGGCGGTGAGGAGACCAAAAATGGCAATAGCAAACCAAAGGGCTTGTCCAATGGCTTGCGAAAGACAGCGAAGAAATATCCCGATTACATCCAGATCGCTATGCCTGCCGAGTCAAGGAACAAATTTCCTCTGGAATGGTGGAAAACGGGCATTGCCTTTGTCTATGCTCTCTTCAACTTGATTCTAACAACTGTCATGATCACTGTGGTCCACGAGAGAGTGCCTCCGAAGGAGCTTAGCCCTCCCTTGCCTGATAAGTTTTTTGATTACATCGATCGTGTGAAATGGGCTTTTTCCGTATCAGAAATAAACGGAATGATACTAGTTGGATTATGGATATTCCAGTGGTTATTTCTTAGATATAAGTAAGTAGCTATGTTTCCTTCTCTCTGTTTCCAAAGCATTGGCTTCTGTCTTTTAACTTGGGTAGTAGAAGAAAGCTTACAGTACAATCTGTAGCTTTCTGGTAAAATAGGTCTGGCAGAAAATGATGAAGGGATGGCTATTAGAAAGTGCTCCAGTGTCCATGCTGGATACAGATGTGGTTTTCTCCTGTTTCTCATGTAGTGTTTTTAACTGTAACTTGATGTGTACTGTCACTCCTCAAACTTACTGCAGGACTGGGCTTTACAGAGTTGTGATTACTGAAATGGCTACGTTTAAACAGAGGAAATCAGTGATTTACTTTATAAAACAAAAACTTTTACGCATCTGAGGAAGAAGCCACTGTCTTCTACAGCAAGACTAGAAGCTTGTTCTCTTGTCTTGATAAAGATAGACATATACTTGACTTCTCAAAAATGAGAAGAAAAGAGGTCACTGAGTCAAGGGAAACCATACCTGACAGCATGCTTAAATCAGACTGAGGCCGTGTTCTGGTAGTTAGATAGCTTTGCTGGGAACTTTGTGGTAGTTGCTGTATCCTGCTATGATCAAGAAAGACTTTTTAGTATTTGACTTAAAGTAGTACTTTAGAGAAGTGTTTAGGCAAGGAGCAGTGGATGGAGCTGCTCTTTAATTCTGTGCATTTAGCTATCTAAGAAAGCTAGAGCTCTGTAACTCTTACACGTGTATCCTGTATGTGACCTTTGTAGCTAATCCTTTTTTCCCTCTTCCCTTACTTTCAGATCAATAGTGGGACGCAGGTTTTTTTTTATAATAGGAACTTTGTACCTGTACCGCTGTATTACTATGTATGTTACCACTTTACCTGTGCCTGGAATGCATTTTCAGTGTGCGCCAAAGGTAAGAGCTCTTACTTCCTAATTCTTGTCTTAACTTCTGCATGAGTCATTATGGCTCATTAGAGCAAATGCTAAAGTGAATTTGTCACCTTTTTGGGTAGGATCTCACCAACCTTAAACATGTCTATTCAGTTTTATTCTTTCCGATTGGAAGAACTTGGCTTAAATAGCTCATCCACTATGTTCTTTTGTTATGAAAAAGCTTAATTTACATCACTGTTGTAGAGTCCCTCAGCTATATGGCTTTAATAGCTTGCATGATTGCTTTGCCTGCAGGCTTTATCAAAGGCTGGGAAGAGGCAAACAAAGGGAATCTTAAACATCCTGTCAGCAAAGACACTTTGCTGCCATTGAAACAAGAGGGTTTAATCAAGCTCTGAGAAACTTGATAGCTCTTCAGGACTTTTTGTCCATGTGAATATTTCTCTAGTTCTCTAAATTAGAGAATTCTCTAAAAAATATATATATATCCCTCTGTGATACTATTAGTTGGAACTGGATGATCTTTAAGGTCTCTTTCAGCCTGAGCCATTTTATGTTTTTTTTTTTTTCCCCCTAGAATTAACCTTCACTTTAGGTGAAGCTGAGTAAAAGTGAGTATTTGCCAGATACTTGTGTGAAATAAAGACCTGATCTGAATGCTTTTTTTTTTTTTAAAAAAAAAGCCTCTAAAAAGCCTCTAAATCTGAGTAAGTTGTGACTGAGATAGTAAATCCAAAATTGTTTGAGTTACCAAGTTTAGAGATTGGGGGGTGGGAACACAAAGAAAATAAATACGTCCGTTTCTTCCTGTCTCCCCAACCCAACATAAGTTTGCATAAGAAATTTATCAACAAGTGTTTTCAGGTAATTTACCTTGTATCTTAACTTTGTTTTACTTTTTTTTTGGTGGTCTAGTTGAATGGAGATTCTCAGGCAAAGTTGCAGAGGATCCTGCGACTGATATCTGGTGGTGGTCTGTCCATAACTGGATCTCACATCCTCTGTGGAGACTTCCTGTTCAGTGGCCACACTGTAGTGCTAACACTGATCTACCTGTTCATCAAAGAATGTAAGTTATGGCGTATTTAACATACTTTTGTTGTTCGTGTCGTGCTGGGAAAGCACGTGGTAGGAGTGCATGTGAATCTGCCCTCCAAAAGTTACTGGTCAGCTCCACACAGGTTGTACGCTCAGATGCTTGAAAATACAAGATGTGACTTTGCAGAATGAAAATGTAGGTATAGTAAAAGTGGCGTGGGTTTTAAGGGCTTAATGTGACTAGACATTTCACTTCTAGCTTTATATAAAGTGATTGGTTGAAGCAAGCCAGCATTTAATTATTCATTGACAGGTTATTCAAATTTTGGCTAAAAGAGACTGCACGCTAGCTCTGTGCAGGCAGACTGATGCTTTGGGTCTAAAGGGACTTTTGTGGCTTGAGCATAGTCGTTGCACACTGCTTCTACATACAGAAGCAATGGGGTCACAGCTTCCCCTTCTGCTTTATAATGTTGTTGGGCGTGGGGAGGGTGAGGAATCAACTGATGCTGTGTGAGCAGCACAGATAGAAGTTCCACCAAACTGAGTGCCGACTTTTGGGTCTGATATATGGTAAGCAAGCAGTACTTCTGTCCTTGTAACTTGGCTGCTTACAAATGAGTAGTGAGGAGTTTCCTTTTCAGTTTGCGTGTTTGGAACTGGCATCTTCTTAGTGTCACATCCCAAGCTACGCAAATGCTAGCTTGCCTCGTGGAAATGCATCACTTTCACTGAAACAAATGGGACTAGCTAGCATCAGTTGAATGCCTCCATCTGTTAAAACGCTGAGGGAGGGGTTAAAATGCATTAAAAATGCTGCGTTCTGCCTTTAAAAACATGAAAAAATGCCAGTTTAATATTGTAAACTTGAAATCTGCAGGTGCAAGATGGTTTTATACGATTTTATAATAGAGGTTTAAGATAACTAATTAGTCTCCTGACTCGTAGGCCTTGGTCATCTGTGTAAAGTGAGTAGTACTGAGGGAATGGCATATGTAACTCATCAAAATTACCAGTACAGTACTAGGAAAATGGCCTAAAACCAAATTTATGCTTTAGTTTGTGGATGTAATTGCAGCTTAATGCTGTTCGCATACCCTTCAACATATTTAGTACAAGGACAAATGCAGATAACACATTAATTAGTGATAGTGTAATTCTTGTGCTTTTATCACAAAGGGCTGGAATACTGGTGTCATGCAAATTCTTGTAATGAGTCCTTGGCTGCCTAACTATTAGGCACATGTTTCTGTGGGGTTGTGCTCTGTAACTGATTCTCTCTCAATGAGGTGCTCTCTCACTCGATATAACAAATTCCAGCATTAGATGCAATTCATATTTTCCAGTTCAGTGGATTTATTTGCTTTTTTTATCCTTTCTTATTGCCTCATTTATTTCCCCCATACTCCAACATTTTTTTTCCCAGAATAATAATTTATATTTCTAGCCTTGTGTGTCTTGGGGCTGGTTTCAACTTACTGAAATGACTTGGCTTCCTATTTTTCTTTTTAATTGGTAAGTATGAATTGGCCTGTAATGTTCAGGGGGACTTGAAAGCTTACTGTTCTGGCATACGTGCCAAAACTGAAGTCTTACAGTTGCTGTTTTGCACAGGCCTATATCAAACTGTAGATGGGTAGGTTTGAGATCAGTAACTAGTCTGCAGGTGTGTAAAATTAAAAGCTGACCACAGGACCCCAAGGGAAGGGCTTCCCAAACCTCCCACTGCAAGAGGAATGAAGCCTGTTAGCCCATCAGAAGTTATGAATGGTCTTTGTGACACCCAAGACATTTTTCAACAGGGAGAGAAAGGAAAGGGAACTGTGCCACTGAAGTGGCTTAAATACATTTTGAAGAATAGCTTTGCTCCCACTTACTAATCTCTAATGAAAAAGTGTAAATTTGCACTGTTCTTCCCTGTACAGTGTAGTGTTTCGCAAAGCAGAGATCTCAGTGAAGTAGCTAAAAACCTAGGAGTTTAGGTACGGATGTCTCTTTCCTGTTAAATCTGTGATTTTCTGCTCTGTTTACATCAGTTCTAGACAGTGGACTTGAATGAAAGCTACCTCTAGTACAGACTTAAAGGATGGGAGATTCAGAGCAGCCAAGTAAAATAACTTTTTTTCTCTAGGATATATGGAAAATAGAACTGGTGTTAACTGGGAAACTTAAATTGACTAGAAAACAGGCGATGGTCCCTCTGCCTCTAGTGGCAGCTTATGTTTGGTTCACTTGGATTCATTGTAAATGTTTTATGCTTTAAAATTTAGTACTCTTACATCATTTTGTTTAACCTTCCTACTTAACTCATTGTGGATTGCTATCATAATAGATTTGCTTTTGTTTTCCCTTTACCTCCCTATTTTTACAGATTCACCGCGTCATTTCTGGTGGTATCACTTAATCTGCTGGCTGATGAGTGCTGCTGGCATAATTTGTATCCTTGTTGCTCATGAACACTACACTGTAGATGTCATCATCGCTTACTACATCACCACACGGCTCTTCTGGTGGTACCACTCCATGGCTAATGAAAAGGTGAGTGGCAAATAAGTTTAGAATCAACGTATTGCCTGCATTTGTTAATTCTGCTGACTGGCCAAAATTAGTTCTTAATTTCGAAATAAAAATGAGAAGGTCAGTATTGAAGTTTAAGCCAGTTTGTCAAGGAGCTTGACTTTACTATGGCTGAAGTAAATATTTAATGCTTTGATAATCTCTTTTTAATCTGGGATTTAAGTTCTAAAAAACATTCCTTGTATCTTGGCATTAAAAACACTTGTTTGAACTTGAATGTTTTATTGCTCTTGAGGATGCACAGAATAGCCCTTGATTATCTAAGCTTGTGAATCAACGACAGATAGCTTAGGTTGGTGAGAAACAGCATTTACCTAGACCATCTTGAAATTCCCGTGGCAGTTCTGCTGTAAATGTCATTTAAAAGTATATTATTCAGGAGATATTTTAACTTTATTTCAGTGTTTTCAAGTAGGAACATAAAAGGGCTTGAGAACTGACATTTTATTCTAGTTCTCAGCTACTAGTCATCAATGGAAACATGACATGTCTGAAAGGACTCTCCTTCCAAAAAAAAATTGAGTACTTTGTCTCCCTAAACTGTATGGCATTAGAGTATCCCCTTCTTAGAGGTGCTCAGTTTGTAGTGTATGCTGTATTATAGCCTACTCGAGTACTCCTCAGGTTTTTTCCATGCTAAATGCCATGTATTTACCTGCATTTTTGCAAGACAACATGCCTTTGCGGATATGCATGTGAATATTGCCTTTTTTGGTCTTAAATGACTATTAGTGCTTTAAACTGATTGTCTTTTTTGTGTCCTTTTTCTCCTTACCTACTTCTGTCAATGCAGACTCTAAAGGTCTCTTCGCAGACAAACTTTCTCTCTCGAGCATGGTGGTACCCAATATTTTATTTCTTTGAGAAGAATGTGCAAGGCTCTGTTCCTTGCAGCTTCTCCTGGCCAATATCTTGGCCTCCCAGCTGCTTCAAATCTTCATGCAAAAAGTATTCACGGGTTCAGAAGACGGGAGAAGACAATGAAAAATCTACTTGAAGAAAAGCATCTGCTCTGTTTTTTTTACCAAAACGTTAATGCTGTTACCAAAGTTCTTAAGAGGACTATGCTAACTGAAGAAGTGGACCAAACTTCTGTGCAATTAATTGGAAAGACAATTGTAGACGAATATATTGCCATTTTGTAATGTTTTCCTATCATCACACTGTACAGACCTATTCTTCAGTGCTAGTAGAACGCACCACTGATGGGACTCTTCCTGAAAGAAAATGGAGCAGGACTTGGCTTTACTAATGAGATAGAGGTGCCAAAGACCACATTAACACTTTCATTACTAACTATCGCTCATCCACAGAAGCACCCAGAAATGTCATCGGCAGAGGTCTGGAGTGTAAGGGCAGACACATGCTAAACTGTCAAAGCACAATATCAGTGTATTGAAGTATACAAAAAGTAACACGGTTGTGGGAAGTGGTTTGTTGCACTATCCTTGCCAATGAAGGTAAGACCTTTACGTGACTAGTAGAGCTCGAGGCGAGTCTTGCATATTTTCTCCATGCTGTGGGCATGGCTGTCTTACGACCCTAAAATACTACTACCACTATTACCTTCCATGTACTCTACTATATATCAATTTTTACATTTTTATTAATA
This sequence comes from Nettapus auritus, assembly GCA_011076525.1. Classification (NCBI taxonomy): domain Eukaryota; kingdom Metazoa; phylum Chordata; class Aves; order Anseriformes; family Anatidae; genus Nettapus; species Nettapus auritus. Next base: position 25,566,479 of record CM021768.1, on the reverse strand, counting down.
TTTTATATTTAAACTGTTGTGCTACCGGATAACTTTGCAAATTAGGAATAGCTGCTAACATCAGAGCTCAAGGAGCCTAAAACTTTATTTTTTAACAAGGACACAATTTCAAAGTCTCAGCCTATCCACAAGGCTGAACTGCAGTTAGAGCTATACAGTGACTGTTGGTGTACGTGTATGCATACACACAAAAGCACACACTGTGTAGTTAAACGTGTTAACCAAAACTGCTCATCTGAAAAGAGTGATCTTACTGTTGATAATTCAGGCAAAGTCCTGTTGATCTCACCTGCTTGAGAGACCGGGGCTATATTTAAAATGAACTTTTAATTTTAGTAGCTATTTCCTGCTGAAACTATGTAGCAAGTTTGCTTGGGAGCCATAGTTCTGCATCGAATTTATTTATTTTTACCTGTTGGCACATATTTCTGTGACTTATTGGGAAAAAACACACGAGGTAAATAAAAACAACAGTAGCATTTCTTCAATTATTACCTAAAATCATTTCGTAATAAATTTCACTGGGGTATAACTCATGAGAATTCCTTTTTTCCCCCCCCCAGGGTTTTAGTCCAACTTAAATGGCTGCATGAGCTCATTGGCTGAGAACGTAGGAAACTCCCAGGGTGTAAACATGTAACAAAAATGCAGATTAACAGCTACCTGGTTCTTGTTGCTTTTTGTTTTGTATTGCTGGGGAAAAAAGCAAAGTAGAAAATCAGCATACCGTGCTTAACAGCTCATTGTCTGTATTCATTTCTGCGGTTAACTCGGTTTCCTTTCCAAGTCGTCTTTTAATCCCGATAGCAAAGCAAAACTGCATTAAGAGTTGAGGTGGAAATGGTGTTTATTTTAAGAATGTCTTGAACTGAGTAACAAGTGTGAACGTAGTTTAAATAATGGCAACTTTGTTTTTAAAAAGCATCCAGTTGAAGTATTAAAATGCAATACAGAGTATTCAAATCTGATTTTTTTTAAGTTAAGGGGATCAATAACTAAGTTGTACATGAGAATTAATGTGCGTTTCAAATATTTTTGTGCGTTATCGAAGTAAAATACAATAAACAATGTTCATTACAATATACCCTTGGCAAAGCTTAGTTAAGAAAGAAGTTCTGCTGATGCTTGGTTTTGTTATTTTCAGTAAGCTTCTCAGGATTTTCTAACATGCCCCTGGAAGTTGTGTGTGCGTGGACATACCTACGCAGTCATTTGCTTGCTCCTTATAGATCTTTAGCTGCTAAAAGGCTGGTATCAAAACACTTGCATAAAAGTCCTTTTTTATTATTATACCACTGAATTAGGTCAGTGACAGTCTATAAATCTCCCAAGATGCTTGTTGGATCACTGTAACTTCATAGAGCGTAATATCTTTTTGAAGCTGAACTCTAGGCTTTGATATCTTAAACATGTTCACGTTAAGCCACTTCTAGTAATACCGTCTTCTAGAAAATCGTGAATGAATTTCTCTCGTGTTAACCATGCCTTGAAAATAACACGATGCAAAGCATTCCAGTAAGGAGCTTAAACAGTGGCTGAATAATAAATGCTCTGATAACATCGGTAACTAATCACCTGCATAGCCACTACTATGTCTCAGTGGGTTTTCTGTAAAATATCTGCCAAGTAGAATTTCTTCGTGCAGGATTAGGTTTCTTTTTTTTTGCACAGGAAACTCCTATTGATGGAAGGAGAAAACAGAATGAAAAGACTTTTTGCTTTTATTGGTCAACGTGAGCTTTCATTCTGCTGCTGAATTTGGTAGGAACTTCTATGGTAATGCAGAAGGAAAGTAAGTGGCAGCCCTAGCACAAAATACTTGGTTCCTGTTCTGGCTCAATCCCACCTTAAGCACTCAACTTTTCTCCACTGTATCAAACACCTCAAAAGGGTGCGTTTACTTTACCAAAAAAAAAAAATCCTCAATCTCTATGGCTTTAAATTGTTCTTGTAAACTTAACATGGATGTGATTGAAGACTTCTGGGGCCTATATATATGGTGATGAAATGGGGTAAGTAACGCTACACGGTAGTGCCTGCTGCTGTAGTAGTCTATCCAATCCAAAACACAGCTGGTACGTAACTTTAAGAACATAGTGATCATTGTATATGAACTGTCTGAGAGGGTGAGAAGAACAGGAGGATCTTGGGATTCATGTAACTCCTTGGTCACTTGATTCTAGGCATATTTGGGCTATATCTGCCCTGCTGTTTAGCAGAATGTTGTTTGTTTTTCCTGGAGGTATGATAATCTTAGAGATGCCATGAGCTGCACCTGTACTATGGCTATAAATAAAATGCTCCTTCTCTCTACTGAAGAGCATCTACATGTTGAACTTTCTAGGCACTTAAAAGCTATGCTTGAACACCTGCCTTACCAGCATGATTTGAATGCTGCTGGGTGCTCTGTGTTGCCTAACTTTAATCCAACGTTTATTGGAAATTCAAATGCCAAACTGCACTGAACAGCTTAACCTCAGCATTTAAAGTGTGCCGCTATGTTGGCATGCCGCAGATGCTTAATTCCAGCGTCAGAAATGACTAACGCTTGAAAGCCCTGTAAATGAGATGCCTGCTGTGTGCTTAGCACTCCCTTGTGGATGTAAACGGTACTCGATGCTCATCATTCTCCCCTGTTCTTGGAAAGACAGCTACCTACAGTTGGGGTAGTAACAAAAAGCTGCGCTGAACACTTGCTATGAACTGTAGCGCTGGATTTTTTTCAAAGAAGGGAGGGAAATCAAGAGTCTTCTGTTAAGATAATACAGAATACAGCCTTCATAGAACTGAGAAACAAAGCCAGTAATAAAATACTTTTGAGTTCTAGAATACTTCTAAGACATGAGAGAGAATTCTGTTAATTAGATCACTGCAAATCCTCTTACCCACATCTTAATTCTCAATCTGTTCAAGCTCTGACTTTCTCCCATCACTAGTATCTGGGTAGATAACCTGTCCTGCCGAAGTTTGGTACTGAACCAAATCCTTTGTCTCTTTTCAGCAGACGTGAAGTATGACTTATGGCTCTGGAGATCAGCGCCATTAATTTCAGTGCAAGATGAAGTCTGCCTGTTTACTATTAAAGGAACTTTCCCCCACATCTTTTTCTTAACTTACCAAAACCATCTTAAAGATTCATGGGGTAACTTTAAAAACCTGCTCAATCTAATGAGTGTATTGAACAAATATTTGGAACTAGTTTTCGTTTCTGGCTGACTTTACAGCTGTAAAGCTCCATTGGCATCTTTATAATTACAAAATGTTTTGGACTTGCCTAGGAGTCTTCTGTAGGTGCACAACACTAAAATGTGCTGTGCAAACTAAAAAGTTGAAGTGCTCTCTGTACCGGGCACTAAAACTAATGGGACTCTGGTTACTGAAAAAAGGATCTTAAAAATAAATACTTCTGTTGGCCACCATTCAAATGTGTTGCTGCTTAAGTGCACATAAAAATGTCCCAGCATGCCACCGAAGTAATTCTGCTTGTAAGTTAAGCTGCTTATGTTACTTTATGATGCTTTCCAGTGCAAGGGAGGGAAGAGTGCCAAGACACTGAGACTGAACAGAAAGCCTTTGCGTTTGTGGTACTTAAAAAGTAGTTGTGGTACTTAAAAAGTAGGGAAGATGAATACATCGGAGTGATCATATTATTGCTTTTTTTTTTTACAAGAAATTGAGCTACCGCTACAATTAACTTCCGAGTAAGGTAGAATTAAATTACATGCAGTAGTGCTGTGAAGAATGTATGACTGGAAAGTAACAGGCACCATGAAGCGGAGTGCTTAACAGTACAGATGCGTGTCTGCTGTCAGCTGTGCTGGTTCTCATCCATAATATCCCCTATAAGAAAAACATTGGGATAAGAGATGCTTATAGATTTAAAAAAAAAGATTAAATTTTTATGAGCAGTTCCTCCAAGCCGTTGCTAGTAGTTCTTGAAACAAGAACAAAGAGCTGTGATACCTACAATATACTGAACCTTGTCCTAGTTGGCTCAGGTTTCCTTGGATTTAACTATTTGTTTAAACCTTATTAACCTAGAAAGTATGTAAGCTATCCCTGCCTAGCCTGAAATACTGATGAAATGCTGCAGGAGAGAAGTTCTGCTTCTGAACTCATCGTTTATTTCACTAACTAATCTTTTAGTTATAAAACGATGTTTTAAGATGCAGTAAGTCATGCAGCTTCCAGCATGGATCTGAAATATTTCTTGGTGTTGAGAATTCTTTCTCTCCTGATGAAAGTTATTGCTTAAAACCAGAAGACGGCAACTCATTTTCCGTGAAAGTGTTTTAATTCCTAGGGACTTGGAACTTAGCAAATACTCTAAGAAGCTCTGTATCGGTGGTTAGTTGCTGTGGGCTAGCACTTAAAGGTGCAACCCATTAAAGGAGGACAGGGCAAAACAGCTGTTGCTGGAAGAACATCTTCAGTTCAGGTGACTCTTTGGTTGCATGCTACAGGTATTCTTAACTATACCGTAGTAGAAAAAAGCTGTATTTATTCTATTATGCTTAGCTGTATTCAAATGTTATGTTTTCAAATGATGCTCTACCACTTGGCACTGCCTTTCCTCTAGATGAGCAGTGAGTATTTGTCCTTCACTTGCTGTATGGTTGTTCCTAGGAGTTTAGTTCTGGTAAACGTCAATGTAAAAAATGTGGCTCTATTCTATCTACAGTGCCTGAGGTGTTTTATAAAGTCTTTGTGCGTGAGTTTCCTCTAGCAGAAATGCTCATCCTTCAAGCCATGACTATATAACATTAATTTCAGGTCTTGTATTTGCCTTCTCTATAACAAGGTCTTCTAGCGTTGGTGAAACTGGGAAGATTTTACGGGGGGAAACTACTTTGTGCCAACTGAGATTAATTTTCCAAAGGTATTTTTGCCAAAATATATCTGAAGATGACTTTTCTATTAAATGTGGTCAGAAACAATCCTGAACTCAAGGCGGAAGGGTGACCCAGGCACCGAGCACGCCTGTGCAGGGTGGTCTGTTCCACACACACAATACTGGAGGTGGAACACAGGCTTATCTTTTTACTGGGAAAAAAGACTGGGTTTTACTTGCAGAACAGACTGAGCCATCTTTGCTTGTCCTTTGGGGATTCTTTCAGACCAAGGGCCCGGCACCAAAAGTAGCAGCAGTTAAAAAGTATAGCAAAGATCACTTCAGTCCTTTCCGTGCTTTTCTCTTTTGTAAAAGGCAGACCACTGTAAAGCAGTTATCGGATAGCTGTGTTCAAGTCTGGTATTACGTCCAGCATGAGTTGAACATGAAGTGAGCGGGTCTGTTTGCATACCCCTTAAATCATGAGGGGACAGTAGTAATGCCAAGAAAATGGTGGGGAAACTTTTATCTCCCTACTTGCTTGCAGCTCCACCCAGTGAATTACATCTGTGTGGACCTTAAACAGTACAGCTGAACTTCAGCCTCTCCTCTGCTTTGGTTAACTTGTTATCAGGGCTTCTTTCTTACTGTAACAGCTGGTTTTACATTCCAATTTTTCATAGTTTGAGGCCATTCAAAATGCTGCTTACATTTTGCATAAGCTGCCTTGAGCTTCGGCCTTTATTTCACTTGCTTCTATTAACTACCTTCTAAATGGTGTGGTGCAGAAGAATGATTTACACTCAAGAAAGCTTCAAAATTAAGAATCAAGCCAAAAGGTATTTTTGCGAGACACATCTTTGCACTACTTGCGACTCGAAATCGTTTTCAAGTACAAAACCTACCATCCTAGGGCATGCTTCTGTGTCAGAAATGGATTGCTTTGAGAAATTCTTGCTTTGTGAATGTTTGGTAAGTTCATTTTGGTTTATTGACTGATTCAGGAAGGGAAGTGTGGTAAAGATGAGTTGTGGCTGTTCTGTCAGGCACCCAGCAACCTGAAAGAAAAAGAAAATAATGATCTGTGGGCTGCAGACCTTACCATTTCCATCTGACCTTGAGGAGAACTGTGGAGAACTATCTAAAAACAACCCAAGATGTCACTTCTGACTGCAATATGGTTCTGTTGTCATCAGCAAACAGCTTTCCTTGTATTACTTCTCCTAGGCTGAATTCCTAGCTTTGTACATTAATTGGAGCTACGTATCCGGCCTAGGAGAACCTGTGCCAGAAGTGTCGTTGGCTGCTGAGGAACCAAAGGTGGTAATACAGGAATGCTGTGGGGTGTGCCTGCTTAGATACCAATATACGGCCACTTTCAATTGTTTTTTTATGGCTTTGGGGTCCAGTTCTACAAACACATGCAGCATAACGCTATTTTAAAATACGGTACTACTTCAGACCTTCTGTGCTGCAGTTCCTATTGATGCCCGGGCATCCTTTTTATGCAAGTTAATTCTAATTAGCAAGAGTTAGCTCTCAAACTGTAAAATTTTCAGGATATTGTGACACTTTCTAGCACGTGAACGATTCTGGTGAAGTGGGTGACAACTCAGTGTTCCAGTTTGCTGTATGCCATGAGATGCTAGAGTTGTGATTTGTAAGACACTGCAATCTATGTTCACTGTATGAAAAACTATTGCACTAGCTGTACTTAAAAGCAATAATGTAAGCATCTTAGAGCTTATCTGAAAAGGTGCTATCTGCCGTGGTCTCTGCACTGTTGACCATGAATTTGGTAAACATGTTAAAGCAACTTGTCCATTGTGGTTTACTCACTTGGCACGTAAGAGTTGAAACTTTTTATGCTCAGCCTGTGTACTAAACAAATGCAATACTTTGGGCTACTTCCATGAACACACATTTTAAAATCAAAAATCTGTCCATTTATGGTGCTAATAATCTCATAAATTATCAAGAAAACTATCGAGAGCTGGTATTCTCTTCTCACCCATGAACATTAAGCAAAGCTGTTTTGACACCTTTTTCAATAAAGCAATTTTCTCTATATTTTAAGCTTGTTCCAAATGCTTTTTATATAAATATGACCCTTTTCTATTTATTTTATATAAAAAATTTAAAAAAATTGTAAATATTTTAAATGCAGGAAGAAGTTAGGAGTGCATATGGGTATAGACTAGAGGTCTGAGACTGAATTTTCATATATACTTATGATGGGTAATCTTTTGAAGCTTGGTCTAAAATATAAAAACTGTATTGGGTAGGGTTAAGGCATAGGCTAATAATTTAAGAAAAATGTTCTCTGGTTTCATCGCTATTGTTGAAGCCCTGAAGATAGAAAAAGAATGTGAAATGGATAAAACTGTACGAGAAGAACGCTCATTACTATCTAGTGTAGGTGCATCTCTTGCTGAGGGTTTTGAAAAATATTTGTGAAGGGAGATGACCACGTAGCCATGGCTAAAGAGCAGAAGTGTAACTTGACAAAATTACCGAGGTAATTTATAGTCAGACTTTATGAATAAAGGTGAAAGAGCCTTAAACTAAGACTGTTGAGACTATGGAAAAGTCAAGTCACTTTATAACTATTTAAAAACTTCATGAGCAACCTCTTAAGATAGAAAATTTTCTTGTGCCTTCTGTTGCAGAATATTTTTCTTTGTTACTGTTTTGTTGCATATAGCGAAGGGTAATGTGCTTCCTAATCACTTTAAATTGAATCTTCAGGCAGCAGTATCCGTTTTCTCTCTGAGAGAAATCATAGCCCTTTAGCTCTTGTCAAAAGCTCCTTACTTTTCAACTTGCAGTACTGAAAGCGCTGCCTGTAATGTTTGGGAACTTTGCAGTAGCCAACTCTGAAATAAGTGAGATTTACATATGAGAAAGTATGGAATACTCATTCCAGTTCCGGATGCTTGAACATACAGACGGGCTAAAAATTTCATCTGCAATGCACGTACAGGTACACAGGGGCAAGCAGGTTGCTATGCTCCAAAGCAGTTGCACCATAAGGTTTTAATAATCTGCTCTCTCTTATATACCAGAATAAGTTCTCCTGAATAATTTCCTTTTGTTACTTCAAGAAACAAACAAGCTCCTCTAAGATTTATTTTAAGGAACTTCTGTGTCTTTCCAAAGAATGTTCCAGTAATTTCACTTAAAGCAGAAACAAACAATTTAGGATAAAAGCAGAGTCAGATGGGTTTTTGGTTAAGATGGGTAATCTAATGACAAGAGCCTGTATTGTCTCATTGCTTCCCTCAGAGCTTGCTTTAGTAGTAGGAAATTTGGAAGAGCCAAAGAGAGAACAAAGTCATCTGCAACAGTTTTAAGCCACAGTGGAATATAACTTTCTTACCTTAATTGCAGGATGCCTCAGATAAAATTAGTTACTTTTTTTCATTTACTAAAACAAGTGCAACATTTAAAAAATATTAACAAATAAATGGCTGCATATATAAACACCCTGCAAAAATGAAGCCTTTGTGAGCATGTGACATGCACTTGACTAGTTAGTGCAGATTTTGTAACGTTAGCACCTGCTGTGAGTGACAGAAATGTGTGCACCAGTCTTACTCAGAGAACTTTCAAGTATCTTCAATGCACTTTTAACAAAGACTTTTTTGCAAATAAAGTGCCTGTAAAAATTAAACATCTAAAGGTTGCCTACAAGCTGAAGTAAAGCATATGAAAACACAGACCAGACTTGAGGAAAATAGGTGTTAAGACAGCAGCTATGTAGCTGTTGACAACATAGGCTGTTGACTGTTATATAGTCATCTATTAAGTGTTGATAGTATTCAAAGGCTAAGATAAAATTTGAGAAAGGAATATTATATTGGTTTTGAGGGCTTACTTTAAACTTCCAGTTCTGCTTTGGCCTTAATTCTGTAACTTGGTTATCTTTAGTTCAAATCAATTCATATTTCTTTAATCTTTAAGTACTAAATGGTTTATTTATTTATTTATTTTACTCCGGTGGGGTTGTTTGTTTGCTTGTTTCAGGAAGATTTTGCCTGTTAAAAGCAGAATCTGCAAATGCTTTGATTACTTGACGGAGGGCAAAACAGTGTGAGGAATGGATTTTTCCCTAAGCATATAAGTGAATAGGAGGTGGTTTTTTTAATCCCACTAACAGTGGGACTAGAGAGGATTGATTTCCAAGGAAAGCATTATAGTGCTAAAGCTTGTACATGTAGTTTGTAGGGATATAATAGGTTATAAAGAAAGTAATCAGTTATATTTTGATGTTAATCTTGTTTTAAAATGAGGCTATTTGGTTCTAATCTTATTTGGAACAACTTTGATTTTATTGTTCCAACAATTATTATTTTTAAATATTCTACATCCATTTAATATTTCAGAGTAAAGTTTACATTTCATTAGTAAAGTCCCTTAAAATTATAAAAATGCTTTATCAAAATTCATGCAAAATTTAACCTCTGAGCAAGCTAGAAGTGGCCATGTGCTGCTGAAACCCATCTTTCAATTGTATATGGGGTGAAGGAGAATTTCTTTAGTCACTTCTCAAATGAGAAGGCTGAGAAGGAAGTGAGACTAGATTACTTTTATGTGAAGAAAACTAAAGTAAAGCAAACTAATGTTTTTTTCAGCTATGCTGAATAGCTTAGTTTATTTTCAGACTGCAGAACATAAAGCTTTTCTTGTGACTGATTCAAATTTCCTTAATTAGCTAAATTTTCATGTTACCTCACGCTGTATCTTTCTAATAGATGTCCTTTTTTTTGTGAATGTTGTAATTAACCACTGAATTTCTGCCAAATATGGATGAAAAAATCTGGATTCTGTTCTGCTTTATGCTAATTTAAATGTGATCTTAGTTTCCACTTTGTTTCCTCAGTGGCTAGTAAAACACATGCTTGCTGTTAATATTAAAGAGATTACATCCACTTGCCTTAATTGCTGTGAGAAAACCTGACCTTGACCCTTTGAAGCTTTACCTGTGTCCAAAATTCCTGTAATTCCTGTATTATTGCAATAAAATCTTTTTAATATAGTCCAGCTGTTGGCCAAGAGCTGCTTGTCATCTTTTCTGAAATGTTCAACTATTAAAAAAATCAATGGCAAGTATTGCTTTTTTGTTGGTGGTGGTAGTCACTTTTAAAGGTGGTGCGCTTGCATTTTGCCCCATTTTTCTCTTTTCATGAGGAAGAATGAAAAGCACTTACTAAAATCACCGCTGCTCCCGCAAATGGTTTTGAAGAGCGTGCATCCCTTTGTAGGTATTAAATTTTAGTTTAGGGAAGAAATTGCATTGAGGTGTCATTTCAGAGGGCACTGAAATGGGCACTGCCCCCCCCCCTTCCCCCCAAACCCCAGGTTCTTCCTGTGGGGAAGGATGAGAACTGAAGGCACATTCCCTCTAAGAGGCTGGTCTAGGACCACAAAGCCTTTCTGTGCGATCCTGCATCCATCGAGCAGTTATTTGGAGCTGTGCTCCTTGTAGCCCTTGGCTACGTGAATACAGGAAAAAATGGGTGTATTACACAGGACCAGTAAGCTTCAGTAGTTGGTAAGGGAAAGAAGGACGATCTATACTTCCAGGTTTTCATCTATTTCCCAATAGAAAATAGATTAAAGAAGATAAATGGTGTTTGAATTTGAGTCACAGTGAGTCACTTCTCACAACTGTGAGAAGTCAGTGACTGTTTATGAGACAGACCTGCTGACATTTATCCAAACCTGACTTAAATTGTAACAGTGTTGGAGGAGGAAAACAAGAGAGGAGCTACTTCATTGCCATAGGTACCCTAAGCCTCCTCGGGGAGATTTTGCTCGGTATTTTCATAAATGCTTTTGCAACCATCCCCCTCAGCACAGCAGCGGGCCGCAGCCCCCCTCTGATTGTTGAACCGGGCGGGCTTCTGGGCTCCCTGCCCAACCTCGGGGTCGCCTTTAGACGCCGGCGCCTCCCAGAACGCCACCCGTGCCCCAAAAAACGAATCCCTCGGGCACATTTCCGTCGTTTGCGGGTTTTTACTGGCAGCGCACGGCGGCGCGGCCCGGCCCCGGGGCGGGCGGTGGGAGGGAGACGGGGCCGCTCGGGCCGCCGCAGGCCTCGCCTCCGCCATCTTAGGGGGAGCCGAGCCCGGCCGCGGGGCCGCCGCCCGAGGGGATGGCGGCGGGGACGTGGCTGCTGCGGGTCCCCACCGCCACCGAGCTGCTGCTGGCGGCCGTGTGCTGGCTGGGCTGCTACTGGCTGCTGCGGAGGAGGAGAAGGGGGACGCCGCAGGGGCTGCCTCCCGGCCCCGCGCCCTGGCCGCTGGTGGGCAACTTCGCCTTCGCCCTGCTGCCGCCGCCGCTGCTGCGGAGGTGGGTGCTGGAGGCGTGGGGCCGCGGCCGGGGCTCCCCCGTGTTCTCCCCGCACGTCTTCCTCACCGGCCTCACCAAGATGTACGGCGGCATCTTCCGGTTCTTCGTGGGCAGCCGCCCCTTCATCGTCCTCAACACCTTCGGGGCGGTGCGGGAGGCGCTGGTGCACAAGGCGGAGGTGTTCAGCGACCGCCCCTCCGTCCCCATCGTCCTCATGATCACCAGAAAGAAGGGTAAGGGGATGGGGTCGGGGTCGGGGGGAGGCTGGCGGGGCCCGGCTGTCGGCCCTGCTTCCTTTGGGAAAGTTACGGAATGAGCGGCATCGGTAGCATCTCCCTGCCTAACGGGCAGGATGCCGCGGTACCTCGGAGCAGGGAGATAGGGCGGAATTAGGTTGCCTTTAATTGCGGTGTTCACCGCTTAATGAGCGCGCTGATATTTAGACAGAATGGGTGAGCGAACGGCATCCCAAGGACCTAAATGCCTGGTTGCGTTTCCTCTCCTTGGGGTCGTGGTGTTCGTGCAGGGCTGCGAGGAATAGCCGGGCTGTCGTCCGGCGGCTTCGTGATCTCAGCTTTGCCCTGAGAAGAAGTTGCAGGTACTTTGGTGGTGCTGTGAAATAACCGTGTGCCCCCCCAGTTCTTACCCAGGTGACGATGGCCGAGTTTGGTCCCCAAGGTACGTGGCCTGTTGGTGTTGCTGAGATGTTCGCAGGTGGCTCTTCTGCCTGCAGAGCTGGCTGTACTCATGTGGGTTTCGGTTTTTAATAGGTCGAAGAGAGTTCGTTATCGTTTGCAAGAGAAGGGCATGGGGAGTTTAAACACGATGCTGATGTTTCCAGAGGTTGGACTCGGTGATCTTGTAGGTCTCTTCCAACCTCGACTATTCTGTGATTCTGGGATCCTTAGGTCCATTACAGCCTCCGTGTTTGAGGAATACTTGCTTTCCTTTTTTCAGTCTGGGAGGGCTAGCACAAGAGGCTTATCAGTACGATTGCTCTATTGAGAAACCGGTTTATCTTTTATTTTCAGGGCCAGGAAAATCCATTGGTTAGGTACCGGAGACTTGTTATCTTCGATGATGCGCTGTGCTGGAATTACCACAATTAAGATAAGAGGAAAGTGAGGGACCTAGACTGTATTTATTAAAAAGCAATCAGGTAGCATAGCTGTGTTTTTTTTAATGAAAAAAAAAAAGAGAGAGATGGACTAAGGATACTGCTTTATCAATATTAGTCAGATAAATCTTACTGGTGTGCAATTTTTACAGTGCATGGGTGTTTTTAGGTCCCATAAGCTTAGCAAGGACTGAGGGTGGAAAGGGGAAGAGCCGCTAGACCAATTTTAGCTCTGCTGCTGTAAACAAACAAAACCACAGCCCACACCAGCCCCAAGCCCTGGAAAGCCAGGTTGGTTATTGATTGGGCAAATTCAGCCCCAAATAAACCTGTTCTCTCACCGCCCTTCCACGTATTTGATGACACCAGTGCTACCAGGAAACTTTACATGAAAAAAGGGGATTTGAAAAGTTTGTGGTGCTGTTTTTAAAGTGCCAGATAATAGACATTTGAATAGGTTTTCTAAGGATTCTGTTTGTACAGAGAGGGTGAAATGCAGCTGATTCTCAGCTTGTACAGACTCCTCATAATATTCTGCTTATTTTGTTTAGGACTTTTGAAATTGGGTCATGTGTTTATATTTTTCAGCCCATTGTTAATACTACGAATAATGTAATCAGACAATTTGCCTTTAAAGATTGCCAGCTTTATGTTACATTGAACTGTTACACCTCTGGGATTGCAGACCCTTCAGGGTACAGCTGTCTCGTGGATCTGTAAATTTCTGCGTTTCTATCTATAGATTTCTCATTTGTTTATTCTCCTTTTTGTCTTAGGTGTTATGATCGTGAAGCCTTAATAGAAACGTAGCTGACGTTAAGTATTGAAAAATGGTGCGTCTTCCTGGTGCCAATTCCTTGTGGCCATTTCTCTTCCACTTGAACTTAGCATTAAGATTTGCAGTTGACAGAAGGATTGATGTTGCTTTTATAAAGTAATGTTTTATTTCCGGAAAAAAAAGATCATGTCACTACATTAGGAGAACAAAAGCAAAACTAGCCCTTGCTTTGGTGACTTCAAACGTTCTCAGGTTAACCAAGGAGTCCATCAGAAGTAGCTGGTGGTTTATTTTGGTTTTGCAGCGGTACCTCTGGTGTGGTCTGTTAGTTTAACAAGAGGCGTTTCTGTTCGTAAATGAGCAATATTTACATGAAGCTAAGGAGTTGGATGGTGTTTCGTAATGACATAATTATGGAGAACGCGTGCCCGGAGGCACCAAAATTGTGGAGATGCAGGTCAGGTTTGCTCTGAATCTGTCTTCACCTTCCCTGGGTATTTGCCGCACGCGTATCCCTTACTTTGATTACAGCTAAAGAGAAAGCATTGGTTATAATAAATATGTGGTGCTTCCAACCAGCTGAGCTCTACCACAACAGCTCTCTTACTACTTCTCCTCAAAGGGAAAGGGGGAGAAAGTACGATGAAAAGGGCTCAAGGGCTGCAGCTCCGGCCCGGGGCCTGCTCCTGTGGGGGCTCTCCATGGGCCGCAGCCTCCTCCAGGCCACATCCACCTGCTCCACGTGGGCTCCTCCACGGGCTGCAGCGTGGAGATCTGCTCCGTGTGGGACCCATCGGCTTCCTAGGGTTGCTGTAAAGGAGTTTTGGGAGAGCTGTGTTCCTCCTCCAGCTCCTAGCCCAACGCCTGGGACGGAGCTGCCATGTAACTTTTCCTTCTCTTCTGGCTTACGGGTTGCAGGCCTGGGTGAGTGTCTCCTCTTGCAAACAGAGCAGCTTGGTTTCAGACTGCTTCTTTCTCTTCCAGGTGTTATTTTCGCGCCTTACGGCCCTGTCTGGAAGCAACAAAGGAAGTTCTCTCTGTCAACGTTGCGGCATTTTGGCGTGGGAAGACATAGTCTAGAGCCTAAGATCATAGAGGAGCTGAAGTTCATAAAGGAGGAAATGCTGAAGCACGGAAAGGACGCATTTAATCCTTTTCCTATTATTCGCAACGCGGTGTCCAATGTTATCTGCTCCATGGCCTTTGGCAGGCGTTTTAACTACGAAGACGTCGAGTTCAAGACGATGCTGAAGAACATGGCCCGCGCGCTCGAGCTAAGTGTGAACAGCTACATGATCCTGGTCAACATCTGCCCGTGGCTGTACTACCTCCCCTTCGGGCCTTTCAGGGAACTTAGAAAAACAGAATTAGATATTACTGCTTTTCTAAAAAAAATAATTGCACAGCACAGGGATACGCTGGATGCAGCAAATCCCAGGGACTTCATTGACATGTACTTCCTCCATGCCGAGGAGCAAAAGAACAACAAGGAGAGCAGCTTTAACGAAGACTACCTGTTTTTTATCATTGGTGACCTGTTCATCGCAGGCACAGACACAACTTCCAACACGATCTTGTGGTGCCTGCTCTACATGTCCCTCTATCCTGATGTGCAAGGTAAGACTACGTTTATTCTAGGTGTTCTGTTCCGGACTGTAAAACTCTAGATGGATTTTCAGAAGCAGAAGCAAACAGCTGCCCTATAGAAGTCGGTAGGAGTGCTGCTGCTACACGTGGATGTGCAACTTGAAAGGTCGGTATGTAGAAAGACGGGTACCCTGCTTTGGGATGATGATCTTTAAGTTAATGCTGTGTGCTAACGATCTGAACTTCTCTTTATGCTGTATTTCTTCTGCTTTGGGACAACTGTCTTTTCCAAGCAACTCAAGTGAACCTTGGCTCTTTTTTCTTTTTTTTTTTTTTCTTTTTTTCCTTTTTTTGGGCATTTGTGGCATTCCAGGCCTAGAGCGGCAATGTAGTGAGATGTAGCGGTGAAGTCCGCTTGCAGGCCTCTGTGATCAGGGAGGTTCCTGACCCTAATGACAGAGCCTGGGGAGGTGAAGCACTGCCCACCGTGGAGGAAGATCAAATTAGATGCCACTTAAGCAAATTGGGCTTACACAGGTCCACTGGGCCAGCTGGCAAGCAGCTGAGGGAGGTGGGTGATGTCAGCCGCAAGGCCTTACCCTATCAGCTATGAACAGTGATGGAAGTTGGGTAGGTTGCAGATGACAGGGTGAAAAAAGGCGAATGTCTGCCCTCCGTGAGGTGAATTTGATATTGAAGTTTGGATCAGATAACCTCCAGAGGTTACTTGCAACCCAGATTATTTGATGGTGCTGTGATCAAGTTACCATTTGTGATAGAGTTGTCCAAAACACCTCGTGGTTTCTTGTGGATATCAAAAATACCGGTGGTATTGGAGACATTACAATATTAAAACAGTAGTTGCTGGAGTTATATTCCAGGATTTCTTAAGTTTCCATCAACAAAGACTTAAAATTCATTGTTGTTAAATATTTTTGTGTGCTACATCTTGGGACGGCGCATGCAGTTGGAAAGACAACATTTTTTAGTGCTGTTTAGCAAAGTTAACGTAAGCAAAATAAAACAAATGATTTATTAATTTATCAGCAGCTTCTTCTAAAGTCCTGCATAGCAAGTACTTCCCACTAGGTTGTCAGGTGTACGCAGAACCTTGGCAAGATGGACAGGGTAATTCTACTTCAGTTTATAATAGCGAAGCACTTTCCCTTTGTCAAGATTTCTTGCTAACCTAGAGGGAAGAAGGGTAAAACATCAGGTATATAAGAACAATATAAACCAGGAATACTTTTATCGAGTACCTGAGATTTTTGAGGTTTTCAGGTACTTCAGTTGCTTTACCAGTTAGCAAATAGCTGCTGTTTACAGCCCCTATCGGTCTGGAATAACCTCTTTAAATAGGTCAGGATCATAGTTTGTTGTACAAATAATCTGTGTCAACACAAATTGCTGAGCAAAGGTTGCAAGATGGGGCATCACTTCAGTATAGGGCAGGCAAGGTTCACAAAGGACAAGTTTGGAACAGCGTCGCATGGGCTCGTTCTGTTTTTGTAATGATCCCAGGTTATCACCGCTTGCCTTGATAGGCAGTTACAAGAAATAGAT
This sequence comes from Nettapus auritus, assembly GCA_011076525.1. Lineage (NCBI taxonomy): Eukaryota > Metazoa > Chordata > Aves > Anseriformes > Anatidae > Nettapus > Nettapus auritus. Next base: position 25,550,249 of record CM021768.1, on the reverse strand, counting down.
ATGTTCTAAATCACACAAGTGGAAGGGTTTTGTGGTGATGTTCTCTCTTTTTCTTCCTTCTCCCTGTCAATATGTTTGTCTTATTTCCTACAGGAAATACAAGCAATGCGTAACTTCCAGCAGTAGTGAATGGTGCAGACAGATACCTTCTGGAAAGGCAAACGAAGGGCTGCTTGGGGTGGGGGAAAATCAGGAAGTATGTGTTTGTCTGTGGAAGGCATTTTCCTTTTCACATGGGAAAGAGAAGAGGGATGTGTGTGAGTGCACACTCCTGCATGAACGTGGATGGAGGCGGCAGGGAGTACTTTGTTTCGGTCTGTTCCCTGACTTGGTTTTGGCCCTGGACTTCTGAAGATCTGTGAGGTTTTTAAGTACATGTAGTGGAGCGGGTACCCAAGGGCCACACCACTAGCAGACCTCTTACCGTTGAGGTGTTTTTTTGTTGTGTGTTCTTCATAGGAGAACTTGTTTTCCAAGCAAACCCAATAGGTGGCAGCAAATACTCACTGAACACAGCCCGTACAGCGTTTTGGGGTGCTTCTCTGTCTCTGAAAACGGGAAACTTTTTGCATCGGGCTTTTATTTAACCTGGAGTCGGCACTAGGAAGAGAGAAGAGCAAAAGCTTTAAACTCTCAGAAGCCTGGATTCCGTATCTTGGAAAAGGGAAGCTGGACAACCACAAAACGTTCAGGATATCAAGGGTGGAGCATGAAAACTGACTTTTTATTTTGGGTGAAAGGCTAATTTGGGTGTCTTCCCCTCTTTCAAGATCGTCTTTTGCTGTGTAGCCACATTCCAAGTTCCCTGGAATAAAAGCAGCAGAATCCAGGACAAGGGCGAAGGAAATCTTGCCTCTTGGAAACTTCTTTTAATAGAACTTCGTGTGCTGAGCCTTCCGTGAGAAGAAAGGGACAAACAAATACTTGGACCCTTTTTGCTTCGCAAGAATGAGAGTGGAGATGAGCTCATTGATTTATGTTTTTCCTTTGCAGAAGGGCTGTGTGGGGGAAGGAACATCTGATGCCTTCCTGGGGCAAACTAAGGTTACTATTACAGTTGGATGTGGAGCAGAACCTTTCCTGTACTTACAGCAGTGCTGTCAGGGTCAGTCCTGTCAGTAGCTTTACTCTGGACAGTCGTTGAGATTGCGCTCGGTTGTTTTTCTCTTAAATGAGTCTGTTCTCTAGGCTTCTGCTGGCATAGCTCTTTCTGTTAGGAAATCACGTATTACAGTCGTTTTTGACAAATCCCTGTAAACAATGAAGCATAGACAAGTGAAATTGAGATTATGCCTTCTCACATATTGTGCATCTTTTTTATTTTTCTCGCTCCCTTTGAACAGAGAAGGTTCATGCAGAAATCGAAGCGGTTCTAGGACGCGACAAAGTTCCCTCTCTCGCCCACAAGGCTCAAATGCCCTTCACAGAGGCAACCATTTTGGAAGTGCAGAGGATGACGGCAGTGGTTCCCCTTTCTATTCCTCGAATGGCTTCAGAAACCACTGGTAAGCATTTGTGGAGACTCGTTAATACAGTGTTTCTTTTGTGGCTGAAAATCTGATGGGACATCTGGTGAGGATTTACAAAGGCCTCATTTATGTATCGAGACGTGTAACTTAAGTATGTCAAATGCCCTTTAGAGCGTGGGTGGGCTCAAGATACTCACCTAGGTGAGCAGCAGGTCTGACCTAACATCCAGAAGTTTTCTAATTTAGAGTTTGTTTTGCAGAGGTCAGTTTGTGTTAACTAATGTGCCTAGTGGTAGCCAGAAGCTGAGAGGCCACCTTTGTATCTGAACAGCGGAGTTGTTTTTGGCTACCTGACATAGAGGTCTGAAAATACTAATTCCACTTATACTAATTGCTGAAGCTGACAGGCATGTACCGTACAGAAAACCATAATAAATATTCTTTTCAAAGTCTCTTTGTTGGCTATGTTTTTGTAAACGTAGCTGAGAAGTGGGTTAAGTCAGTGGGAGGTAGCAGTACTTGGCTTTCAAATCCAGTACGGAATCGATTGGCTTTTTTAATGTTTTTGCTTGCAGGACAGTGAGGTGCAGCAAGCTGAAATGAGGCTAGTCACTCCAAAACCCTTTTGTGCTTACAGTTCCAAACCCATCCTTCTTCCTTATCTTCCTTATATAGGCTGGCACCAGTCACCTTTGCCTCAAGCTCCTGCTACATTTGCAACCCACAGCTGGGGTTGTGTCTAATTTTTGTGGTGTTTTCCAGTCTTCTTTTTTAAGAAGTTGTCTGTGTTTGCTGCTAGCGGTTTGTCAGATCCTCTGTCTTTGTGCTTTTCTTTGAAGTGCTGCAGGGATACACTATTCCGAAGGGCAGCGTGATCGTGCCCAACTTGTGGTCGGTGCACAGAGATCCTAATATTTGGGAGAACCCGGATGACTTTCAGCCAACAAGATTTCTGGATGAAAATGGCCAGCTAATTAAGAAAGAGGCATTCATTCCTTTTGGAATGGGTAAGACATCCACGCACGGTCATCAGCTGCTTGGGGGTGGTGGTGTTTTTCAAGCACGGGGCCTCAGAGGCGTGAGACTTAAAAGGCCTCACAGGACTTACTACAGAGCTTGTTTTGTTATTTCATTTGGTGGCTTGCAAAATGGGTTGGGTTCCTCAGAGCTCCAGCTGCCAGGCAGAAATGGGAAATGATGAATCTTACTTGGACGATCCTTCTCCTACGGATGTAAGTGCTGTTTATATCAAGCAGTAAACCCAAGCAAAATCCAGACTCAGATACTGGGGACCAAAGCTCTGGAAGTCTGTACCTGCCTCATAGCTTGGGCAATTCTGTGTTTGGGATGTGTTAGACCAGGAGTTGCACGTGTTAACAGGTGGATCAACAGCATAAAACAGTAACACATCTCTTTCTACCTGTTCTTTAGGTAAACGTGTGTGCATGGGAGAGCAGTTGGCAAAAATGGAGCTGTTCTTAATTTTTGCAAGTCTAATACAAAGTTTTACCTTTGTGTACCCTGAAAATGCTACAAAACCATCCATGGAGGGAAGGTTTGGTCTAACGTTAGCTCCATGTCCATTCAAAATAATAGCTTTGAAGAGATGATCCAGCGTCACAAACGATGAAACAAAGGAATACTGCACTTTTTAATTCCAGCTTTATTTTCTTTCCAGCTTATTTTGATAATTTCTTACCAGAACAACAGTGACCGTGTAGACTTTCATTTCGTATCAGGGAGAAAGATCCATTTACAATTCTGGAAAGAAAACATTCTTTTGGTTAGCTGTTGCATTCCACGGATGAACTGACTATGCAGTTTGCAATTTGATATTAAAACTTGCTGGGCTTGAGCCCTCTGTCACGCTAATGCTGTCCATTTGTCAAATGTTAATTATGGAAGAATGGTCCAAAACATCTGTTGATACTTTAATGAATAATGGTTATTGTTTTGGTAAAAGCAGAATGTGAACATTTAACTTACCAGATATGTGAAGGACATCGTCTAATACCAGACGAATTAACAGAGTGTTAGCCCTTTCTGTATAAAGAAACATTCTAGCAGAGCCTAAATAACAACAAATCTTTTTTTTAGAAAGACTAAATGACGCTTGCTTTAACCTTGGAGCATTCTTTCTTGTGAGGAAGTCATAGGTGTAGACTGGATCAAATCAGTCCCGCTTCCTGGACCCAAACTTCCTTGACTATCAGGGCTCACTGTAAACACGACATGCATGTACCAACTCAAAAAAAAAAAATGCCAGGCTCACTTGGAGGCCAAACAAATCCTTGGAGGTGCCACGCTCTTCACCTGGGGGTGTGAAAGGCGTGTGCAGCCTCCGGGCGCACGTGTTTTATTCCTAAACATAAGAGCTGATTTCCCTAACGCAAAGCAGAAGCCTCTTTTCTCTGGTGCCAAGCAGATACTCAAGACTCTGTGCTGTCAGCTCACACTCGCTGTTTTCCCCACGCCAGAAGTGATGGCTTGTTCTCTGGCTGCAGCCTGGACGACACCAACAGCCCGCTCACCAGGGAGGCCTCTGCGTGCGTAATCCTGAAGCTGGGGCTCGCACTCAGGACTTTCCTGTACGGGCGGTGAGGATAGTACTGCCATAACCTTTTTGGTCTTGAGAACTGGAGTCTTGCGTCAAATGCGCATCAATATGACACTACGGACATAGGTCTTACGCACTTAGGCGTATAAAATGAGGAATCTGACAAACCTGAGGTCTGGCTGTAGAGGATGTCTCTGTGGTGTCTTCCAAATGCAGTAAAAAGATCTGTAGTACATATAAAAGTAACATGACAGGACCTTACACTTTCCTCATGCAGGATTTTGGTGCTGTTGACCACTTTCAGAACGAGCATCAGGGAAACCTGTCAGGTATTTCAGAACGGGGCACTCAGTAAAGCCATTGAAATAAAAAGATCTCTCAAATGTCTAAAGTAGTCTTTGAGGGATGTGTAACAATTAACCTTCACATAATTTTCTTAACAATCCTTAAATCTCTTTACATACCTTTTGAGCTATCAGAGTTTCATATTAGATAAAATAAACTTCTAAGGATTTTTTTTTCCTTATTGGAAATACAGAAGATACTAGCAGTGCTCCTGATGTCAAGTTTACAAGACTGGAACGTGAAATAGACTGTAAAGTGAGACTGGGAATTCTGTAGCGGAAATTAAACCTAAACTGCAAAAGAAAATTCAATCCGTAAGCTTTAAATTAGCTGTTTCTGTCTCTTTTTAACTCAAAGTTTTAAAGCCAACTCGTGCCTAGCAAAGACTGTAAGATACTTTGGGCTTCAATTAAGCCTTTCCTTAGCTGTTGTAAATAACACAATGGCTTAGTTTCTGAATAACGAATTTGTTTGGTCTGGTACCCCACTGTTTTTGTGAGAACTTCCAGTTCTTATAAAATCTAAGTTTTTACTGTACAGGTTAGCCCATGCTTGTGGATGTTTTTTTGTTCGGTTTGTTTTTTGGTATGAAGTGTTTGAAAACCAAATTGCACAATAAGAAGCTGAGTTTGCTACCATTGCTAATTAACTTGCACTAAAGGCTGACTTCATTGGAGTAATAAACATTTATTTCTTTAGCTTTATATTTTCCAATGAATAAGGTACAGTTGGGATTTTTGACTGGAAATCCTTAAATGCTTAATTTGAAAGCTAAAGTTAAATGCTGATAATATTTATCTTTCTGTTGAAATGCCTCTATAAACACATAACGATGTTAGTGTGCAACTAATGACATATAAAATCTCTGTCCTTTTAATCATGAGGACGTATTTGAAGAGCACTTTATTCTTTTATTTTTTAAAGATTCCAAATAAGAGATGATTCACATAATCTCCTAGTGTGTGGAATTATATATTTGTGCGTGTCTTGCCTGCTGGATTTAGTTTAAAATGTCAACTTTGAGAATTATCCTCCTACAAATAGCACTTTGAAGGTGTAATTTTTGGTGATACCTATAATCAAACACCGCGTATTGCGACAAGCTCAAAACAGCGATGTGATGGTGCAGCCTTGTCAACGTCTGCCTGAATACAAGATGCTGTTGGAAATGACAATACAGACCTGCCTTTCATTGCTTCCAGATGCACTGAAATTGTTGTAGGATGCCACAAAAGTAACTAAACAATAGCAATGCAACGTTTGTGTTTTCAAAACTGCGTTGCCATCTTTGGTATACTGTAAGCAAAGTGGCAGCAGATTTGGTTTGTATTGTAATTTTATCCTTCCCTTCCCTTTTTTTTATTGGAGGAGGAAGCATCTCAAATGCCTTATTGAAAAATGTACGTTTATATAAATGGATGGCTATTTCTGAATGAAAATGTCTTTATTTCTGAAAATTACTTCAGAATTTGTTTCAATGTAATTTTATTTTTAATAAAGTCATTCCTAAGTAAGTGCTTGACAGCTTTGCACAGTTATTTTAATGAATTCCATATGTTGGCTAAGCTTGCTGTATTTGGTATTTTACATGTTATGTAAAACAAAAAGCTTTTGAGTGAGAAGATGTTACAGAATGTTTTGGATGAGGAATCAAGGAAGTAGTGGGAGGGTGGGGGCATGAAACTGGGAAAATATAATACCAGGCATGTTACGAACAAGTAAGAGTATGTCTCTTCGTTCTCTCAATGCAGTTTTACAAACCTTGTTACTCCGAAAGAATAAAAGGAGGAGAGAGGTGCGGAGATGAAGAAAGTAAAAGGGAGGAGGTGCTAAGAGGAGATGCACGGTCTGAGGAACAAGGTGGGAAGGAGCAGAAGTGTGGGCAGAGTTGAGGTGTAGTTTTGTTGGACCCCTGGTGTAGAGGGCAGAGGTACTGGGGCCTGAGGTGTGCAAGGAGAGGCAGGAAGCCCTTGAATGCAGAAGGGGAAGGGATGAATGGGCCATAAGTGAAGTGTTTGTTGGAGAGAAATGGGTTGGAGCCCTGCCTGGTGCGCTTGGAGAGCTCAGCACAGAGGGTTGACTGCTCTCTGTGGAAGTTCTGGGTTTTAAACCTGGAGTTATGCTGCAAGTAGTTTGGCACAGGGCTGTGTTTTAGGGGACGGTGTTAATTACTCGCTCAGTCATCTGTACATGCAGGGAACGGTGACTCTGCTTTCTTGGGTGAAGCTGTTCCCAGCAGCCTGCTACTGTTCCTGACTACAGCCAGATGAGGTTTAATGAGAACATTTTCTGTGTTGCCCTTTGTACTCAAAGTGCACAGATAGAAAAATACTTCAGCTCTTTTGAAGAAAACAAGTTGCTTAATGGTTACCTCCATGCTGACTCAAGTGAAATGCGCTACAGTTGCGGTGTTGTCAGCTGTTGCTGACTTGAAGTGCTGGCCGTTCTGGTTTTGGAGGAATTAGTTGGAAAATGATGGCAGGCAGTGTCTGCTAAGATTTACTCCTTAGTATTTGTGAAGGAAGGGCTAGACCTGGGGGATTTCTACAGTTCATGCAGGCTTGAAAACTAAGTTTCCATCTAGTTTGGAAGAGAAAAACTAGATGACACGTTGCACAGCAGGCCTGATTTTGAGGAAAATAACCTGCTGCGACGCGACCAGCTGGAGGGCAGCACGGTGGCCCCTGCTGTGAAGGACCGACACCTAAGCAGCCTCCACACGAAGCCAGCCCCTGGCTCCCCGGGGGCTCCAAACGCGCCCGGCCGCGCTTTTATCGGGTTGACCTTGGGGGACACAGCGGTGTGACAGCAGCCCTCAAGCGGCCGAGGAGCAAAACCCAGCGAAGGAGAGAGAGATAAATAGCCCCTGCCGGGTGCCTCTCCCTCAGCCGGCCCCGGCTCCCCGGGGCGGAGCGCGGCTCTCGCCCCGCCCGGCTCGGCCCGGTCCCGCCGCCGAGCGGCCGCAGTCTCCTCGCTGCCCGCCTCCGCCATGGCTTTCGCCACCCGACGCTTCGTGCGAGCCGCCTCCTCCTCCTCGTCCGCCGCCGCCGCCGCCACGGCGGCCGCCAAGAAGCTGATCGTCAAGCACGTCACCGTCATCGGCGGCGGGCTCATGGGCGCCGGCATCGCGCAGGTGAGCGCGGCCGGGGCGGGAGCCGAGCGGGGGAGCGGGGGCGGCGCCGCCGCCATGACGGGGGGGGGGGGGGGGGCGCCATGTTGGGGAGCAGGGGGGCGCCGCGGGCTCCGGCGTTCCTCGTGTCCCCGCCGGGCGCGGGTTTCACTGGGTCGGAGCCGGGCCCGATCCCCTGAGCCTGGCCTGACCCCCTGGGCCTGCCCGAAGAGAGCGAGGGGGAGCGGAGGGAAGGGAAGTGAAGGGAAAGGGGTGAATCCCTGCTCGCTGGGGAGGCGCCGCGTGCTGCCTGCCCGCTGCTGGCACCGTCCCGCCGATTTCCCCTTGGGTGTTCTCTCAGGGCTAGTCGTAGAATCACAGAGTCGTTAGGGCTGGGAAAGGCCTTCGAGATCATCCGGTCCAACCATCACCTTACTACCAATGTCACCCGCTAAACCACGTCCCTAAGCACCGCATCCAACGTTTCCTTGAACACCCCCAGGGACGGTGACGCCACCACCTCTCTGGGCGACCCGTCCCAATGCCTGACTGCTCTTTCTGAGAAGAAATGTTCCCAACCTGAACCTCCCCTGGCACAACTTGAGGCCATTCCCTCTAGTTCTGTCACTAGTTACCTGTGAGAAGAGGCCGACCCCCAGCTCCCCACAGCTTCCTTTCAGGCAGTTGCAGAGAGCGATGAGGTCTCCCCTGAGCCTCCTCTTCTCCAGACTGAACACCCCCAGCTCCCTCAGCCGCTCCTCACAGGACTTGTGCTCCAGGCCCTTCACCAGCTTCGTAGCCCTTCTCAGGACACGCTCCAGGGCCTCATATCACTTGTCAGAATATACTGCAGTTTGCACGCAAATTATTTAATGCTATGCCTATTTCAGCACATATCGGTGTTAGAAATTCTTGCACTGGAGGGACACACAAACATTACCACGTCTGACAACCTTGTTCCACAAAGCATCCAGACAGGTACGCCTGCAGGAGCTTAGAGCTCTCCCACCCAGCATACAAGGCACACAGGTGACCTAGGGTGGGCAGCACATGTGCATCTTACCCTCAGGACAGGGATTTGGGGCTGCATGTGAAGGGGCACATCTGATCCGCCCTGTTAGCAGACTTCTGCAACCTTCGGTTTTATTGTTTCAGAGTAGAAACCACGGCTGCGCCACTGCTGTCCAGTTGCTCAACTTTAAAACTTTCCTCTTGTTAAGCCACAGATCTTCAGGTCAGACAGGTAGGCAAGAGGAACTGAGGTTAATGTTCTAAATTATTTAGGGTGGTTCTTATGACAGTGTGGGGGCTATTTATAAAACCAGGCAGTGTATAATAAATATTTGAAAAATGTAGGGCTAAGAAAGAAGCTTCGTCTATCTTGCCAAGGGAGCGGATCAAGTGACATTATTACTAGTTACTTAAATACCGTATAGCAGCTAAAATGAACATTAGGCTGTCAGTCATCAATAGAATTATGGAGCGGTTAATATTTAAACAGCACTTATTTTCCCAGTGTTTAATCTCTGGCCTTTGGCTTTCAAGTTCATCTTTAACCTGATTGCTTTGTGACTGAACAGTCTTGCCAGTGATTTAAGATTTAGATAATCACTTTATTCACAGACAGAGCTTGTTGTCGAAGGTACCTGGGTGCTTCACAAACAGTAACTGGAGCATCCAGCATCCTTCAGGTTGGCACCGCTTTCCCCAGGTGGAAACCAGTAGGGAGCTGGAGCACACAAATAGCAATGCTCCTTTTTATCGACTTAATGGATGACCTGCTCAGAGGTGAAGATCTTTCATGTTCTTGGCAAATTTCTAGCAGGAGGCATGCAGGGGCTGTTTGTTTGTTCATTTATTTATGTATTTTTGCTAAGGAATAAGCTAATTGTTTATTAATTTGTCTGGTAACAAACGCTTTTCCTCAGCCTGATACTAGAATTTGAGATTTCCACTGAAGGAATCTTCAAGTAACAACTTTGAAGAAAGCTGTTCGCATGCTTGAGGAGCATGCACACTCTGCAAAGGTTATAATTCTGTGGAGTAAGTGACTAAATACGCATATTCTGTTAGATTGCATGTTTTAAGGAGAAGTTTGTCAAGAGAAACACGTGTGGTATTTGGCAGTAACAGGAGCTGTAGCGTTCTACCACTGTTAAGGACCGAGGATTGTTTTGCTGGCCATCTGCCTCCGATTTATCAGTCCAGAATTAACCCAAAGCAGAGATGATTATGACAGAGCAAGGTCTCCTCTGCACCCTAGTAGTAAAGATTTTCCTCCTGCTTTGAACACTTAAGAAATCATCGTTCTTCTTTCTCGTACTGTCAGAAGCTAACCAGGGCATGTCTGGAAGCCAGGGGATTACAGTTTCTCATTCTGCCACATGAACAGCAGCATGTCAGCGTGAGAGACGCATTAACTGACTCCCCAGCACTGTTGTGTTTCATATGTAATATTTATAAAGATACTGGGTAGAAGAGTCTGTGATAGCGTGTGTTTGAATTGCAAGGAGGTGATGTGATTTCTTGCCATTTTTCTCCTTTCCTGTAAACATACATGCGTTAAGAATGAACTGGAAAAAGGGAGATCTTAATTTTTCTATGATTTTTTTTTTTTCTGAAGAGAAGAGGATCTTGCTTTGCCCTTGCAAATGAGAGCAGCAGGTGAAGAATTAGAAATGGAAGTCCAATCTTAATTTAAAAATTTCTTACGATACAGTTGATTTTATGAGATGGCCATGATGAAAATAATAACAAAAATGGATGAAGAAATGTCCAGCTGCAGGCTGACACCGTTGCAAATGCCACAGTGCTTCTGTCTAGAACCAGTCTGGCGTTTCTTTATTTGCTGGATAGGTGAGGAAACTCGAATGAGAATAGTGCCACGCTTTTCTTCAGGAGGTCTGTGTTTTTCACTTCACCTGGCTGGGTTGGAGTAGGTCTTGTGGGCACAGGAGGTTCTTCAAACTCCGGGTGCGAGTTAGATGTAAAATGAAAGTTGCAGAAGGTAAGCCCCTAAGGTGTCACTCCTTCCCCCCAAAAAGTGGAAACACGTTTCAATGTCGGTTATTTTCTGCAGTTCTTATATTACAACTTTGCTCAGCAGTTCTGAAAATGAAGATAGCCTGTTGCTAGCTAACAAGAGGAATGTGAATTAATGAATAGCAAACGAACAGCCCTTTTTGCTTAGAAGATCCAAGGCTCACAGCTAAGCCGCTTCCTCTTCCCAAGACAGATGTTCTTTCACTTCGCAGAGATGCAGAATCCAGCTGCCTCCAAGGGGTTTCTCTTTCCTTTTCCCTCAAGTCCTTTCTCCCTTCTCCTCCACCCCAAATATTGGAACATTTTAATGATTCCTTTTTTCTAGTAAAGTGCGTAATTCTCGATCTGAGGTCCTTTAGCTCCCTTTTGCGTAATTCTGGTCGATTGTCTGCCCCATCCCACACCAGTCTGGCTGCTGGTGATGTTGATGTTGAATCTTAACTTGCAGATTGCAGCAGCCAGCGGTCACACGGTGGTGTTGGTAGACCAGTCAGATGAAATCCTCAAGAAGTCTACGAAGGGGATTGAAGAGAGCTTGAAGAGAGTGACAAAGAAGAAGTTTGCGGATAAGCCTGAGGTTGGCATCTTTTTATTTTGTACCATTAGGAGAACTTAGGGTGATAAAATTCCTGTGCTGGAGTTCTGATGGTGTTTTGCAGCTGGGCATTACAGAGCACACTAATGCACTGGCTTAAAAAATAGCTCTTTTTTTTCAGCCCGATGAAGAGCTTAGATTTTCTTCTGGTAATTCAGGGAGGCTGAAAGACGGATGTCTTCCCTGATTTTCGTTCCTTCAGCCTCTAGAGAAAGATTTAAAATAGCTTGGCGACTTTGTGAAGCAAATGTTAAATGCAAAATGGTGCCAAATAATTAATCCTGGGGTTTGGGGGGGCTCAAAAATACGTTACAGCACATCCGCGGGTTTTCACGTAAAAAGGAAGGAAATAATTGTTGCAAATTCTTGTGATGTTTCAGGCTGGTGCAGAATTTATTGAGAAGACCTTGAAGAACCTTACGACAAGCACAGATGCGGTAGCAGTGGTCCACAGCACGGATCTGGTGATAGAAGCCATTGTGGAGAACCAGGACATTAAAAATGAACTCTTCAAGAGGCTGGATAAATTTGCTCCAGAGTACGTGTATTTCTCCTCTTTCATTTTGAAACTTGCACCGTTAATTCTGCGTTTTCTTAGCTGTTTTTCTTAAAAACAGCAGGTTTTCTCCTCAGACTTACTCCAGACTGTCACGAGGTAGGGATACTTGTCCTGCCAGGTACGTGTTACGAACACATTCAGGTACATCCATCTGCTTTATTTACTCGTTGCGCTGCCTTACTTGATGTGCCTCGTGGTATGATTAGACAAGAGGAGGTTTGTCCAGCTACTCAACGAGTTCCAAGCCTGCTCTTCCCAAGTCAAATCTAAATGCAGATGCGCAGCTGTAGAAACTTTCAGAAGTTGCAGCTTCTAAGCTGCACATCAGAGCCAGCTTAAGCGAGATAAACTTGCATATTGCAAGATTTTGGCAACAGATCATTGCCGGTTATTATGTTTGAGCTAGCAGCGTCCATCTTTTCTTACCACACACTGTTACCGACGGTCTGTGCAACTCGCCTTGACCTGTATTTGATAACTGTTCGAAGTTCAGCGATATCTAAAGCTCCACATGCCGTTACGCTGAGCGTGCAGGCTCAGGAGCCTGGTGGTTGGAACGGCTGGCTCAGAACCACAAGGCCTTGAGTGCTCACAGATTGAACCTCTGACTAGCACAGCTGGATCGGGGGGTGTTGGTTAGGAGCTATTCCAGATTGTTTAACTAAGAACCAAGCAGGCTGCAGCTTGAACGTGATGTCAAGGGAGGAAGGGTGTTATCATTAATGGATTTCAGCCTGGGGAGGTTTTCAGGCTGCCTCGTGTGGTTTGTGTTCAGAATTGCCTGGCGTTTCTGGGAGTGATAAATGATCGCAAGAAGCGTTGCGCTGAGGACATGGTAACTTGCTGTTAGCCTTGGTTTCACAGGCAAAGAAAAGTAAGTAGCTGCCTTCGGCAATTAGCAGGATACCTCCTCAAGGTTAGGTTGTCCTAATTTGGGGAAGACAGACCACCCGCTGCCTGAGTCTTCCTCTGTTTTTAACGGAGAAAGCTAACGAGCAAACTGGAGGGTCCAAAATGGCAAAGCACCTAGGAGCAGCCAGCAAGGAAAACTGAACGCTTGGAAAAGGCACAAGGAAAAGTAGGGACTTGGAGCCTCGTGAAATACTACATGCATTTGGAACACCTGAGGCTGCTTTTAGTGAGACTGAGCAGTTTATACATAGAGCTGCCTCCAAACAACACGTTCTGCGTTACAGAGCGTTGAAGGTAGGGGTGGGTGAAGGTTCAGGTGTGCTCCTTGGTGCTGCCTCAAACACGACTCTGCAAGGTAGGCTGTGTGTTTCAGTTGATCAGACACGGTGATTAATCCCGGCTTTGGAACATAAACTGTACGTATGCTTGTTTCTTCTTCTATGTTGTATCCTGGGTTTCTTTTGTTTCCTCAGGTGGAGCACCACCTGCCCCTCTCACGCACTTGTCCTGTGATGACCTCTCCAACAAACATAAACCCGGTGACAGAACAAAGCCAAAGCATTTCATGAAAAAAAATAGCACACAACGAGCTTATTTCCTCTTCCTTTTCTTCTGTGCAGGAACCAGCATTCCTCCGAAAGGCGATCTGTAAACGGAGGGGGATGAGAAAGCTGTCCCGTAATGAGACACATTTTTTTTGGTGGTTGGGTGGAGAGCCGATTTCTCTTAAGTTTTCAGAGAACATGCAATGAACAAGGAGAGCTTGGCAGCCCCAGAGGGCGCTGAGAGCTTGGGGTGTTCCTCACCTGGGTAACCGAGCAGGTAAAACACTGAGGGCCGCTGCTTGGCCTTAGGACATCAGCCTGAACGCATCCTGTTCGTCGTTCTGAGCAGTGCTTTGCAAAATGCAGAGTATAATAGGTATAAAACACACCTCCAGGTTACGCTCACCTCTCTCATACAGCAACTGTTCCTGCCTTGTGCGGTCATCATCTTCAGAACGGGGGATAAAGCGTTGCTCCCCACTTCTGAGTCCCGTTTCCTTTTCCTATGTTGGATCAGTCCTCGTGCTGCTGTTCTGAAAAAGGTTTTTTTTTTAGAATACCTCTGTGGTTTTCGTGGTCTTTGGGGCATTTGAACAATGCAGCACTTTCCCAGGAGGATGATAATGATGCCAAAAGAATTTTTGGAGCGTCTGCTTCCCTAAGAGCTCTTTCCTTCTCTTAATCTCCGGCTGGTGGGAATGCCTAGCAACATCTCTAGGTTTAGGGTCTGGCTTTAGAAATGGGAACCCAGCCGGGAACAGGCCAGCGTTTTGGGACAGGGCAGGGTGTTCAGAAGCACTGTGGTATAAAAGTGCGATAAAAGAGGTTTTCTTCCACGTTCACCGCTTAAAAAGCTGGACTGTAGAAGTCAGTCGTACCGAAACGGTGTGTTTCTGATGGCTTTGACTTTGCTTTTAGTTTCTTCCGATGGCCCACTAGATGGCACCAAGTGAAAGCACACTGATGGCTGGAAAACCATCATGAGGGCTTCCCTCCCTCCTATCGCTGCTTTAAAAAGCCTTCGGACTGTGCTGTCGCCTGAAACGTAGATCTCTGTGTCACAGAGGCATGGCAATTCTGTTCTAAACTCAGCTGGAATTGGTTGCTCAGAGCAGAAAGTGTAAATCAAACGCCCTTGTACCCAGCACCAACGTAATGCCTTTTTGTTTTAGAGTTTATTGGATTTACCTGCAGAAGTGATGCTGAAGTAAAATCTCTTGCTCTAAGCCCATCTGTGAGATGTAATCGTTGCGGTTTTACACGTGGGTTCACAAAGCTTTTATTTTTTAATGAACATTTGAATTATTTCTACGCAGTGACAGATGCTTAGGGAAGATAAGCGTCCTTTGGATCCATTGACCTTGCAAGGTCAAAGCTATGAAGTGTGAAATACGACTTTTAGTACCCTGTCTAAGGACAACGTAAGGCCCACTTTATGGTGGGGGGGAAACAAAAGAACCTTTATAAGAAGCATAGGCAGGAATTCTCAGGGTATTTTGTTTCCTTCTCCTTAACAAATTTTCAAAACCGAGAAAACAGGGAAAAAAAATTGAAATCAATGTATTTTTTTTTTGTTTGTTTTTTCGGGTAATATTTTTTTTAATGCCTCTATAGGACGTCCCCATGACTTAGATGTAACTTCTGAAAGCTCTGTGTGGAAGCTCAATTATATCTTAGTGGAATAGAAGCAAAATACCAATCTCGATGGATGTTTGACAAGTCCAGTAGGGTAACTTCTTGAAAGGTAGGCTGACGCAGCCCAGAATGAAGGTGTGGTTTCAGTTCTAACTTAGTTCTTGATGTTGTGGTTTGAAGAAAAAGCCATCGAAGTTCTCTGCGTGATGTCAGCACGGCAGGGCTGCTGAGGCTCCGAGATGTCTCTGAAAAAAATCATTACAAATTGGAATTAGGAAATGTGTGCCGTGTCTCTGACGAGGTCTTCCACCTCTGCCTTGAAAATGGTGTGATTCTGTGTAACCTTCGCAGCGTCCCTTCTTCTTTTTCTCCTCACATCTTTGCTCTGGTCCAAAGTGTCTGCCAATTATCATGAGATTTTTTTTTTGAGCTCCAAAACACGGACTTGACATGTCACGTGATCGGGTTTCCATAGATGCGTAAAAAAAAACTTCCATCTGATTTTCAGGATTGCTGAAGGAATCACTTGGAACAGATTGGGGGCTGTAACAAAAACGTTCTGCTCAGAGAATCTTTCTTCTTTGACCTGAGACGGTCTCCAACACGCGTTCTGGGGAGTCAGGAACTCACACAGCTCTTCCTCTGGTTATCCCATCATTGCTTTATTTCTGCCTCAGCAAAAGGAAGGTGATCATCTGCAGGGATCTGTGGATGGCTGGCCAGTGGATGTCTCTTTCTGCGTGGTGCACCGACCTCCTGCTGTCAGAAAGCTAGTACAGTCCATGCGTTTCTTTTTCCAGGCACACAATATTTGCAAGCAACACCTCGTCCTTGCAGATCACGCAGCTGGCTAACTCCACCACCAGGCAGGACCGCTTCGGTGGCCTCCATTTCTTCAACCCCGTGCCTATGATGAAGCTGGTGGAGGTAAGAGTCTTGCACCGCCTTCGTAGCGACCACTTAGTAATAAGAGCAGCGCGGGTGTCACCGTTGAGAATTCAGCCTGATGCAAGGCTCGAGCTGAGTTTGCAGCTCTCTGATGCAGAACGAGCCACCTCTGGTGATGAGGGGGTCGAGGGGCAGGTCGACCACGGAGGTAACTCCAAAGTTCCCTGGTGAGCTGCCAGCAGACGTGCCCTTTACAGGGACTGTTTCAGTCCCGCAGGCCAGCTGATGAATACAAACTATCGGCAGCTTAAAATCATCCAGTGACTGACGGAGGAATTTGATTATTAACAGTGGGGGCTTGGTAGGAAGCAGCGTGCGGGTGGACTTGTGCCGCCTTGTGACTTCTGAGACACAAAGTCAGGCATGTTTATTCAGTCTTCCAGATGATTTGTCTGGAAGGGTTGAAGTTGCGTGTCTTGACGTTAACATTAGAGGTCCTTAAAGGTTGGGGAAATACGTAGAGAGTAGCCTTTGCGAAGTCTTCAGAAGTTTTTCCAAGTATACTCTCAGAATTTCATGTGCTTCACGCACTTAAACGCCGTAAATCTTTTTCCTTTGTCCCACAAGTGATTAATTCTAGTATTATTTTGGTGACAAACACTTTGAGTAAGTTCTGCCTTACTTTGGAACTCCCGAATTTCACTCGATGACACCGTTTGGCTTGTTTCACATTAAAATACGTACCATGCACTTCCTTGCTCTGTGTCTTTGACTGGATCCATCCCCCCTCAAAAAAATGTTTGAACCTTCTAGCTGAAATGGGCAAATGTCATTCAGAGTCAGCTGGCAAGGACTCAAACGCTTGCAAATTCCCTTGCCCTAACTTCCGTGAATTTTTATAGTTCAGTATCGCATCCTGTGTGTTGTGATTAAATGGTCTGGGGAAATGTAGGGAGGAAAGGGAGAAATTTTATAGGTGGTGGCAGAGAGAACAGACATCTTAGCGTAGTTCCGTAGGCTGACATGCCTTTATTGGTTTCTCTGCTAAGAACTGATTTATTTGTGAGGTTGAAATGTTCCGTGCCTTGTCTCAGGCCTAAAAAATGATAGACTTTAGATGTCTGAACTGAACTTCTGTGAGGTTTGAAAAATACCGAAGATATCTATCAGTATTTGTAAAAAAGACAAAACAAAGCAACCCCTTTGTGACTGCTGTGGGCAGCATTGTAACTGGTGTTTTCTTCACCTGACTTACGAATGTCCTTGCCCAAAGTCACTCCACTTGATGAGCAGCATTTGAATTTCTTCAGAACACCAGAGCTCTGCTTATTATTCACGTGCCTTAACCCGGCCGGCAGCTCAACACCACACAGCCGCTCGCTCGTCCTCCCCCCTCCCTCTCTGGGATGGGGGAGAGAAACAGGAAAGTGAAACGAGAGTTGAGATAGAGACAGTTATTACTGATATTACTGAAACTGCCAGTCATCTGTCATGGAAGCTGTCCTCCAGGCCTGTCACCACTCTCCAGTAACTTCGCATCTTCTCTGTTATTTCCGTAGATTGTTGATCTCGTGCTCAGAAGAGCACAGCTGTGAGGGGACTTCTTTCTCTAATCATTCAAAAAACTGGTGGTCGTGTTTAAAAATTCTCAAGTGTGTATTAAAAACTCGTTCTTGAAACTGTCACAGCCTTACATAGGTATCTTGGATATTTTTATCTAATAACGAAGTTAAAAAAAGCACTTTTTTCTGCCGAAAAACAAGCCTTCTCCTCAGTCCTTGTCTGTGTGTTGGCCTTAGGTTATTATTAATAACCTAATTGGTTATTAGGATATCTGGGGCGTGGAAATCGGAGTGACTTAGAACTGTATGAATAAAGAGGTCGGCTTTAACTGCTTACACGGAGCAGCTTTTACCACACATGAAGTCCAGTTTCAACACCAGTCTCGCAACCAGTTCGGCTTCTGCAAGTCATTCTGCGTATGGTGGGGGGTAGGTCACTAACAAAGAACAAATACCGTGTAATAAATAACATACCGCATCCCAGCTCCAGTGAGGTCTGGAAAATACTACGTGTGACAAAAGAAAAAGGCTCATTTGTGAAGAAAATCAACACGGGAATACGCTAAAAACCTAAGAGGCTGTTGCATATCTGAACGATTTTAAATTTGCTTTAGAATTACGAATCTGTCTCATGTTTGCATTGGGCACGGAATAGATGTTTCATCCTTTATATCAGGTTTCATACCGTTTATTAATTTTATAGTATGGTTTTCTAGATTAGTGCCGTGTTTCCCAAGACAGCAGAGACTGTGTGGCTTTTAAAGCTGGTCTGTTACACTGTTATCTCTACACAGGATCCTAAAAAAATAGTCCTTTTTACCTATCGCACTGGCTAAGTGGGAAGGTACCTCAAGGATACCTTGAGAACATGTCAAGGATAGCTTGAGAACATGTAAAACGCTGTACTTGAAGATATATTTCTGTGTTTGTTGTGTGTATCTCTGCTTTTTTTTCAATTTTTTTCAAAACAAACGTCATCTGAATTTCTGTAAGTGTTCTGAAATCTGCTTTAATCATCGCTGCGTTGGCAAATTCCGCTCAGAAATGTGCTTATCTCTCCCTTCCCTCCTGTTTTCCAGGTCATCAAGACTCCAATGACTAGCCAGAAGACTTTTGAGTCACTTATGGATTTCAGTAAAGCGGTAGGAAAAAGTCCTGTCACTTGTAAGGTGAGTACGGTTTGTATTGTACGACGTCCAGAAAACTTGTTTTCCTTGAAAACTTAATTTTAAGAAAGTGGTTTTGAGGAGATTGTAAGAGCATTTCAGGAATTTCCAGACTATTTTTTTCCCAGGTTCACTTCCATATTAAAAACATTTTGACAAAGAAAATGCCCTCGTTTACCACAAATTCCTCCAAGCAGAGGGACTCCGGACATCTTCTGCAAAGCAGCAAAACTTACAAGGGTCGGAGCATACCCCTCTGTTTTTCCTTTTCCAATCCTGGGCTGGAAAGCTTCCAGAGGAGCTCGTCTTTAGCTATGTCAGAGGCAAGACTGCTACCTCTTGTACCGTGAAGCTGCTGGCTGCATCCCACATGGCGTGTGCTCATCGCAAGATTTTAAGGCTGCAGTAACTACACCCATATTAATCTTCATTGCTTCGCAGTTCTGTTTTTTTTTTCCAGAGGAACGCCCCGCGTCCTCAGCACACTTTTTCCAAATCCATTAAGCTGTGGTCTGGGAAGCTTTGTGCAAGCTATTGCCTAAAGTTTCACAACCCCCAGGAGGCATTTGGTCATCAAAAGAAGGGCCTGCGATCTGATAGTTACCAGTAATTCAGCATCTGAATGCTGCCCTCAGATTTAGGCTGTGCTGCTACATTGCTGCGTGGCCTTAGGTGACTTCTTTCCCCTGTTTCTGTCACAGTTTTCCAGGGTGGGATACGGCAAGTGTCCGATTCAATATTGTTTATAAATGGGTAAGGGTAATGCAGAAATAATGGTCAGTCTCCACGTTTGAGTTGTTCTTTTCCTGTTTGCAGAAGAAATGGCAATTGTTTGCTTGAAATTCTCTGGTTTAAATGCTGAGATGCCATGGAACGAAGCAATAGAGATCTGAAACAGTTGTAGTAATGCTTAAAATAATACTCGGTTTGCAAAGCTCTTTCTTTTTTTCTTTGTATTTTTGACGTTGATTAAAGCAGCGAGCAGTGGGGGTGAGGTAGAAGGCTGAGCCAGGAATTCCAGGAGGGAACGACACACACACGGAAAAACTCTTCGTATCCTTCAGAAAACGCTGTCAGCAGAATTTTGCTAAAGAAAAGGCATTTTCCAATGGACAGCATTACATCGTTTTAAGACGAATGAGTTGGACTTGTAGTAGTCTTAATTGCTCTCAGTCATGATGAATGTTTATGTGCCATGCCTGCTTTGTGAAACTCGTCTTTTGTGTTTGAATAGCAAGCAGATAAATCAGATGAAAAATACAGTTCAGAGCACAGCAGAAGCTGACGATTCAATAAGTGTCTTCATCCGCTTGTTTAATTTACGTATCGTCTGAGTGCAGTAGTTGTAAATGTTTATTTAGAATCCCTTTTCTGTTTCTTTTGTTAATTCTCGTAGGATACTCCTGGGTTTATTGTAAACCGTCTCCTGGTGCCGTATATGATGGAAGCTGTTCGACTTTTTGAGAGAGGTACTTGCTGGGTTATTGACTTCAGGGGATGCTGACATGCTGTGCTGCTAAGTGTTACATCCATTCAGAAAGGCGTGGTGGTTCCCTTAAAACTTTCACACCTTAAAGGCTGGAAGTGGGTAGTGCGCATCAGGCCCGAACCAGTCTGTGTAGCTGGGAAGAGCTTTGACATGCCAGAGTCTCGGAGTCAGAAGTTACTGATTACCTGTGTGGGAAATTCCTGGTGGTGGAAAATGTTTCTGGGTTGGAAAGGCGAGTGTAGTACCCTTGTAAAAATGGCCTCTGCCAGCTGATCAGGAACCCTCTTCTCTGCAGCCCGAGAGCCCGTTATGAAAATGCCTGAAAATCCCATCGTGGGGGACCATTAGGAAAGTTCTCCTGAGGTTCCGTACGCTGAGCTTGTGAAATAAAACACCAATTTTCAGGTAGAATAAGATCCAATACTTAGTATCCTACTACAGGAATGGCACACGAGTGATTGGGGCTCAGCCTTTGCTCTGTAAAAACTCCTGCTCCTCTTCCAAGTCCTTCTTAAAACAAACCTTCCTTAGGACCTTCCATCGCAGTTTTGGTCTTTTTGACGTTGATTCTGAGGGCAGGTGGAAGCCGTCAGGAGATCCTAACGAACCACACCATTTTGAAAGCATTGATAATTGTTTTGAAAAGGAAACAAGCCAATAACGTGAGTGGTTAAAGAGGAAATTTTGAGTTTAATTGCTTTTATTTCGAGCGTTCTGCTTGTAGCTGCATGCTACTGAAGGCTGTCATTTGAAACGTTTTGTTTTTGAAAGCACCACTTTTTCCAGATGAAAGCATCGCATTATCAGGATCCCACCAAATACGCTTGAAATATTAAAAATCTGTTTTATAGCACATGGAAGGGGTGGTTTGATCTCCAGAAACAAATATAAACCAACACTGCTTGTTTATCTATCAACAGATGTACCTAATTACATCTCAAACAGAGAAAAGAGCGGATTTTAGTGGCTTGAAAAACAAAGGCTTGAATGCAAAGGGACATCGTTCTTTTGAAAGTCACAGTTTTAAATAGCGTATGGGTGTTGTAATGTGTGTAAAAGGGGTGCCTTTGGTGAGTGACGTCTGTCATTACATATATTTCAGGAGATGAGAGAACTTCTAATTAAATGTAGAAGAAAACAGGCACTGAGATTGTATGTTAAAATCGAAGGCTCTCTGCCTAGGCAAAACAATGTTTTGATTTCATCTTTATTCTGTTTGTATTTTGTTCCACAGTGTGATATTTCCAAACTTCTTAAAGTCCATTTATAAATGTTTAACTCTGAAGACACCGATGTAAAAACCTGATTAGTGTTTCGGAAAGCCTGATGGTTGTCTTCTGATTCATATTTTTTATCGAACCGCGTTAAATTTTTATCACGTCTTTCGCATTAATTCTTAGAGTCGACACTTGAACCAGATTGTCAGCCACGGTAGTAAAGAATTTGGGTCTCTTCCCTGGCAGCCACAAACACTGAAATACCAGTTTCTTGGTCAGTCCTCCGGTCTTTCCTTATGCAAAGTCTCTGTGGGTTAAGTGGGTGAGGACTTCCCTACTTTTTATAGCCCAAATACCTGTAGTACATCAACAGTAATTTCAACAGAGGAAATATCAGCATATGATGGTCTGTACTGCCTGTTCTATGCTGTCAGGTAGCAAAGTGCCACTTCTGACAAAGCGGATTGAATCTGTCGATAGGAAAGGTCAGTACCCCTGCATCAGCTTCACGTGAGGCTTATGTGTATTCGAATCTGGGGAGCTCACCTTGGAATTAAGGCTACTTTTCCCAGTTGCTCAAAAATAAAAGAAGTTTTTAAAAATTAAAAAAAAAAGGAAGAAAAAAAAGAGTTATTAGCTTTAAAGAACAAACAGAGATGCATGACATGAGCCAGCAGTGTGCACTTGCAGCCCAGCTGTGGATGCCCCGTCCCTGGAGGCGTTCAAGGCCAGGCTGAATGGGGCCCTGGGCAACCTGGTCTGCTGGGAGGTGTTCTTGCCTACGGCTGGGACTAGACTAAGTGAGGGACTTATTGAGGTCCTTTCTGACCCAAACCATTCCATAATATGTATAAAAAAAAATCTCACCTGTGGATGTGGCAGTAAGGGACGTCATTTAGTGATGGGACTTGGTAGGTGAGTTTGATGGTTGGACTTGATGATCTCTTAAGGGTCTTTTCCAACCTGAACAATTCTGTTGTTTCATACAAGACCGTTATTCAAGTTGTTGCCTTTCTGGGAAATTGCTGAAAAATCGTTTCTAAGATTGTCTTGTTTGGGGTGCATAAATTGCACTGGCTGTGATCCTCTAAGATTCTGGAGAGCCTGAACTGAGCATGGAGCATGCTTAAAAAAAACCCAACAGGTAGTTGTTAACTTCATCTTTTTTTTTTTTTATATATAAGACCTGCAAAGAAGCACGCTGCCTTTATCAAAACGTGTAGAAATAAGCAGTCGAGGTGCATCTGCTTTCATGGCAGTATAAGATAGGCATTCACAGCGAAGGAACGAGGCGAAGATTAACCGCGACGATTGCACTGCCGGATTCCTATTTTTATAGGCGCAGACTGAAGTAGAAGTTACGAATCATTTTGATTTTCTTTAATAATCTTGGAAATCAATAACTTTACTACACCTGCGCGGTCTCTTCAGGTCGCTCCTCTCTAGCTGATGGCTCTCCTCTGGTGAAAGGTGTTGAAATTCAGCATGCGAATCAGCCGCTACCGCTCCCCCCCTTCCTGCCTTGTCCATCTGCTGGCTCTCGCTGACTCCTCTGGCAGGAGGAACAGGTGGGAATTTGTACCTCCAGGTGCACAAGGCTGGCATCTCAACAGAAAACTGCATTTGCTGAAGCGTGAACTGCTATGGCACGATGGAGTGTACCTCCTGGCAGCTTACTTGGCTGTATCCCTGACCTCAGGAGCTGCTGTCAAAAGTAGTTGTTGCGTCCAGTATTGGACCTTGCCTTCTGACTGCATTAGGGTAAGGGCAGCTCCGTCCTGTGCCTGATCCCAAAGGTGTTGCTGACACCACAAAATTGAGCTCTCTCCTTACTTACAACATTCAGCTGCCTCCAAAAGAAGCTCTTGATTCTTCATGCCTGACTCTTCCTCTAGTCTTTCTGTTAGGTTGAGCGTAGTAGCTGTGGTTCCATCAAAAACGTGCTAATCTGTATTGAAATGCAAGAGGAAGGTGAGAAAATGGAAAGCAGGCCTCCAGTTTTGTGTGAGTGTGTGTGTGTGTGTGTGTGAGGGATCCAACTTTATATTCCAGCGTGTATTTTTGTGTATGCTGACTCCAGGTTTTGTGGTTCTGAAACGTGCCGAGATTTTTGTGAAGAGCTGCACCAGTGTGAAATAACACCCTGTTAATTATTTAGAAGTGGTGCCAAGCAGATGCAGAATCCTCTCTGTTCATCAACCTGTCAATCTTTTCTCTAGGAGATGCATCAAAGGAAGATATTGATGTTGCTATGAAGCTCGGGGCTGGCTATCCCATGGGTCCATTTGAACTCCTGGACTACGTTGGGCTGGATACCAGTAAATACATTATAGATGGTACTGCATGCTTCTTTTTCTTTTTTGCCCTTTTTAGATAAATTGTAGATGAATGTTGTAAGGAAAATCTGACTCCTAATTAGCTTAAACTGCACGTTTATGGCACAGGTCTTTTAACTGCAGAGGAGAAAGGAAGGAGAATGCAGCTCAGAGCTGTGTGAGCGCAGCACGTTGGTACTGTATGCTCGCACCTCATCTTATCGATGGGGACTTAACAGTGGTCGCATCAAGTTCCTGTGGAAAATATTAATAACATCAATGGGACTTGGTATTTTTAGCTATTAATAATCATCAGTTATGAAGATCAAGGTATTATAAGGTGTTCTGAGCAAACCACTCCTACAGAGTAACTGCTAGACTTGTACATAACTGACCTGTGCTTTGTGAAGGGTGTACTGAAGGGTCTTGGAGGATCTAGAATAAGTCTCAAACCTTCTTCAGTTTGCTAAGCTCTTAATATTTGTCTAAAGAGATAGAGATCTTCACATACAAGCAGGAATACTTTTCATTCGTCCACTTCCTTTCTCCCACCAGGATGGCATGCGCTAGAGCCCAACAATCCTCTTTTTGCACCCAGTCCACTTCTGGATAAACTGGTGGAAGAGAAGAAGCTGGGTAAGAAGACTGGAGAAGGATTTTACAAATACAAATGAACTCCAAACCTCGAGAGGTGTTAAACTCTCTTTGTATTCAGCATTGCCAAACTACAGGTGAATTCTGTTTAAACCTTCCCAAGGATGGCACAAGCTGCGTTTCGAACATAACCCACCTCCGAAGAGTGATTGCACTAGTTAATTATTTCTCTGCTGAAAGCTTGATTTGGTAGATTACTTTTCCTTGTAATTCTGAAAAGCTTTATATGTACAGTGCCTTCATGCAGACGTTGATTTTTTTCAGGTGCAAGACAGAATGACGAGTGAATTTATGTATTCAAAGACATTATATGAATGGGGAAAAATCCCCCCCAAAAAATAACCACACTTTGTTAAAAATAAAATTTTCAACAATTCTTTATTGAACGCTGTGGCTTGCAGTTGATGCGCCTGGTTGTAGCCCACTGGGTGGCAGTCTCTTTTCACTCTGGCAACGTAGCGGTGGAAAGGCAGCAAGTTGTTTTGGTAGGGTTTTCCTGAAGCGCCGCGCTAATCCGTAGGTATAAACAGTGCCTTGAACAGTCTTTTTGAATGTCGTGTCGTTTAAAATAATAATCCTGCGGTGGCAGGCTGTCCCTCGCACAAAATGGTCCCGAGGCCAGCGTTTAGAAGCAGAACTCGTGATCCGTGTTGGGATTTTCTGGCATTTACAATTACTGCTCAAGGGCCTTCTTTGGTAGATTCTGGAGAAACGTACTGAAGAGCTGGTTCCTATTCCGAAGAGCTTAGTAAATAGGTTTTGTTTAGGCTAGGAAGCTTGTGAAAGTCCTGTCAATTGGCTTAACTTCCTGGCACTTCAAGTCTCATTTCTCATGCACTACACTACTGATGTAGGTGAGTACTTGGGAGGATTGAAATTGGAGGATTGAAATTAAAATTTTTTTAATTAAAGAAATGATGAGTAATTAAGTCGACTCTCAGTTGACTCTTCCTCCCTCCCCCAGCATCCAATTCAGATTGCGCATAAAGAAACCGAGGCTGACAGATGTTACCTTCACGGCACGTGATCGCGTGAGAAGTCTCTGAAAAGAGAATAAAATTAGTTGTTTTATTGGATCCTGGATCCTCATGCCTGATTTTCTGAGTTTGAGTCACTTGTCTTGACAAGTCACTTGTCTAGAAAGAAGAGGGTTAAAAGAAAGAAAAGATATGGCAGACAATCTTTTTTTTTTTTTCCCCCACACAGCTAAATTACATTGATTTTCCTAAAATACAGTCCACTTCTTGCATCTAAAGTCTGTTTCACGAGAAGATTCTGAGCACCTGTTATTCCGTTTAGTGAATTTCAAATAACGCAGGATAAAGTTAGCTTCAGAACTACTTTTTTTAGTAGTAATTAAACACAAAAACATGAGTTTACTCTTGTATCTTAAAAAAGATACTTCTTTTTTACAAAAGCATTTGGGCAGAAAGTCTTGACATTGGTACTTTTTTACTTTGCAAGGCTTTGGTTTTAAGCAAGACATAGGCTATTTAGTGCTGGATGTGCAAAATAAGTGTGATATTTCAGAAAAATAAGCTTTCTCTAAAATTGTGCTTTCAGATACAGTAATTATATGCGTGTGTATACGCCTATAAGAAACCTGAAAGAGGCATTTGTAAGGTGGACTTGCTATTTCGGAAGAGATCTTTTCGCCATAGCAGATAGGCCACGTGGAGGTTCTTAGGTGGGGAGGGTTTCATCTATCAGTGTGTGGAGTACTGTGCCAGGATGAGCAGAGATGAGATAAAGGACCAAAACGTTACGTTCTCCCCCTTAAATCTAGATCAGAATACGTAGTGGTAATTGGCTGGGGCCGTTGAATCCAGGTAATCCCGTGGTTTTGTTCCTCAGTGAGGAGGCGTGGAATAGGTGGAAGCCTTGTTGGGTTCAAGATCACGAAGTACATGTGAATCAGTCAGAAACAGGCTCTGAAAGGCACTCCTGATTTGTAGATAAATGACCGAAGCTTTGATAGTTTAAAGATGTCCCTGAGGCTTAAAGAGGGGACGATGAAATGAAGGAACAGTCTGTCTCACGTTTCCCTCCAAGCAGTATTTCGTGGCCCTTGCTGTGCTTGCCACTCCGCGTGGAAGTGCACGAGCCGCCTTCCGTCGCACGTGGTGCTGGCTGTTGAAGGATGATCTCCTGATCTGCTGGCTGCTCAGCACATAGACTAGAACGCAGTCGTTTATTTCTGCTCTCGCCGCTCAGCTCTTCCTGATTTTTTCATTAATAGGGGAAAACCAGATTGTAGGAAAAAAAAAAGAGGATAAAAAAGAAGGAAACGGGGGTGTTTGGTTTCCCTCACGGCCTTTAGTCTTCCTTATCCTTTTTGTCAGCAGGCCTCACAGATTTCGAGCATTTGCCCCACTTCCATCAAAGCTTTGAGATGGATGCCTGGCACAGCTTGGAAGCAGCTTGACGGTCAACAGCTGAGGAGTCGGATGTGAGCCCAGCTACTGCAGCTGGGAAGATGGCTCCAGATTCAGCATCTGGGTCACGTCAGCTGCCAAACGTGCTCCATCTATGGTCATCCTTGCTGCTGGCACAGCCGGGGAGAAAACGGGAGCGCAGCAAACTTTACAGAAAGGGTTGAAAGCAGAATCCTAATTGGACTGGAGGAGCACGCTCTGCTTGAGGGACTTACGGAGTATAAAGTGCAGGAGGCGGCAGTAAAGTTTGATCCAAAGAGGAATTAAGCATGGTTTAGAAGTTCAGATTTGGCTGTGGTCTAAAAAATGAAATAGTCTCCACTGATGGCACTGAGCACAATACTACTTGTGCGTGGGACAGCAATAACAGATGCCCGTTTGCTGAGTGCAGACATCCTGAAGTCTTAAATCCGAGTCTGTTTGCAAAAATTATTGAGCCCCTTCTCTTGCTGTAGAAGACTAATTCTATTAGGAGATATAAATATCGACTTTCAGTACGGATGTGAATGTAGAACAGACACGTGGATGCCTTCTAAATTTGGATCGCAGTAGAAATGATCACAGGTTGTTGCTTCCTCCGTCCTCCGTTGGGGGTACTTGCAGAGAACATCACCTGGGTAAGAATTTGAATTAGGTTGGGAAAACAGCACTGCCCAGTAATTTATTGCATGTTCACTGTCTCTTGATACAGTTTAGCCCCCGGAAATGAGTAGCTGCCTTGAAGTGAGTAGCCCAGCTCTGTCCAGATGGGAGCTTTGCGAGCCTATGCTTTATTTTAGGCAGTAGGAAGAAGTGCTGACAGAGCAACTAGAGGAAACAATGTGAAAAGGTATCCTTTTTCTTTCCTAGACTAGGGGGATTTTTTCCCAGACCATCTGACCCATGGGTTTTGGAGTGGCAATGCAGATGTCCTTCAGAAACCAGTTGTTACAGACGGCAGGCTACTGACAAGACTGGAGTTAACTCCAGCACCCAGCAGTGGATCTTCACCTCTGCCACAGTCCAGAGCTCCAACAGCGAATCAGGCCTCTGCGAAACACGGGTAGTGGCTTGAAATCGAGATCAGACTGCTTGTTTTGGTTTTGTTTATTTCTCAGTGCCCTGTTTGGTTCTTCTCACAAGGTTTATTCTGTGGTTAAGGCTCTTTTCCCGCTTTCACGTGCCTCTGAAAGCTTGAGGTTTGTCAATCAATCTCTTCAGTAGCTATAAATTACTAGATGTCTCTCAGTCTGGAGAAGAACAAGCAAAAATCTTTGCATGCAGCTAAGTGCAGAGATACGACTGTCAGGTTAAATCTGTACTTGCTGTTAGAATTAGAAGGGAATTTGAAAACTAGACATTTTAAGTGTTCCTGCCCAGACAGTTGTCCTGTTTTGAAAAGGTCCTGTGTGTTCCTGGCTCTGCCGCCTCTGGTCAGTAAAGCTTGTGTCCATTTGGATAGATAGATGGCTGATGGCTATTGCAAATGTTCATAGTAATGATTTTTATTAAGCAATCAGCACATAATTGCCAAAATTGAATGTGTGCTTGTCATTCCTCCATCCAGAGAGAACCACTTTGCAGTAGAAAGCAACTTCAGAGATGCGGGTGAGCCAGAAGCAGTCCTTGTGGGTTGCGGTGACCAGCGTTCCTTAAAAGCTTGTGCTGACATTTTTTGAGCTGAATTTTCCAAAGAGGCAGAAAGGCAGTACTCTTCTCGCCCCTGTAGCTACGGTACAGGTGGCTTTACTTTTCTAACGAGTACCACAGCGGTGATTCACAACCCAGTGTTTTTATTCACTGCAGTTTGCAACCACGTGAGCAATTATGAAACTGATCTGAATGATTCCTATTTCTCTGTGCTTTTTGGAAGAGCTGAGAACAGCAACAGAAACAGATGCTGTGAGTACTTTTGAGGGCTAGATCTTTTCTGTTTTGTGTTCTTCAGTAGCTCTTCCTGTTGTTCATAGCCAGAGGGAAGCGGCATTTAGCCTTCTGCTGAATTTTGTTAGAGAAGGGTTAAGTAGAGGCACAATCTGGTAGTTTAAAAAAATCATCAACGATGATTTGTAGAAAGAGCTCTGTTGAATTTGATGATATTCTCAAAAGTTCATGATAAAACTGAAATTCCCTTTTATGTACCATTTTCTTACCCACTATATTTCCCCATTTATAAATGCAGTGCTACGCAGAGTATGAAATGAAACATACGTGTTCACAGAATCTCGGAACAGTATGTAATGAGGTCTGGGGTTATTACCGATATTCTATTAATCAGATTTAGGTTTTTATGCCCACAGAGCAGCTTTGCACTTGATCAGTTGCTGCTTCTGTTGTATTCCCTTAGAGGTTTTCTGTTTTATTTTCTGTGTATTGCAAATAACTCACAGCAACGCGTTCTTTGCACAGAAACCAGCACCATAAAGCTGTGGAAGCAGGCTGGATGGTTGTTGGTCGCTTCTGGGGGAGGAACAACACAAAGCCCCAAACCTAGTTATTAAAGGAGCTATTTCTTTTGCCGTGCGGATGCCTTCTTGCATAAGGCATCAAAATGTGGCACGATGTCAGGATTTGTTTCCAGCCTTGGTCAGATGCTGTAGATTGGCCGGGGCACAGGAGGATATTTTAGCACGAGGCTTTTGCTTGGCGGGCACTAAGGAACTTGTCGCTTACTTTGGCTGTTTCAGGCTGCCAGATAACAGGATTTTTTCCGAGCCTGTTGTTTGCTGCTGCTTTGTTTGGTGGATCTCTGTCCTGCCTGGTAACAGCTTCTGCTATTCTGGTCCCGTTTTTCTGCCAGCAACCACTTCTAGGGTGGTTTTCTGTAAACGCACAAACCCTTACAGTATTTGCTAGTTAAAGAATGCAAAATTTTTGTCATTAGTAACCTAAACCCCCCATTTGGAGTCTTGGCTTCAGCAACAAAAATCTTGTGGATTAACCACTTTCACCAGCAAGAGGCTTTCTGATGAGCTGTGGGAAGAAGTTGATGCTTGGTGGTAGGTCTACAGTAAACAGCTGGAATTTGCATGTGGCGAATTAGCACCAAGTAAACTCCCCCCCCCCCCTTTTTTCTTTTCTTAATTATTCTTGCATCCTCAAATGAATCTATTAAATGTTTGTGCGACAGAAATTGGTAAAACCACACATTTACAGTAAGTGGGTTCTTGATTGTGCACAGACCGAGATTTGTCTGCTCTGCTGCTGGCAGGGTCTGTGTAAGTAACGTAACGATCTGCGACCTGAGGAAGGGAGTGCTCTGTTCCCTGATTCCTCCTCCCCACGCAGTGATGCCCTGAGCTGGATTGAAGCGCTCCAGCCACTGGAAACACTTGCTTCTACTCTGAATCTTCAACTACTTTACATTAACTTTGTGGCCTGCTGTTTTGAGTCCTTCGAAGCTGCAAACATAAGCAGGTGTAAGATATTCTGCATTTATATTTCATAGGCCTTTTTAATTGTTGTTTTCCTCTAAAGATCTTGTAAAAGGTAAAATGTTTCTGACACGTATGCCTCTGAAGACAACAGGAGGACTAATGGGTTCCTTTCAGCTGATGTTTTTCTTTGCAGTTTTGGGTGAGATTTCTGAAAGCCTTTTGTTTCAGTTGGAAGCCCAGTGATGTTTTCGAGAATGTCTAAGCAGGTGAGGCATCTAGTTTACAGTGATTTTTCTTCTGAGTGCTGAAATGCCTCTCAGAACTTCAAGAAGTATTTATTTAAGAGTCTGATTTTGGGGGTCTTGGTTTTGTTTAAAGCTTGAACTTAATCCTCAAAAGAACGTGGAATACTAGAAGAGAACTGGCGTGGATTTCTATGACGTTTCCCCACCCCAGCCCTGCCCTAGTTGTTGAGAGAATGTAAAAGAAACCAGCAATTTTCAGCCTTTTCCTCCTCTGTTTGCTGCTTATCTGCTTTCTTGAACAGAGTCAGTTACAGGAACAGAACTCCTCTCAGGCTGCTAATTAATAATTTCAGACAGTAGCAATCAGAACTTACATCTAACAGTCAGAAAAAATACTTCCTCCTGATTTCTTCACTTTCTTTTGAGCCAAAGGGTTGTCAGTACTCCTTATGGATTATTTTCAGGATTTTATTATGAAGCATCAGAGGGAAAGCAGCAAAAGTTAAGCACGCAAATAATGTTTTAAATGCCTAAAAAGGTTTGTGTAAGTATTACTTGAAGAAAGAGTGTGGATAAAGTAGGCTACAGAGGGGCGAATGCTTCATTGACAGCTGATTTGCATGAGGCTGTTGGTTCTGAATCACAGTCAGGGTGCTTTTGGGGAAATGGCAGTGTCTGTGAAGAGAGATCTATGATAAGCATTTAAACAGCTTACTTTAGGAGACAAGGTACTGAAGTTAATTCCTTCAGCACTAGATGTGAGGTTTTTTAAAGTGGTAAAATTTCCTTTTAAAAATGAGAGAATATGGGAGTGGGGAAAAAGATGCTGTTAATTTCACAAGTGGTTTTCCTGATACCTTCTCCTTTTTTTTATTTATTTTTTAAACAAAAACATTAATTGGGACTGAGGAGGAAGTGTTTCTCTTTCTTAGAGACATTGCGTTTTACTTTTGGCTAAGGCTAAAAGCTATTGTTGCCTAAGTTGACACTTAACTGGCAAATCTATGAACTGAAGCCAGTATTGTTACTTGGATCTAAATTTGTAAGGAGGTTCAGTTGTCTTAGAATAAAAATTGAGCGTGTAGTTTACCTCAAAACTGGCGTTACCCTCCACAAAATTATTTGACAGATTTGTAGCTGAAAAAAGTTGTTTAGCTTGTGGCAACATGGCAATGTTTAGCATGTGGCATTTAAAATAGCATGTTGGTGGAAGGGAAGAATAATGTTAAATAGTGAGAAATAGAGAATCATAGAATATCCTGAGTTGGAAATGAACCCAGAAGGATCATCAGGTCCAGCTCCTGGCACCACACAGGACCACCCCAAAATCAGACCATGTGTCTGAGAGCTTTGCCCAAGGGCTTCTTGAACTCCAGCAGGCCCGGTGCTGTGACCGCATCCCTGGGCAGCCTGTCCCAGTGCCCGACCACCTCTGGGTGCAGAACCTTTCCCTAACCCCCAGCCTGACCCTCCCCTGTCCCAGCTCCATGCCGTTCCCTCGGGTCCTGTCGCTGTCCCCAGAGAGCAGAGCTCAGCCCCTGCCCCTCCGCTCCCTGTGAGGGAGCTGCAGGCCGCCATGAGGCCTCCCCTCAGCCTGCTCTGCTCTGGGCTGAGCAAACCAAGGGACCACAGCTGCTCCTCAAACATCTTCCTTTCCAGACTATTCACCCACCTTAGTTACCCTCCTTTGACACTCTCTAATAGATTTATGCCCTTCTGTTACTGTGGCACCCCAAACCTCACAGTGCTCGAGGTGAGGCCGCACAGCCCAGAGCAGGGCAATCCCTCCCCTCACCCGGCTGGCAGTGCTGGGCCAGAAGCCCAGATCCCTTTCTACTTTCCAGCCTCCTGTCCCCCAGTCTGTACGTGAGGCCGGGGTTGCCCTGTCCCAGGTGCAGAATTCATCAAGGCCTCTCCGCAAGGTCTTTCTATCCTCGAGAAAGCCAACAGCTCCTCCCAATTTAGTGTTGTCCCCAGACTTACTCAGTATACCTTCAAGTCCTGCATCCAAGTAATTTATGAAAGCATTAATGAGAACTGGCCCTAAAATACGTCAAATGATCATATGGTAGACGTCATCTTCACCTGCAGGTTCAATGCTTTTTGGCAAAACATTGGCATTTAACATTACAAGGAGGAGAGCTTCCAGTGAAGACTGTAATTTTGAAAAATAGCTATTATTATGCTTTTTGGGAATAACTTGCAATGACAGATAAGACTAGGCACAGGTATGGCTGGTATTGGCTTGACTTAGAATTTTGTTTTAAGTCATGTGGGTGTAGCACAAGCCAGCTAGCACGTAGCTTAGTTTGCAACTGATTTATATTGAAACTGTGAATTAGTTTAAATTTGCTAAAATTGAATTGTCAGTCTTTGTCAGCACATTATTGTCAGCACATTATCCTGCTTGAAGTGTAGCAGTTTACTAAGGCTTGCTTGCTTATGGAAATAGCTTTTTTTATTTTAAACTAATATTCCACCTAAGTTTTGGCTACTGGCAGGGAAGGAGAGCTGTTTGCTCTGTTTCGTGCAGGGGAGGAAGTTATTTTGGAGATGCTGCTGGATCTGCTGAGGGGTAGAGAAAGAGGTAACAAAATTTGAACTTTGACATGGCAGCTGGAAATCTAGCATTTGTTAAAGGATTTTAGATACCTTTAGCTAGAGCTGATTTCAAGATGTGAATTAACAAGTACATCAGTCAGCCCCAACTGTGTACGGTCCAAAGATCTTTGTGGGTTTTCCTGTCCTGTTTAAGATTTGTCATACATAAATTACACAAATTAGCCAAGTATTGGCAGTAGTGCCTACCAAAAATTGTATAAATACAATAAAGATGCAGGTGAAAATGTGCTGCCTGGTCTTTAGTGTTCAGCAGTCACAGTAGTAATGGGTAGCAGTCACTGATGTTACATTTATCCCATTCTTCTTTTCTGCTAGATGTTATTTCTGCTTAGTTACAACCTGCAGTCAAAGTATGTCTTTTCACACTTCCCTGGGTTCATGGAAGAGTAATGCTACAACAGAAAATACGTTAGGGGAAATAGTTAAATCCACAGCCATCAGTCTTACTCTGTTCCCTTACTATTCCCTGAGTTGCTACCATTGCCTCTAAAAGCGAGGTAACTCCCAAACAAAAATGATGGCAGGTTAAACTAGCAAGACAGCTGTTGAAGTTAGATGATCTGAAGAATACAGTAAGTAATTTCAGCAAATTTACACTTTAAAAAAAATCACAGTGATTGAGAGTACCAGCACAGGCAGAATGAGAAGGCTTAGTGATTAGCTGAGTGGTGTGAGTGGTGTTAGTTCTGAGTCATGCAGTTACACCAGGCTCACACAAATGGAAACTTTTAACCCATATGTCAAAATGTGCCTCACAAAATCTGAACTTTCATACGGTGACTACAAACACGGATTGTTAAATCTGCTGAGGGTTAAGATGTTTTCTTTTGGGTCATGGTACTAAAAAGTTGGGTAGAGTTTGAGCTAGCAGGTTTTTTACAGGCCTGAAAAAAGCAGTGCCAGTCTGTGATTCCTCAGGCACGGTTTGTTTGCAAATACAATTACTACCTGTATAATTTAGGACTGTGGGGGAGAGGAAGAAGTTACTGCTGGTTATTTTACTCATGGCAAAGTAAAACAGGTGTCACAGGAGGAGAGAATAAGGAAACATATTTCATGGTAGCAAAAGAAGCCACTAGATGTTAACAACCTTGTCCATCTCAGGCTTTGAAACTGTATGAATCAAGGACAGTAGCCACTGTCATGCTCTGGTGCATCCTGTCTCCTCTTTTGTTACCTAGCACCTCACCTTCACAGGCAAGTTTTGAGAAAAACGAACCCTTACGTAGTGTGTTGCTTTGTCAGGACCTGAGTCCTTGTTTCTGTGGCTTTTTCTCTTTGAAGAAGACACAGCTGGTACTACCTCAGTGTAATTAATATCCTGCAGGACTTTTCAGTCTTTTTTCATGGCTGTGGGAAATCAGTCCAAAGAGTTGCTTCTCTGAATAAGTGTCTTGACCATCTGTAAGTTGTGGAGTATGTTATTTTTCTTATTCTGCTGAAGATTTTGTCACCTTTTCCAGGCACAGTGAATAGGGTAGACCAGTTTCTTGGGTGAGTTGCTCTTCTGGTATTTGATAGATGGAAGTTTTACTTCTAATTCTCCTGGTTCATGTTGGTATTCCAAAGCTGAGAGGGATGAACAAACCTGTGACTTGTTTGGATATGGTGGGTTTCCTTGAAGTAGGATTGTTGAGTTTATCATACCACGTTTTAGAGCATGTCACTCACAGCAAGAAAACCTCAGTATCCCAGGTCAGGTAAGCAGTGGCTATTATCTCCTCATTTCTGTGGCTCAGTGAAGTTACGGTTGCTGCAGGAGGAGCATGCCAGCCATAGAGAAGATGGCATCTAAAGCCCATGGAGTCAAGGTAGGAGTATTTACCTGGGAGGATGGAGAGCAGAATTTTAGTTCTTTCTTTCACCTGGCTGAAAGCTGCTGCTTAAGAGGTTCATTTCCCATATTTGTGGCAGATACATCTCTATTACTGGGGCTGCAGACTCTTTCTTTCTTTCTAAAACTGATTTTTGTGTCTACGAGGAGACTCACGGCATAAATTCGTACCTTGATCCAGAGACTCTCTTCCTGGCCTGTCACATAGAGAAATGAGCGTGTTCAGGCACTTTCTAGGTTGTTGGCTTCCTCTCAGAACACCTGTTTACAGCAGGCCGTTTCCCTGTTAGAGCTGCTCTTCTTTTGGCTACCTCCCTTGTTAGCCCAGCAGTTGTGTCACTGACCTGACTTAGGAGCGATGCGGATTCTGCTTTCGTACAGCCTTGAACAATCCTTCAGCTCCCGCATTCACTGCAGATTCACCTGACCAGCAAAGCTTCTAGCTAACTCACTGCCTTTTCTATTTATTAACGCCAAGCGGAAGCTATAACAGCAGACAATTCTCTAGAGCTGGAGAGTCCCTGTATGCATAACTAGTGAATCTGTCATCACTTGCTGTATAAGAAGCTGAAGTTAGCCCGGGGCATTGTTCTTTTATTTAACAAAGGGGAAATGGCTCTGGTCCAGGTGATCCAGAAGCCCGAGGATCCAGATAATCCGGTGGTGTTGGCCTGATTAGCCATAAATAATCCTGGCCCTGTTCTGGGTCCTTCCCCTTTGCTGTTTTCTTCAGTGAGAGGACAGGGAGGACTTGTGTTTCCTAGCTAGCAGGGCATCTTCTGTGTTTATGGGTGGGAATACCTGTACCGGGATCTGCGCAGAGCTGTCTGTGGGTACAGCCACCTCTACGCAAGCATTTCACACAGAATCACAGAATCACAGAATCATCCAGGTTGGAAGAGACCTCCAAGATCACCGAGTCCAAGCTCTGACCTAATGCTAACAAGTCTTCCACTAAACCATATCCGGTTGGCCATCGACGGGAACATTTAAATCCTTAAAGATGTTTTCTGTGCCAAATGAGTGGGTTTGGTCTCCTTAGGCACCCAAGAGAGAAATGGTTAAATGCTAAACTGCTCATCAGGAATTTAGATGTCGCTTTTGAGTCTCACCTGGAATAACTTACTCAGTCTGTCAAGGGTTTAAGCCTGGTTTTACTGCCAGTCTAACACCGCTGGGCTGTCTTCACAAGCTCCTGTGCCCTGTGG
Organism: Nettapus auritus; assembly: GCA_011076525.1. Taxonomy (NCBI): domain Eukaryota; kingdom Metazoa; phylum Chordata; class Aves; order Anseriformes; family Anatidae; genus Nettapus; species Nettapus auritus. The sequence goes on along the minus strand of CM021768.1, from coordinate 25,514,490 downwards.
ACAGGCTGGTGCAGCACAGGGAGGGCTCAGGTCTGTTGGATTTTGGTGGGGCAGGAGCAGACCCTGACCCGAATCGCAGAGGCTATTCCAGGACAGCGTGGTTAGCCTCTTCCAGGTGCTCTCAGGGCAGCATCCGATGCCTTGTCCATTAGTTAACCTTTTCCACAGCTGCTGTTACGTGAAAGGTCTTTGATCTGTGAACGAGTCCAACACATGGCGCTGGCTCTTTGAATGGTAACAGCAGAGGTGTTATATTTAGCTCCCCAGTTTTCTCCTTTGCTATCGCTGCTGAAGGGCCTTTCAACCCTAGGACAGGCAACCTGACCATGGAGTGTACTTGGGATACCTTGCTACCTAAGGTTAATGCTTCTACTGGGAACTTCGTTGGTTTTTTTTCTTCCCTAAAATGGGTAAGTGGCTTTTTAAATAGCCTTAAAAAAAATAAAGTTCCAAACAACTAAAGTAGCAGTGTTTTTAAAGAGGACTGTTATCTTTGGAACATGTCATTTACAGAACTTGCTGCAGTAATCCTCGATTTAAAACAATTCCTGCACTAAAGTATTTGCTTTTTCCCCTTTATTTATTTATTTAAAGGGCATAAACAACCTGCAAAACAAAACCCAAACAGGTTTCCAGCAAAAGCTGGGCTAACTGACAAGACTGGAAATAAAGCCAGGTCTTGCAAAACTCCAGTACGTAGCTGCTGTTCTTTGAGAGGACTTTTCTCCTGCTGTCTGAAAGCATTCCTTTGCTGGGTCACTTTTAAACTTTTTATTTTTTTTTTAAGTGATCACCAGGTGCTAGAAATAAACATTGCAGGAACTGATACGCTGGTTGCGTTCTGACAATGGCGTTTGTGTGCAGCGCACGCCGGTTTAAAAGGAAGCTGTTATATAACATTTTTAGTTATGAAATTTCTCCTTATGCAACAGGGTTTAAGGGTCAGCGACAAACAGCCTAACCACGAAGCTTCCTTCAGGATTAAAGCACCCGTGTCACTTCTTGTGGCTTGAGCTTGACTCAGGCCAGTCCTACACCACACAAGGTTCAGGATGCAAGGTATGCTGATTCGGTTTACAGTCCCTAACATTTCTTTTGCAGTGTTGCTCACAAACCATTGGAATCATTTACCCGTGGCTACAGTGGCTTTTTTTCTCTTCCCCCACGTGAAGTCCTTTAGCAGAAGTCCGGCAGCTGTATCTGTCAGAGCTGTGAAATACCAGTCCCTGAACAAAAGGGGAAAGGTAGCAGTGAAGTTGCTGGTAGCGTTTGGGGCTGGACAGACTCAAACGCTTTGTGCTTTCAGGTCTGAAGAGTGCAGAGGAGCTGCTTGCTGTCGCAGGAATGCCTCGCGGGCACCACCAGCAGCAGGCAGGCCGTGCTGCTGCTCTGGGTCTGGCAGCACGAAGCCAGGCCCTCAGCAGCTGATCGTGCAGCTGGCTCCAGTCCCTGATTGCTGGAGAATTTATAGGGCCGTAAGAAATTCAAGTGCAGGCTCCTGCCCCTTATGTGGGCATGGATGGCATCCAGAAGGAAGGGAATCGATCATCGGCTTAAAAACAGTGAGATTTTAATAGGAAACTGAAAGTAGAGGGAGCGACCGCAGAGCCTGCTACTCCCAGCTGGGCCAATTCTAACTGAGAAGCATAAGGGAGAACCGGGCCTGCTAATTCCTTACTCCTGGGATGAAGACAAAAAGATTTCTCCTCCCTTTGGGAAGAAAAAAGTTCCACATCTTCCAAACTGACTCGGCTTCAGGTGAGCAAGCAGCCAAACGCATTGCATTTCCTCCAAGGGGCCCCTCAGCCAAAAGCCTGCAGCCTGAGAAGCGTCTGCACCTTCGGGGGCTCGCAGCTACTTCCTAGGGGCTCAGCTCCTTCAAGTGTGAGTAGTTTTTTTTTTTTTCTTAAGCCAGACAATTGACTTTAGTTTTATTACAAAGCTTTTATTAAAAAACAAATGCTCAGCACATTAACTCAAACTGGAATGACAAAAAAAAAATAAAATAAAATAAAAAGAAAAATTGGTTGACAGTATTTTTGGCAAAGGCTGTGCCTTACTATTTTAAAAAATGGGTACATCAATGCTCATTTCAACAACTGGCATAAAATCCCACTAACAGGCTAACAAAAACAGATACAAATACAGAACAATTGAAGTAATAATTCAAGTGCTGGGCTTTTTACAAGGAGAAGGGGAATGGGTGAGAAGGAGAACTCGCTGCAGTCAGATCTGCTGGATGTATTGCTTATGTGTACAGAGTAGGTGATGCAAGACTGACGTGTCTACTGACCAGCTGACTGTTGTTACATTTATGTAGTTCTATATGACACTGTACTATATAGACTGAGAGGCCACTATTTGTTACAAATAGTTTAACAAAAAAGCCACCTTTTTCCATACAGGCTTTTCCTCTGGCAGGAAAAAAAAAGAAAAAAAAAAAAGAAAAAAAACCTTTTATTTAAAAAGTAGTTCAGATTTTTGACACTTGTTTAAAAGCTCATACCTAGTAAAATATACACCAAGGAAATTACAAACTAAAAGTTAAAATATAAAAGCATTCAAGTTTCTTAAAAAAGCTAAAACCGAAATTGATCCTGTCGCACCATTAAATAAAAAGAAGTTTGAGTGTGTCATCCTGGTCCAGGCAAATTCCATTCCTCAACGTGCTGTATGGGGCAGCTGCTGTCTACATAACTCTGTTGGCTGAAGCAGGCAGAGACAGCCACGCTACTTTGCTGACTCGACATGGACACAGATGAGACGAGGGCTTAAGAGTGCAAGGCAGAGGTGGAGTGAAGACAAAAGCTGCTCTGCTTGACCCGGGAGCTTGTTGGCTCTATTTATATCGGGGCTGGACCTCGTGATAGTGAAGGATTTTGGCAGTGATTGTCTTTATGATTCAGTGTCTCTAGCAGTGACATCAGGGTGAATGACATCCCAGACAGACTCCTTGGGGGTGGTCTGTGTGGATGAAGGACACACCTAGGGTTTAACAAGCTTCCATCTCCAGCAGGGGTCCTGGTGTCGCCGCCTTTGCTTTGCAAGTTGAGAAAGCATTTCTTTTCCCACCTACAGGGACGGGAGAGAGACAGAGATAAAGATGATTTGAAACCTATATTTTTTTCTTTTCAAAATAAGCCATTCAAAGAAGCTGTCCTCTGGGAAATACGTGGTGATGGGGCCCTGTAACTCTGACGGTAGGGAGTGGAACGTGGGCTTGCAATGTCCGAGCTAAGCGCTGAGCATCGCTACTTGCACTTGCTTGAAGTTTGCAAGAATATTCATGGCTTTGTTTCACGCTGGAGTGCTTTGGATTGTAAACAGATGTCCACAACACCTAAAAAGTACTTTTAAAGCTACTTAGACATTCAACATATTACAGAAGTAATTCCTTTTTGTAGTGGATTTAATTTATCTATCTGCAACGTTTGACCCGTATACCTGCTACAAAATCAGACATCCTCGGGCTTTTTTACTGCAGCTGTTAAGGTCAATTAAACCTCTAGCTCGGAGCCTCCAGCTCCGCGCTGTACAAACACAGAAATGCTGTCTTCTGCGAGCAGCTGGGCAGAGGAATCTGGTGGGAGAGGCTTTTGCGAACACGGACCCTACCCTGCAGCCACGCGACTGAGGAAGAGTCAGTCTGCTCTGGTACAGTCCGTCTTCCAGAAACAGGGCTCTTCCCCAGCCACCCAGCTCCCTGGGCTCTTGGAAGGATTTATGTTCTTACAGCATGCGAAAAGGCCAACAGTGCAAGCCTACAGGTACCGATCTTCCTCTCCCCAGAGGGGAACAGCTTCTCATCGCTGGGGCTCTGGCTTACATCAGGTGCCTTCACCCACCCCCTGCCCCAGCTGACCAGGCTATAGCAGGGGCTGCTCCCCAGCACTGCTGCGCTTTTTGCACGGCTGGACGCCTGGATTAGTGGAAGCCCAAATACCGGCGCTAACCTCCAGGTACTACTCAACCGCCCAGCAAGCAGAGAGAGGCTTCAAGGAGCAGAGAGCTTCGAGGAATGACCAAAATCAGCACGTGAATGCAATTTGGTGGTGAAGGTGAGAGAATTTTTCACCAGAAGAAACACAAACTACTCAGACACAGATACACTGTTGACACTTTGAATTCTGCAAAGCAAGACGGAACAAGTTTATGAAGAAGCTGGCTTGTTTAAACCGTAACTCAAACTTCTGTTACCAGAACTTCCCAGCTGCCTGCATCCTGTCAGACTACTCGTAATAGGTTGACTGCTTGAGCCTGTAAGAGCCACGAGCAGAAATAACCAGCAAGTATTACAGCTGCAGTGTTTAAACAAGGGCCACTTGTAACCAAGTCCCATCCCCTGCCCCCATACCCTTCAGCTTCAGTGTAATCCCCTCCACCACAAAGGGCTCTGCCCGTGCTGCTCGAGTACAGCCACCGCGCAGGAGTTACAGGGGCTGACGTCCTCCAAGGTAGAAAGCCTCCAAGACTGACGTGGGACCGCTTGCTTTTGGTGAGCACGAGATCCGAGGAGCCCATGCTCCTACCAACCAGCAGAAGCCGCCTCCATGACCATGGTTTGAGTGGAAGGGAAAGCTGAGGATGCTGAAGCTTGGTGGAGGGTACTGCAGAGCTTTAACTAGGACGCGCTCCCTCCCCCAGCCACCACTATCACCACCTGGTACATCACAAATGATTTTCACCTGCTGCCTGTAGCCTCAAAAGGACATTTAAAGCCACTGCGGCCTCACAGCTGAAAGTCCACTGGAAACCCAGTGGTTTCAACAGAGGTGGTCTGTATTGACTATTTCAGTTCCTATTTCCTCATAAAACCAGCCCAAGTCCTGGCTAAAAAAAGCCTTCTTAGCTTCCTGCTTTTTTTTTTTTTGGAAAAAAAAAAAAAAGCCCAGTGCTCCGTAACACATGCAGATCAAAGCGCTCCGAAGGGCTCTACCTTTCCAAGGAGCACGAAAGAGAGGCCAAGCAAACAGCAGAGGAACACTGGGGAGAGCACCCTGCAGCTTTATATTTATTTTGTGCCTTTTCATCCTGGATTTTCAAAGGTTTGGTCCAGGTTGCTCTTCCTGGGAAGGTTTTCCTCTCAGTCTTACATGAAAACATTCAGCTTCCTGTTGAGGAATGGCCTTGAGGCGCCAGGCCAGTAGTTCACAGCAGCCTGATACAAGCGCCGTGATTCAGAGCTACTCCCCATTAGCAGCCAGGAATGTCTCCTTCACCGAAGGAAATGAAATGCTCTTCTGTTGAGATGGTTCCCTGCCTCCTCCCCCCTTCCCGTACCAGCAAGCCGTCTTTGAAGTCAGGAGGTTAAAATAACGACCGGGGCCTTGCTCTGGCCCTCAGCTTTTTCGGATAGGGGCCAGCGCCCTGTGCTCAGTCCCCAAGCGGCGCTCGCAGCAGCTGCCTCCTTTCCACAACCTCTCCCCACGCCTTGTTCGCCCCTCTCCGATCGCGAGGTTGCAGATACCACTGCAATTCCGCGAGGGGTCGGGCCCAGTGAAGCCCCTCACACACACACATGTATTTTCTAAGAGAATAGTGCAGCACAGAAAATGACATGGTGGCTGTCCCGAAAACAGCATCTAGAACCCAGCCGCACATTGAGGCTGCTCGCTGGAAATCGCTTCCACTGCTGATAAACCAAATAATACCTAAAAAATAAGACTGACGATAGTGTTGCCTTACAGATATAAAACAGGTCAAATCAGGATTCTTTTCAAGAAACCACAGGCATGAGCTAAGGAGACTGAAGACTTCCCACATCTAAGGCTTCACTGGGGGGCTGTAGCTGAAGTCTAGCCAAGCAAGGCATGCCCTAGCAAAGCCCAATCCACAAGTGAAGTCGGCGCAATCAAAGACTGCAATTACAGCTCCCTGGCTGTGGTTAGGCTTCAAAGAAAGTGCTGCAAGTCACATTTTACATATGTGAAATCTTGAGCCTGAGCCACAATAGGAGGCACTGTCTGTGCCATTTGCAGCGTGCATCTGACTGCAGGAGGAAATTAAAAAAAAGGCAAAAGAAAAAAAAAACTACCTCGAGTGAGAAACAGAAATAAAATTCAACAATAAGTCAGAGCAATGAGAAAAGCGTTACTACTGAAATGGTAAAACTGCACTTCAGGAGTCTCTACCATAATAATAAAGCCTTCTAAAAAGCCTGGGCTCGACGGCTGAGGGCAAGAGCACCAGAGGGAGATCAAAATTCCTCCCTGCTCTTGGGAGCTAGCCGGATTGAAGGGTGGGTCTGCGAGCGCCTTGTGCTCCCCTCGCTTCTCCTGGAGCCCTCAGCTCATCTCCATTTTGCTCGAACAAGGGAGAGGGGATTAGGCAGCTTCGTCCACGTCACGCTAGTCGGGAGAGGTTACGGAAGAAAGTTGAGTGTCTGGGTCACTACAGGAGTAAGAACAGGGCAAAAGAAACATCTAACTCTTCACAGAAGGCACGAGAAAGTAAAAAAAATCAGCCAGGCACTTTTTCTCTACATCTTCCCTCACCACGGGTTGTTTGTATTTATTCAGTTGTAAAAAGATGCAAGGTGACAGCAATTACACGTATTTTAAAAAAAAATAATAATAAAAAAGCACCAGGCTCCATCCCTGGGTTTTAATCCAGCGCTTCAAACAACGTGCCAAACTCAGCGACCCGACAGCAGAAACTGTCCTTTTTCTTTTGAAGTCCCAAATGAAGACGTTCGACTTTTGGCCAGCATTTATCCAATACTCTGGAAACGTGAGGTTATTTACCAGCAAGGCTCCCTCTGTTTGCGAAGCCCCTTTGTGTGCTCTTTAGCAGCGGAGCTGTGAAGAGGTTGAAGCCTGAGCCGAGTGATGCCGGCGCTGCCGGCGCTGCAGTCTGCTCCTCTTCCTGCCCAGCTGTGCCATGGTTTGTGGGGTTAGCCCAAACCAGAGCCTTGAATCATTCTGGGCAAACAAAAACAAACACTCCACAACCTTTGTTGTTTCCAAACAAAAAGACACCTCCCAGCAAAACCCCAGTCGTTTCAGTAATCCGATTTGCTGCAGGGTCCCGCAAGCTGTTACAGCACATGGATGGAGAGACCTACGGGAGACAGGAAAAAGCCCTCTCTGCAAGAGCTGGAGACCAGCAGGCAGCAGAGGAAACCTTTTAAGCCGCCTTTGTTGCCAAAGAAATTACATAAAATTGTACCCTAAAACTGTAACAGATCCTGCCACGTTGAAGGGACGTCAGCACTAGGAGGGTTTTTCCCCCCGTCCTTGCTGCCCTTAGCTCCAGCCCGCTGTGAGCGGAGCCTCCAGCACCAAAAACACGCCCCGGGCTTTAGGTGCAGGGAGGTGAGGAGCGCTCTCGCCATCACCATCCCCCTGCACTGAGCCAGGGCGGGCTGGGAGCCGTGCTGGGAACACCCCAGTGTTTTCGAGCTCCCACTTTGCTCAGCCCCAGCCGGCGGTGCCGAAGCAGGTGTGGCTCTTATCAAAGGCCCCCGGTGTAGGCAGCGTGAAGCTCGGAGCTCTCGCACCGCGCTGCAATCTTGAAAGCGATCGTGCTGGAAGACCCACGACGTGTTTTTCCTGCTGGGGGGAGGCTCTGTGTTCGTAATAAAAAACAGATTACCTCTCGACAGTGATCTCCAGCAGCTTCTTAAAGAAGAAAAATATGCTAAGAGTGATCTGCAAGGGAAGAAAAAATAGGCTCGTGCCCCTTCTGTATCTTTATTGCATAGAATAAATACTCGGAAGACCAAGACAAAGTCTCTCTGCTTTCTGAAATAATTAAATGAACCCCTCATGTCTCATTTCTCTTGAAAATAATGACAAAATCCTAAGTGTTAAAGCACTAAGAAAGGAGATAGACATTTAGCCAGGACTTCATGCCTGTGAATTATTTAGTTATTTGTTTTAATTTAACAACAACGACAAAATTCCATGCCCTGTTTATTTGATAGACTGAGGGACTGGAAGGAAGGTCTGTCTGTTCCTGGGGGCGCTGAAATTGCTGCTGCAGTTTTAACCTGCAGGAACAGAAAAGATGTGAGCTACTGGGAAAGGAGTAAGTGAACATTTTGGAAAAGAAATAACGTATGTAAAGTTTCCTTTGTAGATCACCTTTTCTGCCGCAATTAAATATAAGCTAGAGTTTTTACTGCACTTGGAAAGACAGTCTGAATGTTCGCATCTGCTGATATATGGATAGAATAATTTAAAGAATCGATTTTATGCAACCAAAGGTAAGAGGTGTAAGCAGAGTATATATTCTAGAGCTTTACCAACTTTCCTACAGTCAGGCATCTGTACAGCAACACTGCCGGTGTAAGAACTGTGCGCAGAAACCAGTGCAGAGCTCGCACACATCTAGTTCACTTTGATGCAATTAGGTCTTAAAGCCTAGTGGGCCAAAAGACACAAGCCTCCTGCTGTGCATCTCCAAAGACACACATTTTGGGGAGGGGAAAAGCAGCTATTCAGCAAAAACGCAGCCTCACCTAATAACAAGCAAATGCACGCACCTTCAGACTAATTATGTGTAGTTATTTTGGAAATAACATTTCACTTCATGCAATTTCAGGATCCCAGAGGCGAGGGATAGAGGGCTCCCAAAACTCCAGAGCTTAATTCCGAGGGAGCTAAATATTCATGAGGGAACCCAGAGCTGAGGTTTGCAGGGAGGAAGCAACCTCAGAAGCGATGTCTCCATGCTCAGGCAAGCCTCCTTTGGTCTCTTACCCACACCAGTGATGTCCGTGGCAGGAGCACCCGCTCAGCGAGATGGTTCCTGCTGGTGCTCCTAGAGGCAGCTGCCTCCAGCCCTGCTCACACCAGCGCACCGGTACCGACACCACCTCTGCTCGCAGGCTCACAGCTCTTGGAAGTGCTGGACCCAACGGCAGAAAGGTGGTGCCTGAAAGGTTAGATCGAACTCGTTTTGTCTAACAGGCTGCTCGCCTCACGTTTAACTGGCTGGACAGCAGTGCTTCGGCTGGCAGCTTCCTCCCCTGTACAGCTTTCTAAATTTTTACACGGTACGGTTTTAACAAGCAGGTAAAGGATCGGGGGGTTTGAAGATAACTTGCATTTAAATTCTTGAAGTAGAGGATTAAGGGACTGGCTGATGTTAGAGAAGATTGGCTCTACAAGCAGTGACTTTTGCAACATCAAAACCAGTGAGTCGTTGGTTTAGGCTTGTTTTTGGTTTTGTCGTCAGGATGGCTGGCTTTGTGTTCATGTGTCAGAAGACCTCTTAAATTCAGTCACAGTCTCTGAAAGTCAGAGGCCAGCAGAAACTAAACAATGCCAGTTTGCTAGACAAGCTTTGACAGAATTGCATTTAGATGCAGCTCTGTTGGCATTAGAGGACAGACTTCACCCAAGCTTAGTCTCCACAGACAAATGGGAAAGACTTGTGACAATGTCATAACAACACATCAGGCTCCCGCTTTGAACTTTGCCATGTAAGCCCACTACAAAAAAAACACAACACAATACAGACATGAGATGAGCGCTAAAACGCTCAGGTTTTGTTCCAGTTTGGAATGAAACCGCATTCCAAAATCTTATGGTTTTCCTTATGAAACAGTTTGTTTCCACAGTTTTCTCATGACCTTCGAATCCTCAGTCTGCTGGTAAGTTTACTAAATCCACCAACACACACACAGCTTTCAGCCAGAAAAGAATGGTGCCTCGGCAGCCTACTCCCTGTCCCCACCCTATCCCACAGGAAGGGTGTTAGAACAATGCTATTCCTTCTTTCTAGCCCAAGCCTCCTACTGCTAACACCTTAGAAGTGAAACGATACCGCTTTGAACTTCTGCTACGCGTGGCTGAGAAGCTCTCACTGCAGCAGTATCAGCACGGGCAGGACGCACAGGCTGTAGGTGTCCTCCTGCTGAGTGATCTGGTTTTGCCATTTAAGACTGGAAATGCTGCCTTCATTGCTGACCTTCTTAAACCCTTTGGTCGCAAAAACTAGCATTTTGTAAATACTGGCAGAGTCTCCTTGTATTGTCATTCCCGTGCCCATGCTGCCTGTCTGGCTGAAGGCATTCTGTGTCTTATTTAGAAAACCTGTGCTCAGCCCCTACCTTGCCCTGCCCTTACGCCTCCCGTAGTCGCTGACTGCACCCAAAATAGCTTGCGTGCCCTTCCTTCCCACCCGCACTTCCCAGGCTGGAAAACGGGGAGCTCCATATGCTCTGCTGCATCTCTCCCAGCAGGTGTCAGTGCCCTTCTCTACCTGCCACCTAAACAGAAGCCAGCTTCCCTTCGTGTTTGCTCTTCTGATGTTTTTCTTGATGTCAGAGAGCCCGAAAGAACGGAGGTTTCCCATCTTCCACCCTGGAAGGATCAGTGTTTGGTTAGGATTAGTTGCAGGAGGGGATCTGTGTGAGGGCTACACCCATCGTCTTTGGAAGTTTCTATGCCTGTCTGAAAAAGGTTGATGGTAACTGAAGTTAGTAACTATTTTGATCATATAAATACTTCAATCCATCAAATGATCTTCATTTTTTTACTCTCTTCATTGTCTTTTTTACAAATTCCAGCAGCTCTCAAGCTATTACAGAAATGCTGTGGTGAGCATGGCCCAAATACCTCCTGTGATTTTTTTTAAGCCAAGGGAACCTTTGCATGGAGTTAGCCATCAAAGATGCTGTGTACCCATCTGCGCTGATGGCTTTAAATGTTGAGAGGTGCTGTGCTGTAATAGCCACACAATTTGAAGGGGAGAGCAGCAAACTAATTGTTTTTAGTAGTGGTTAATCCTGGCTGGGAGACGGCAAAGGCCTGCTGCCGAGGTCCCGTTTTTGCTTTTCTCCCACAGCACAGAAGGTGAGGGTGATGTGTTGTAGCACACCTTTCTCGCCCTCTTGCCGATGCTGAACGCCTCCGTTTATAGGCAGGAGAAGGAACAGGGAAACATGGGTCGCAGAGGAAACATTTCAGTCAGGACACGTCCCTACACCACCATCACCACGCAGACTGTCACCCACACGAACTTCTGCACAGATCCTCCACACGGTGCGTGGGAGTAAAGGGGTATGGATGGGCGTGGGATGTTTGTTTCATTTCAAACTACGGCAGCGATTTCAAGTGTGCTGGACGAGCCGTGTTAGAAAATGCGCCTCAGAAAACAAGGTACCACATCCCCTTTGAATCTCCTTTCTAGGACACTGGCCAGAAACCCACAGTCAGCTATGACCGCAGTCATCAGCTGGTTCTTTTCCACAGCGTGCTGGTTGTAAATCAGCCCATTTTATATTCTGCTTTCACAACCTAACTCCATTTTCTGTCTAAGTAATGAGCAAAAGATAATCCAGTCATAGATTTCTTGTTACGGCGCTATCCAAAGTTTCTTTTTGGAGAATTCCCATCCAGGAGTTTTGAAACATTACAGATTATTCATTGCTTAAAGTTAAGCAGTCTTAATCTGATCCCTTTAAGTGCTTCTGATTGTAAATCGGTATTAGTCAAGTTTCCTTATTTTTGAAAACTTTGCTAATCTGGATGCTAATTGTCACGGGATTTTTGCGAGCCACAAATTCACTTCTCACAGGTTTTCAAATGTCTGTAACACTTCCCTATCACTCTCTTTAGCCCTTGAAGACATGCCAAAACACAGTGTTAAATTATGTAGCTCGTGAGGACTTCCCAATTGCATCCTGCTGAATGTCAAATGATGTGCCTTTTGCAATTACCACACAGAGCAAGGCTTTTTATGCCTTTTAACTGTTTCCATGTTGCGGAATGCTCAGGGGCGTTTTTGTTAGCACCCTTCTACTACCTCAATGATTTAAAAATACTCATGAGATGCTAAAATAGTGTTTTTTCCACCCAAAAGTCAAACTGGGTTGGAAATCAGAAATTACCACTTCTGTCATAAAACTGCTCCCATTTAGAAATCTTCTGGAAGACTTTCTGAGAAAAAAAAAAAAAAAAAAAAGTCTTTCTGAAAGGTACTCAACAGGCAGTCCTTACGTTGTCCTTGATCTTAGCTCTGCTCATTTCCCCTTCTTCCTGGCTTTCTCCAAACTCATTTTTTAGCATTATCTGGTCTTGCACCACTCTCAGTTGATTTCAAAGGAGAGAATAACAAATAAGAGTTACTGCTTTAACAAATAGAAGCTAATTGAAGCATTGTGTTGGGCCACATGAACCGAAGACAAAATCCCACCTGGAGGCAGTTCTGCAGCTCTTCAAGAGTATCCCTGGGTAATTTATCAAGGACTGGAGTACCAGGTCACAGTATTCCTAAAACTCTCTAATATTAAAGCATTTTTACAAATTGGCAGTTCAGCAGGCTGGAGGGCGTAGAGGAACTCAGCTAAATCCTAAGCAGTGAAGCCGTAAGGAGTGTCCTGGTGTCTACAGCCCTGGGAAGAGGAGCAACTTCATGCTACCATCTTGATTTCACCGCTCAAATGAAGAGCAAGCCAAAAACCTGGTCAGAGGTCTGTCTTAAAAATCGGTTATGTTCTGAAGTGTTCGTGGAGAAAGAAAAAAAAACACTTTCACAGTCTCTTAAATCATTTCTGTTTGCATGTCTCCATATCTCTTCCGTTATTTTCCTCTGAACATCCCACCATGTAATCCTCCCACCATTTCATCCTTCTCACTTACATCACTGTAATTACAGCCCTGGCTGATCTCCTTTGTGCTGATCTCGAGATTCTTTCTTTGGTCTTGCCACCTACTCATTTCTGATTCTTCTAAGATAACAGAACGCTTGTCTCCTTCCCAGACCTCCCACCCTCCTTCCCCCTCTGCCTTGCACCAGCCATACAAGTAAGGAAGCTAGTGTTTTCCTGTCTTCAAGAGCTCTTTGCGGCACTCACTGAAAGGCATTCCCAAACTTGTCATCTCCATCCAGTAAAGACTACAACAGCACTGCTGTGGGCCTAGTAAAATATTACGCTTGTGGGCAAAACATTCCTTGGATTAGGTTCGCAAAGGGCAGGAGTCTTAACCTTCAGAAGTTTACTTTGAAGTCTGGCTGATCTGAAGACTTCTGGCTGAAGTCTCCCTAAATCATCCTGTGCCTTTACTTCCAGCTAGAGCACATCTGTACGTCTCAGAGGAGAGCACTCACTCGGCATGCAACTCTCGGTGAAGCTGCCGATGCGCGCCTACAGAGAATCAACAGCACACTTCCCCTTCGGTGGAACACGACGCCTCCCTTTCTCACACTTCATGGTATAAATTGCATGAGGACAGAGACAAGGATATTATAACAGTTTCTACACCGTTACAGAACTTAAGGGAAGGACAGAAATGATGTAGAGGTAGAAGAGAAAGAGAAAACCCACATATTCATCATCTTCTGTTTCTATTGATTCTCTACTATGGGAAATGCAAACAGAAACTCCAACAAAAGTACTTCGGTGTAGGCAAGGCAGCCATCCTTAGGGTGTAACGCATCCAAGAAACCAAACATTTCCCAGCTTTTAACTGTCACACGAATCCTAATCATATTCCATTCCTAATGAAGTTCAGTGCACTAATGTGCCAAAAGATATGCCAAAGCACAATGTTAAATCACGTCGCTCGTGTATCAGACGTGTGTTGTTTGCTGGTGCTGTGTTAACATCAAAGGGAAAAGTACTCATAGCAATCGGGGACCTGGGCAGCTAAGCTGAAGTATCGATTATCAAACTCAAGGTTAAAGCACTTTTTTGATGCTTTATAGGTATAATACTTGGGACAGTCACTGTAGCCACACTGTACAGCCACATTTGTTGTATCAGGAGAGGCCTGGACCATGCTGGCTAGCCGATGACGGACACGCTACACAGAACAAACAACTTGGCTCCCTCCGTCTGCAAGTCTGAGCAGAGGGGACAGCCAGGAGGAGGGCGCTTCGCTGCCTACCGAGTGCCAAGGGGATCATGTGGCCGAACAAGTCAGAGGGAGAGGGGAGAAAGAGCCCGTTTCTGTTGTAATGCATACAGCAGCGGAAGAGTGTCACTTTTGCATGGCTCCTGCAATTCTCAGGGATCTCCCCAGAGCAGTCTGGGTTAATTAGACTGTGCAGAAGTACCTAGCATTTCCAATGAACTCCATTCCTACCAGAAAATGTATCACACTGAGAGGAAGAGAAGGCCCAGCCTTCCAACACCAGCCCTGAGAAGTGGGGATCGCACTGCGGTACCGCCTGCACTCACAACCCGGCTGGATGGTGTTGCTGGATATGTGTGATAACGAGCGTGGTTCCACCTCCTGGAGGTGGTATGAAGAGAGAAAACACAGGCTGGAACTACAACAAAGAAAACCCCACACAAAATACCACTGTACAACTGAGGGAAAAAATTCTGATACCGCTGAAATACAGTCCCATTTTCTTAGCAGATGTTTTGTTAGTATACAGGTGAATAAACAATTGTTTAAAAAGTGTACCCCGCCAGCCAGCGTCAGCACATAAAATGTACCCCAAAGCCAGCTTCTAGCCTGCTCTTTATGAGCTGTGGCATTCTGCTGGCTGGGAGGGTTTGCACTGCTTGATATAAGCCCATCCTTGTGCTTCACAGGCAGACTTGCAGCGAGTCAGTGAGGTATGGTCAGTTTGGAAATATTAAGGTTAAGAAGTGAAATGGTGGACACCTAGTAGATAGCCGGTATAAAAACCATCAGTAGTCAAAACAACATTAACTTTGGGATATGGTACTTCTGCAATTTTTGCTAAATTCATATTATTGCATAAAATTTATAAGAAAGCTTATTTTACAATTCAGTTTTATCAGGAAAGCTTTAGAGATGTTCTTACCATGCTTCAGATGTAGGCAGCTGTCATTCTGGGGCCTGTACCTGTAGAAGATTGTTTTCCTTTAACAAATTTCTGTTACAGAGTTTTTGCACATTCCAAATAAGTCTGTTTGATACAGCATTACATGGATTTTTTTTTTTTTGGTGGTTTTGGGTTTTAATTCTTATGGTTCTTATACCAGCCATTCATGTTGGGGAAAACAGTGTTTCTTTTTATGTGTTTTAAAGGCAAAGAGGAGACCTCACTGATGCTTTTAGCCAGCCTACTGGCAGCTGTTAGTGTAGATGGAAACGTAAAATACAGTGATAAAAACTAAAGTGGCTACAAAAAGGTCGGTGCAAACTTTCCAGTGTCCAATGGTCCCACACAGCATTTGAGATGAAGTCTAAGGATGATACAACTAACGGGGAAGAAAAGCAAAGGTAAAAAGCAGGAGAGTGATTGCAGCAAGGCATAAATTCAGCCAAAGATATTGATGGAGTCAGGAGAGTTAATGGAGAGGGGTAAGGGAAAGGAAACAAGTATTGTGTGCGTTTTTACAAGCTTGCACTCAAAGTGAAGTATCTTAAAACATCAGTCAGAAGCAAATTGTTAGAGAACAGCATGTAGGAATTAATAGCACAAGCCTTGGTTTCTGAAATATACCTGCAGTGAGTGCTAAGTAAGAGTTGGTCATGGCCTACCTGATGCTGATTCCTGCAACTTTTCTCTCTTCCTCTTCTTTTTCTTCCCCTGCAAAACAGGCAACTTTACCATACCGTTACACACACAACGCCTTTTATCCCTCCCCTGCCTCACAACGTAGAAACGAAAGCCAGCTGGACACTGAGAAAGCGGTTAGGAAAAAAAAAACACATCTTTTTTTGGAGCAGTTAAAACCCTTTCTAACCCACTTCCAACTGTTGCAGTGGTAATAAGTTTTGCTCTCAGCATCTACGAAGATATATGCACATGAGCAATACACATTTCGGTGTCCAAATTGAAATACAATTTCTGGCAGTTCTTCAACTAACGCTTGCAGCCACAAGCATCCGAAAGACTTCTCGTGCTTAATAAACCGATGACACAAATGTTGATATCCTCATTTATGGCTCTTACAAGAACCCTTCACACATTCAGATACTTGCACTGTCATACATGGCAGCAGCAGACAGGGTGTTGAAAGTACCTAGGACAACCATGGCTTGTCCCCAGGGTGCAAGCCAGCCAGCGAAAACTGTGCTGATAACGCCTGTAACTTCACAAAAGCCAAGCCTTGTGTGGCCGTGCCTGGAGAACTAGCGGCGCGCTGTGCACATAACAGGCTGGAGTGCAGCGTGGTACCCTTAGCGTGACTGAGGGGCAGGCCAGAAATGGACCTCGGGCAGCTGTCTCTGCTGGACACCACGCTGGCACCAGTGTGTCAGCACGGGCTCGTCGTGCCAACCCACAAAGTCAGCCTTCTCCTGCGCCCCCAGCTATGGAAAAGGCCAGAGCTCCCGGTTCACACAGTCTGTCAGAAAACAAAGGATCGGTTCAGACCCACAATTTTAAGCCTCAGTCATCTCGCATCGCCCTAATTGCCACCTTGATATTCCGCCACAGAACTTCTCTTCGTTGCCCGGCTTGTCAGTCAGAAGTTTTCCAAAAGAAAGAAGTAAAACGCAATTTGTGTCCGTTGATATTTTAAGAAAACCTTCAAGCTGCAGGAGAGGCTTGAAGAAATGAGCTCTGGCCAAGCTCGGCATGGCTGCGGTATGCGGCTCCGCTGGCTCTGTCCTACACCCCCCAGGCAGAGGTCAGGGTGCCAGCACATCTGGCAGCCACCGTGTGTCCCAGCACCGTGCCCGGACGGGAAGGACAGAGCTGCAGGGATGTGTCTTCCCTTCAGCTGGCTTGGCGGGGCCACGGGATGGACAGCAGGTTTGGGAAAGCAGATTTCAAGGGTGCTGGGAAATTCAGAGTGGTGTGCTCTAGCATGTAGGCAGCAAGACAACGCTGCCTTGCAGAGGCGTCGAGTTACTGCAGATGGAAAAATGATGCACGGAGAATTTTCTTTTATTCTCTAAGTCTGGCTGACTTCAACTGAAACACACGGCAAGCTGATTTGAGATCCATCTATGGATACCAGAAGTGGAAGGAAAGAAGGAAAAAGCTGGCTTGAAAACTAGTTTCTGGCAGCTTCAGCATACATAGCCACCAGCATGGTATGAAAACACCGTTCTCCTGACTGTCACACACCTTTGAAGGACTACTCTGGGTGTCAGTAATAAAAATAAATAATAATAATAATAATAATAATAATAATAAAACACATTAAAAAGTGCATAGATATTGTCAGCAGTTTAACAACAAACTTGAAACTTGTGAACTCCTGAGTAACCAGGCAAACCAAACCAGAAGAATGAAAACCAAGTAGTACATTTTCTTAAAAGTCACTGTTTTGTCAAATCAGCTGCAGGGAACAGGGCATCTCTAATTCACTTTCAACCCCAAAATATTGCAGCAATCTCTCTGCTAAATGCATAGCTTCATTTTTGGCAGCAAGTTAGCAAAAATGAAGGGAAAAAAAGGATGACTTAGACCTGAAAAGGTTTCGGTGATAATCTGTGGTCTCCTATGACCACCTTTCCAGCACTGCTGCAACTTAGGCCTGTGTTCCTGGAGTGGCAGTGAGGACTGCAGGAGGAACGCCAGCAGGATTCTCTGGTGCAACACAGGGCTGCAGTACGTCAGAGCTACGCTGCTACACAGGATGTAAGGAGGAAGAACATCTAAGAGAGAATTCATACACACAACCTTATGCACGCAAAACGTCTTATCGAGGCACTTAGGAAACCGCAGGTCTGCTGCTTGTGCTGTGTGGCAGCACGCTGTGGCAAAACACATCAGGTTCACGAAGTCAACACGTCTGAGCATCACAGGGCAGCGCTCCCCAAGTAAAGTAAGCTACTGAAGGATACCTTTTCTGCTACTTTAAAAGCCAGCCACAATGTGCAAGGCTGACGTTGGTAAGCATGAGCTAACACAGCTCTGATTTTCCAGCAAGTTCACGATAATTGAAGACCCCTTACTTTCAGGGAATGTATCTCCAAGGCCCTGTTTGTTCCCAGGTGTGTTTCAAGACAGCTCTGTTGACACTGTCTGGTTACTGGAGATAAACCCTACCTGCCTAAGGTCATGACAGCCCATCTGCTAGGAAAGACGGCCATGTAAAACAGGCAGCAACAGGCTGAAGCAGGCTGCCAGGGCTTACAGTAGTATTTGTGCTTACAAAACTGGGCACGGATGTCAGCAAGACCAAGGCATTTGCTTCGGAGATGATCACGTGCTTTCTGTGTCAACACCTTCCGTGCCAAAAATCTCCCTCAGAGACTCCGGCTTACAACAAAAAAAAATTGTTTGAACTGAACAGTAGCTGTGTTGGATTGGAAGTGTCGAGTACTGCTGCAGTCTCTGTTAACGCTGTATTTAGGCGGTCCCCAATCCTCAGTGTCCGCAAGACATAACGAGAGAAATACTACAGTCCACCTAATGCAGATAGGAAACTGAGCCAGACAGAGCACGTACACTTCGTAACACAGTAAATAATGTTACACCTGATGGGGGACAGAAAGGTTTTGAGCTTCATTATGTAACATACAGCTACCCTGACTGCTCATAGCAAGCACACCAGTGTTACTGTGCAGTGCAAGCTGCGCAACATGGTAATAGTGATTGATATTTAATTATAAAATATGAGCAATCATAAAAAAAAAAATCTTAGCTAAATTTCTTAGCCTCGCCAAACTATAAAAGCAGAATCTATCAGAAGGTTTAGCTATACAAATGTTGCAGGCTTTATTTCAGGGGTGGAGCATCCAGAATTACCTCCAAATGGAGTTGAGCTTACACCACTACCCCTGGGCTTTAGGTTCTCCTGAAAGGGAGGCACCCCTTTTATTTTTTGCTCAGAAGATTTCTGGATAGCAAGTAATCAAATAGAAAAAATGGGAAATTCACAGCTGTGCAGTAGAACATAGGCTTTCAGACAGTACTGATGACTGCTTACGAAAAAGTTTCTGTGCTACTTTTTTCCCTCGAAAACTGTGACCTTCATAAGATGCATCTCAACGACAACAAAATGTTAAATTTTCTGGATGTTTGAAGTACAAACAAATATATATGTTTATGTTGTGTATTTGTTGTATATTTGTTCACCATCCCTCCTACCAGATATTTCCACAAGCTAGAAGTGAAAAAAAAAAATAAAGAAAAAAAAACCTGTTAAGTAAAGGAACCTTCAATTGAGCGACTTACATAGTTGTCTCTTGCAGACCAGCCTGGATAAAGCTGCATGTGTAGCTGCCTTTCTTTACGAGCTAGTTCATAATATTTCGCTTGTTCTTCACGGGAGAGAGCATGCCACTGCAAACAAAATAAACATCGCATTAGACCTGGAAATAACCCATACCTAGGCAACAGATGACATGAGCAAGTGTTTTTGTGACTTTGATTCAGTCCTCCATTGCAAAAATGAAATTCATTAGCAGTTACAAGCACCCGTGTTTATTAAACAACTTTCAGGCATTTGTCAGCTCTGTAACTGCCAAGTGCCTTGAGCAAGACAAAATTCATTTATGGAAACAGGGCTCACCATATAATCTGCTCACAGAACCATGCTCTCCCAACACGACATAAAAAAGCAAAAAAAATAAAAGCACTCCAGCTCCTGACAAAACAGAATGGTTTGTGCTGCTTTTGAAGGGCAGAGAGCTCCCCACCACAGAAGGGTTGCTGTCTTGCTTTTAAGCAGCAGCGACACACAGGTTTGCAGTGCCAACACGGAGGGCTCTCAGGGCACTGGCAGGCTCCTGTTCCAAGATCAGCCTCTACATATTGAGCTCCAAGGTACCTGCCTTCTGATTTCTTGTTGTAACAAAGGAAAAGAAAATGGCAACTGCAAAAAAGCTTCTAATGTACAAACCCCAAAGCACTGTAGTCTTCCAAATTACATGAGTTGACCTGGGTGGCCAAGAAGGGACAAATTTCCTGCTTTCTTTATCTAATTTAAAAAACAACCAGTACCAAAAACCTGCACAGATGAAAAGGCACCATCTACATCGGTATCTAATAATTTTGTAGTTGTGGGAACATCTATTAGACCTGAACCAAAAAGAGAAAGTGAGTTTTATTTAGAATTGGATTCACTGCTGCAGCTTTAGATTTGTTTTCTTGTTTGACCACATGCACTGGGGGAGAGAGGGATGACGATGACAGTGGGGGCCACGACAAAAGGAAGGAAGATATTAGAAATACAGACATGAAATCAGTGAGAAACTCATGCAAGATTAATTCACAGAACTAGGATTTCAGGTCAAATCACATTTGATTTAATATGTTGTTTTGTTACATGTTGGAAGATGTGAACTAAAGGGCTTGTCCGTCTTGACAAGTTCGATGTGTTAGTGAGAGCACAGCAGCTCTCAGCCTGTTTGCAGCTCTCATGTTCCACACATGCATTCCAAAACTGGAAGGTACTGAGCATTCAAGGAATGAGCAGTTTTCATTTTCACCTAAGTAGTCAACAGCAAGTGATCTGATAAAAGCAAAGTTACAACTGTGGAAAAAAAAAATCCACATGAACAACTGAGGCAGCCAAATTTCTGTACACCAAGAGGCAGGACAAGAAGGGTCAGACCGCCTCAGTGACAGGTGGAACTTTTCTGGTTCAGTGCAAATGGAGTGAAAAACCTTAAGAAAATACAGTAAGGGAACGGCCCATTTCTCTGCAGACATTATTTGCTGCTAACAGGACAGACACAGAACAGCTGCCTTACCAGAAATATGAAGGTAAAAAAATCCTGGAAAGTTATTTTTCCACTCAGAACATTGTTAGAATTTTTTTACAAATTATATAGAGCTCTCCTGTAGCTGCCCGACACTTTCTGCTTCATTTTCCAGTGTCACTTGTACTCAGAGTTACAAAACTGTTCCTCGTATGGCAGTGCCACTGGACTTGCATTTGTCACTGGCTTCAGTGCCTGCATTTAAAACTCTCTGAGCTAGGAAAGAGCAAAACTGGGACTCCAAAACATGCAGAGAAAGCTCTGGATTAGAAGTTGTTTTTTTTTTTTTCTTAGAAGTTGGCATCCTTCCCTGCTGCAGACCTGGAAGGTCCCTAAGGCTGCCATTTCACTGAGAGTTGTTTTTATGCTTTGACCCTTGCTTGCTGGGTGTGAAGAAGTGATGATTTAAACCTAGAGCCCACAGAGGCACGAGGGTGGGTGGGAAGGAGAGGAAAAAGCTCTCCTTCGTTAAAGCAGAGGATTTCCAGCCTTGGGCTTACGGATTAAGCGGTAGCATCAGAGAGCCCAGCAGCACGCAAAGTGTCAGCTCTTGGGAACAGAGGCTCCTGTTCCAAAGTGGCAGAGAGTATAGTAAATAGTGACCAGGATGACTGAACACAAAACATTTGATAATAATTAATCTCCCTGAAATTATATGAGATAACTCATGCATTGTTTGTACCACAGAAAGGTGAAACCCGAGGTACTTTTACTGAGAACATTTACTTGGAAGTAGAAGTCAAAGCAGTGGAAAAAGCATGGAGCAGAGCACTGAGGGCTGATTCATTAGCAAAATGGAGCTAAACAAGCCACTGCCATCATTCAGGTCAAGAAACTAAGACTGACATACTCAGCAACTCAGATGAATTACCGAGGGGGTGAGAATGTAAAACATGATCATAGAGACTTGCATGCAAGGAAAGAAAATGCAAGCAGCAAGGTGTCCTTTAAGAGGAAGCAACAGGAACATCAGAGAGAAAGAAGAGGGCTAAAGGAACCAGGACAAGCAACACGGGATTCCTGCACTGTGTAAGGGGGTAAAATAGGTCTTCAGACGAGAAGCAGCTGAAGTTGTGCACTGACTTCCCACTTAAAAGCACGTTTTTTTCAGAGAGCTGTAGTGCCTCTTGATACTGACTTAGCCAGGAGTCAAAAATGGGGTTCCCTGGGCAAGGGGATTTCAAGAATCCATACTCCACTTGCTACAAATGTCATCCCTTTTTTAATTTGTGGGACAATCAAATTCAAAATGGGTACGTATCTCTGCTGCATTCCCTTTGGAAGAACAGTGAGCACAAAGTTTGTAATTGTGGATTGGCCTGCAATTTTTCAGAGCATGGAAAGAAAAAAACATGCCTACGATGCTACAGAACCAAACGCCTCTCAGCAAGGCCATTGAGAGGCTCTGGGGTGTGTTCTGGGATCATCGGTACTCAGCTGGTTACTTCAGAGGTACTCAAAACTTGACAAGTCCCTGAGCAACCTGAGGTAACTGGACCCGCTTTGAGTAGGTGTTGGACTGAACCACCTCCACGGGTCCCTGCCAATTTATGTGATTTTACAATCAGACCCTGGTTGTATTCACTTTTCAGTTCAATCTCTGTTGACGTTCAGAGTTCATCTTTGAATGGATCCCAGCCTAAGGGAGGACACAGAGGGTGATTTGAATGCTCCTTCCACGTGTGGATGAGAATATTTCCTGCCTGAGGTGCTGACATGAATGGAACAGACGCCAGTTTGATGAGGAGGGAAAAAAAAAATCAAGACTGCTTTTATTTTTAGTCGCATGTTTTATCTTCTATAGCTAATTTGATAGTTGCACATTAGTTAGCACCTCAAGCAGAAAGTGAGCCATCACACCCACTAAAGGGAAACACACAAATTAGCAGCACACATGAGCACACACACACCCTTCTGTACATACCCTTCTGCCAAGAATCTGGTTGATAGCTGCGCTTTCTTTCAGAGTACACTCTGCTACAACGTTCGCTCTCATTTCTTTCATGTACAACATGAAAGCATTCAGAGGTTTCTTAATATGAGGTCTTTTTGGCTCTTGTTCTTTTCTCTGTTCGTGCTGAGGCTTCCTAAAACGTGGTGGGGGAAGGGGGAAGGAAGAAAAAAAAAGCATCTATTTACCTTCAGCTAAAAAACCCCACCCAAATGAAAATTTCCAATCAGTGGTTACAGTGAAGTAAGTCCTAAGAACATGAATTTCAGTGGTTATGTCCCATCCCCTTTCACATCTTTTCAGAGAACTGACTTAATGTGAGGTGTTTGGCTGATGAGCAAATAAAATTTGTGAATCTGCTCCAGATTCATCACCTATCTCACCTATTCTCTTCTTGAATGGTTATCTGCAGTACCCTTGCCGGCCACTGCTACAGGTAGGAGGATAGCTCCTCATCTACTTCTTTCTTAGGCCTTTTGCCTCCAAGCACTAAGCAAGAGTGTTGCTTTCTACTAGCAGATTTTGCAGTTAAGACTTTTTCCAGTAGAAGCTCATGAGCTCACACTCAAGCAACATCCTCAGGTAGACTCGTCTGTGATTACGTCAGAATCAAGATGACTGCTGCTGATAGCTAAAAAGTGCTGGACTGGAATGAGCAATGGCTTCGTGTTTCATTACTTTTCTAAAAAGTCACCCTTATCTCCTTTTTTAGTTATATAAGGGGTCAAAATTCAGAGAGGTCATGAAAGGTATTTCTTTTTTTTCGTTTGTTTTAGACTTTGACATTTCTTCAGATAGCATCAGTTCTCAAACATTTATTGATAAGGGGCTTAGTGCGGAAAGGCAGACTCACACATGCATTAGCTCACTGTCGTTGTGCGGATGTTCTTGTTTTACTTGAGGTGTTACAATAGCTGGGTGAGGGATTCCAGTTGTGTGAGGGCCTGGAGGACCAGGAATCATGTGATGTGAAAACCTAAAAGAAAAAACAAAGGAAGCTCTATAACCCTACTGAAGACAGGCATCAAACAAATATGACAGCAGCAGGATGCCCCAAGAATGCAAATACCATGGAGCTTGCAAGGGAAAGACAATTCTTTAAGAGTGCATGAAAAATATTTGGCTAAGATTCGTGCATTGTAGCCGGTTTTATTCAAGAAAAAACAAAAATCAGTCAATATTTTGGTTTCAAATAAGTTATTTTATTACCTTTAGGCAAATAGTTTTATCAATGCACAGGAGAAACATTCAGTGGTCGTATTGTAGCACTGACTAGCACTGACTAGAAATACACATTTCTTAACCAAAAACTGTATTTCCACACCAAGATATAAACATTCTTAAAATATCCACCACCAGCCAATGCGAAGGAGGGAACTGCCATGCAGAAACAAATGAAATAAAAGAAGAAGTCTTTACAAGAAGTCCCTGATAGCTCTGTATGGAATCTTTTACTTTTCGAGGTACTTAAACGAAAAGATTTTAGCGTCACCTAAACTCACTGTCCTCCCCTCAAATGCTTAAACTAATTATGATGAAAAAATCCTGCATCTTGGAAGAAGGAATTAAAAAAGGAAAGAACGACTTGCCCTAAGTAAAACTTCCTTCCATCTGTACACGAAGGAAAATAAAAAACAAAATAGCACCACTAACTCCATCATCCCACTCTGCTAACCCAGCTCATCCTCAAGGACAGCTGAGAGGGACTGTCAGGGTGCTGAGCACTGCAAGCCCAAGTGCACAGGAAAACCTGCATGCTTTGCTCTGAATTGGTGGAATCCCCCAGTAACATCACAAGCAAGCTCATGCGCTAAAGGTTTGCTGAATGAGCGCTGGTTAAGGAATCGCATTCAGCCTCTCCTTCTCCATTCCCTAGTCTCTTTGGCTTTATCCTCCACTCCATCAAAATAAAGCAAACACAAAGCCCTGTAACCAATTGGGTGATTTTATTATACAGAAAGAATGGCTTTTCTTCCCAGTCACCCTGACAGGCACATGCTTGTCATTCCCCTGCAAAGAAGTGAAGGGATAGCGATAACCCAAAGGCACCCACGCAAACAAAGGCAAGAGGACCTACCACTTATCAAGTGGCCTGTCTTAATTCCCCGTGCAAGAGGATGTGTCTTCTACGGATCACACACACACACAAAAAAAAACAAGAACGGTACATTGCAACCTTGTGTACACCAAGCACAGGATGCAGAAGCTGTCTTTAGAGTGCAAAAGCAGAGGAGAGGAGGTCTGGAGTGTGTCACGGCCAAGTCTCAGTTAGCATCGCTTGCTTGCACTTAGACATAAAGACAGTGCCTGAGTCACACACCAGTATGAATACACCGTGTTGGCATCCCTCGCCATTAGTGGCCTTGGGCTACGAAATATCTACCTGCGAGCAAGTTTCTACACGGAGTGGTACCTAAATGATTCGAGACTAATTCCCAGCAACTTGGAAATTAAAACTACGGAGTGCAGACGAGAGTGACAATCCACCTGGTTTCATACTTGTGTAAGTAAAAACAAAGTATGCATGTTATACATTGCATCTAGGAAGGAACTAATGACTCGTTTCAGATGAAACAGATCAATTAACTGCTGACAATTTACCGGTGCTCCTAATTGTGATACTTCAGAGACTGCCAAGAAAATGCTGAATGAAACCAGTGTGGGATCCAGGCAAACTGTATATACACATATACGTTAAATAAAAATGTACGCATAAATTTTAGCTGACTGAAAAGCAAGCAAAGGCAGACCAAGATGCAAGCAAAAGAGCAACTTGCCCTCTAGTGCCAGCAGTTACTCCCCAGTCAGTCATTCACCTCCTACACCTACCTGGACATGGAAGGGTCGACTGAGAGTGAGGATGGGTAGGGCTGCCTGAATCCACTCGAGATGGGATATACAGGCTGACCTTGCCTGAGGTCACAGAAGAAAGGAACCCATCAATCACATGATACGGTATTCAATAGTTACTCTAGAGCTGTAAGCACTTGATGGGAACTCAGGGTGAAACAAAAATGGTAATAGGTAAAATTTTCAAGAGTTTGGCTGTATTTAAAGCTAACGAATACTTCAGCACTTGGGACTTCCTCCCTTGCTGCTAAAAGATTCCCAGTCTAGGTTTCCACTGGGGAGGAAAGAAAAACAACCAACCTTCCTCCCCGACAACACATATGCATGTATATTCACTCTCTCACCTAGATATAAATGCACTGCAATTGGATTTGGTTAACTAGCTCTTACAAAAGAGGCATTTTATTCTACTGTAGATCAGTGCAAGAACATCAGAGCGTGAATTACCAAGCTAGAAAACCTCTTGAACAGTTTTATCCAGTCTGTGAAAACTTAGGACTCTCTTAATTTGTATCTTCTCCAGTGTGGAACAAGTGGCCAGCTTTCCTAAGAAACTCTAATTTTGTTTGATAAAAAAACAACCAAACAACAACCTAAAAGCCCACAACAACACAAGTACATCTTAGTACATCTTTACTTAAAAGTTCAACCTTTGCAAATTCAGCCCAAATACCTGAACTAGTCCAGCAAGGCCACCACACACAACAATTTGGTTCCAAGAATTACTTATTGAAGGGCAGAGCAGCTTTTCAGAGCTGGGGGAAAAAGGGAGAGTTGCTTTTGTAGGGTTCAGGGTATGGGTTTCACGCTTGGAGGAAATTATTGGCAATGAGCAACGCTCAAAGGGAAGAGGAAAAAAAAAAAGCGGAGGAAGTCTCAGCAGCACTACCACACAGGAGGCCGGCTACATCCAGCTGTCAATGAGCAGCACTGAACACATTCCCAAACCTTGTAAAATCACAGCTCATCTCTCCTCTCTCTCATGCCGGTTAAGCTTCCTTCCCAGTCCCCTCCCCGCCAGCCTCTGCATTGAGAAACCATTCAAAAGAAATGATTGACCACATCTGGAAAATGAATGCCAGGAACTGCCTGGTGGTGGTGGAGGTGGTGAGTCAGCCTTGCAGCAATGAGGGGGGAAGGGGGGGTGAAGTCAGATGCTTCCATATTTTAGCTTTGTATCTGATAATAATTTGCTACAAAAAGGCATGTGGCCCTTCCTGAAAGATTTGCCAGCAATGAAGCATTTCACCATCTTCTGGTCTCTACTTTCTCTGCCTGTTATCATCTGGATTATGTTTTCCTCCCATACACACAGACACATGAAAAAACTCTACATCTCTTGTTGTGTGGGCACAGATTAATCAAGACACGGACTCTAAAGCACTGAAACTGTTGCTGAATTTACTTGCTCCCTGCTCTGACAGAACTGAGGGCTAGTACCTATCTACCCCTAGCAGATGTGAGGCATCTTGTCAGTTTGGTTGCATTCTGAAAGTACCATGCATTTCCCCCAAAAGGAAGATGACACCTTCAATGGCAGAGAAATATCCTTCGAGTGCTAATATTAGCAAGAAGAGCAAAATCTCCCGACAACTGAGGCATCTCTCCATACAGAAACTGTAAAAAGCTGCAAAAGTTTGTTCTCCATTCTGGTGCAGCTTCAAGCCTTCCCCCCCCCACACACACTTCAAAGTTGTTTCTTACCTCCCCTCCCCTCAATAATTGCAATTTTGTTTATTAAAAATTTACATTTAATTCCTTGAGAACTGTTTTCTGCTATCTTTCCAAATGCCAAGAGCCACAAATCTGAGCCATAAGAAATATATAGACTTCAAAGTGAAATCTACACACTTCAATTTCTGTATGTGTTCAAAAACCAGATTCAATTCATTTCAAAGATCAACATTTTTTGATCTTTTAAACTTAAATAACATAGCCATTTCTTACTGCAGCGACATTCTTATTTTGTAAATGCTGCGATTGATTCAACAGCAGCGGAGGGTACAAACATGCACCTTGTCTGAAAAGAAGCTAAAAGATCTTACCAGCCAAGAGGTGGTGTTATCTGTCCAACCCCCCCTGGAGACAAGGGATAGAAGGTAGGGATATCAGGAGCTGGAGGATGTCTGGACATGCCTGTTAAAGAGTACAGAAGAATGAATGACTTTCCCCTCAAAATACTGCAAATGCGAGCTACAGTTCACAGCTAACACAGGCAGCACTACGATGGAATTAGTGCCCTGGGTGAGAAATAGCCACCTTTATGGCCAGTATTGAAGCAAAAGGCCACCCATGCCACCTTCCAAATAATAAATACCTTGTGTACGGTGTTGTGATTCAAATGGGAACACAGGGGGGGAAAAGGCGCAATAAATGTCTCAGTTAAGGACCTGCACAAGTTCAGATTTCCTGTCAGGTGCTTTAGGCAATACCATCCTTTAAGTGTTGTCACCAAACCCAACCGAATCCTGAGGAACTGCTCTAACACACAGCACGAAGCAAGAGGAAAATAAAGCATTGTCAAAGAGGCAGCACAGCCAAGCTATTAGATTAGGTAAATTGCTACTTGTACGTTCTCACTGGTTCCCTTATGGATTCACAGATTTTGGAAACTTGCTACCACAGAGGATCAGTGGTTAATTAAGAATCATTTTCAGGCCTGTAATGGTCACACTTGATATGATTCATTTGGCTTCCAATTGTCACTCCAGCTCCAACTAAGCTCTTCATCAAGTTGACTCCTGTGGGCTCCAAGGTCAATCTGTTTTGCATTGGTAGTGTTTCATGGAAAAATAAAGAGTCCCATCAGAAACGATCCATCAGCCCTCATTCCCCAGAACACAGAGTCCTACAATTGTAAGAATCACCTCAAGATTAAAGCTAATCCTAGCCCCCAAAGGGCCCCTGGTCTCCATTCTTCACCTCAAACTCGCTCCCCCAAGGGACGTGGAATTACAGTTGCAGAGGCCACAAAGACATTGGTTTATTTAAATGTGTTTGGGGAAGAGGAGGCTGAAGCAGAAGGAATTGTTAAGTCTACTTCACATGTTAAATCAGCTGCTTTAAAAGGGTATTAAATATTTATGTAGTGACACTCCAAAGGTCCAAGACTGAGTGCACTATCTTGAGACTTGGTTTTATAGATTGACACTACTGATTCCTCCCCACCCCACCCCACCCCACAGTTTGCATTTAAATCTTCTGAATTTAATTATAAGATTTGAGGAATATCTTTCGGGATTGTGCAGAGAAAAGGATGGAAAACAACAGTGGTGGTGGTACTGCTAACTCTGCCTCTTCTGTTGCCTCAGAAAAGCTCAGTTCTCAGTCTTAGGGCCACAGCCTGAGCATTGAATCTCTGGCCAGTTGTCTTTTCAGAGACGTAAAAACAGCTGGTGGCTGACAGGAGAGAGAACATTTTGTGTATTCCAGGGTTTTTAACAGTGAGGGAATGCTCTTACAAAGCACTTATAAAAGGGTGAAAAACAAGCCTGGCCTCTCATCTTCGGTGACAGCTGATCCTCCTGGGGAGCCGTGACACCACCTCACTCCTGCCAGACCGAGCTCCGTGTGAGGAGCTGTCCTGTTCCTTCCCAGTAATGCGCACTTCTGACCCATGGAGAGGCCAGCTTTTGCTCACAGGATGGTTAAAAACAACACGAATTAAAGGGAAGGATGAGCTGACCGCCTGGAGGAAGGTGCTGGCCATGTGTCCATCCTGAGGTGCCTGGGGCGCGGGAGGGGATGCTAGGGGCAAGCCACCCTGGGACCCCCGGGTGCCTTCCTGCTGACGGGTTTCGGAGGAGGAGGGCACCCCGGCACTCTAGCCCCATGCTGGGAGGCGAGGACAGAAACAATGGTCGGAGGCATTTGGCAGAGGACCTGAGGGAAAATTTTCCCTTAGCAGCAACTGCACGGGCCACTTCACTGGGACTGCTCTGACACGCTCGCGGCGCTGGAATGGGGAACATGGGAAGACCACACACATCAAGGAGACTGTCGCAGCAAAAAAAAAAAAAAACGAAGCCTCCAGCCTGCATTGTCCGTCGGCATCTTCGCCAGACACTGAGCGCAGGATTCAGGAGCCCGTTTAGAAATACCAGAGCTCTGCGTGAGGGATGGGCTGCGCAGGGAAGAGACAGAAACGAGGTGGGAAGGGAGGACAGGCAGCAAACATAAACAAGGTGTCCAAGCTCGGTCTGCAGGAGATGAGGAAAAAAATAACTTGCCATCATCGAGTGCACCCTCAGTAAGTTTGCAGATGACACCAAGTTAGGTGCGTGTGTCGATCTGCTCGAGGGTAGGAAGACTCTGCAGGAGGATCTGGATAGGCTGCACCGATGGGCTGAGGTCAACGGTATGAAGTTCAACAAGGCCAAGTGCCGGGTCCTCCACCTGGGACGCAATAACCCCAAGCAGAGCTACAGGCTGGGAGATGAGTGGTTGGAGAGCTGCCAGGCAGAGAAGGACCTGGGAGTGATGGTTGACAGTCGGCTGAATATGAGCCAGCAGTGTGCTCAGGCGGCCAAGAAGGCCAACAGCATCCTGGCCTGTATAAGAAGCAGTGTGACCAGCAGGGCTAGGGAGGTGATCGTCCCCCTGTACTCGGCTCTGGTGAGGCCGCACCTCGAATACTGTGTTCAGTTTTGGGCCCCTCGCTACAAGAAGGACATTGAGGTGCTTGAGCGAGTCCAGAGAAGAGCGACGAAGCTGGTGAGGGGCCTGGAGAACAAGTCCTACGAGGAGCGGCTGAGGGAGCTGGGATTGTTCAGCCTGGAGAAAAGGAGGCTCAGGGGTGACCTTATCGCTCTCTACAGGTACCTCAAAGGAGGCTGTAGCGAGGTGGGGGTTGGTCTGTTCTCCCACGTGCCTGGTGACAGGACGAGGGGGAATGGGCTTAAGTTGCGCCAGGGGAATTTTAGGTTGGATCTTAGGAAGAACTTCTTTACCGAAAGGGTTGTTAGACATTGGAACGGGCTGCCCAGGGAAGTGGTGGAGTCCCCATCCCTGGAGGTCTTTAAAAGACGTTTAGATGTAGAGCTTAGGGATATGGTTTAGTGGGGACTGTTAGTGTTAGGTCAGAGGTTGGACTCGATGATCTTGAGGTCTCTTCCAACCTAGAAATTCTGTGATTCTGTGATTCTGTGATCATGGAGTAAGCCGAAGTCTTCTGAGCTTAGGGCTGTGGCATTGGGATATGCCCCACCAGCCGCAGCCGGCTTTGGCAAGGGGTGCAAATCCCCTCTCTAACATGCAAGGCACCTGTGGGACTTCAAGGAATGAGCACAAATCTCCTCCTTCTGGGCACTCGTGTAACTAAGGAAGACAAATGAGGACAAGGGGGCTGTGTTTGCTTCCGCTGCTCTGAAAAAAATATTCTATGTGCACTTACAGGCCAGAGTAAATTAAAAAACAAGCAACCACCACATGGCCACAGGGCCACGGTACTCTCTGGATATAACCCATGTTATTATCGGCATAGCAAGGCCAACGTAAAAATAAAGCATTCAGGGAAAGTCAGAACTAAAAAAGTCTCTCTCCTTGGGTTACGGTGGCCAAACAATGCTCCAAATAAACAGGACAATTCTGTGTGAGGATGCATGTCCAGGTAAGGCAGAGCTTCACCAACTTTTCAGCCAGCTCTTGTGGGACACGTGTATGCAGTAGAAACCTCTCCAGGACCACCCCCAGACCCTCATACCAGCAGCTACTTCCTGACTACAGCGAACAGCTTCATCTCCCCTTGGTTCCCCTCCTTCCTTCTCACCACCAGCTCTCCCACGGAGTCTTCTCCTTGGGCTGCTCACCCAAACCCGTGTTGGATGGGGTCAGTCTTCCCCCTGCAGCCCCCAAACCACCACATCTCCCCTCACCCCAGCCTTTCCAGCTCCTTTATCTCACCCCACTGCAAACAAAGGCCGCACCAAACCCCTGGGATCACCCACATATCCACAGGGAGTGCTGGGTGCAAGTCCCAGGCTTGGTGCTTCCTCAGGAAGCCCAGCCTGTCCCCAGCAGCAGGGCAGCCTTAACATCACGAGATGAGGATCTGGGCTTGTTTGTTTGTTGTTGGTTTTGAGAAGTCCTAGGGGTGTGCAGAAAACGGACACCCGTGACTCGGACATGTAAAATGATGCTTTCTGCAGAAGGCAGCAGGTGCAATAAGATTAAAAAAAAAGTCACGTTTGCAAAGCCTTAACTTGTGCAGGCTCTAGACTGTCCCCCTGTATTTTAGGGACTACACTTCAGTTATGCCAGATACTGTATGGAGGAATTCAGACAGAATTCAGAATATGAGAATTCAGTTTTGATTAAAAGGGAAAAACAGCAGTACTTTGATAACTGCAGCACTGAAGTGGTCTTCCCTGGTTTTCGGGAAAGTGAGGGATGATTGCTGTTTCTGTGTCTGTGCGTTGCAAGCCTCAGGCACAACAGGGGGCGGTGAGGGCTGGCTGCTGCTTATTGAGATTTTAAAAGGCTCTGATGAGTAAAACAAGCCAGAATTATCACATTAGGAAGAGCACAAAGATTTAAAAAGCCAAGCTAAATACCAGCATCGCGGCAGAACAGCTGTCTCTGGAACCAGGCATGCACGGCCAAAGCTCTCCCCCCAAAATATGAAAAGCAAAGCCATCAGCAGCATGGGGGGCACCGGGACGGGCTCACCTTGCTTGGAGCTGACGTCGGAGGGGATATGAGATGGGTGTGACCCCGGGGAAAAGTGCTCATCGCTGTAGGTGATAAGAGGGGTGAGGGGGTGAACCGCATGAGAAGGCTGTACCACTGGCACCTTGTTGGACTGAAAGAGAAGGGGAAAAAATAGCATTAGTGAAATGTAGCTGCTGCATTAAAAAATTTAATAATAATAAAAACGCAATAACAAAATACGGTTTTTATATATTCATATTACTGAAGGCAAAAGGTTTAAAGCGAAGATTTGCCACATCTCCGGCTCACACAGCAACATCAGCTTTATCAACTTTGCTCCTCCTCTCCATCACGTTCCTGCTTTTCTGCTGGACCTCAGCGCAGCAAAGACAAGTGCCTGACAAAGCTGGAGGGTACATTAGGCTTTTCCCCTTGCAATTTTATAAACTCAGCTTGAAATCTCTCAGTCTGTGCAGCAGCTATCTACAAAGTCACCCTTAAGAGCCTGATTTCACATGTTGGCAGTGGCATTTTTGGAGAGGCCAGCTGGAAAGGAGATGCAGAGATGGCTGGGAGCTTTGCCGTGTCACCCCAGGGAGGAATCAAAGTACTGAAAACACCCAACAGGGTCCCGAAAGGGGTGCTGTCAAGCGATGTTCCCACAAACCACGCTCTTGAATGAAGGCTGCAAGGCAATGGGACTCATCCATGCCAATGCAACACTTCCATGCTAACACTGCTTGAAACTAATGTCACTTTTCCCATAGTGGGAAGAACCGCAGCGACCATCCCAGCATGTAAGAGGCGCTCTGAGTTTCTACCCCACCACTCTGCACCCTGCCCTGAGGCAAAAACAATTATGCAACTAGCAGATTTTTTAATAAAATAAAAAAGAAAAGGAGAATAAAAAAAGCAATAGGCCTTCAGACAAAAACGCTGATAAATCTCAGCAAGAACAGCCTGTCAAACGCCAGGAATTAGGAGAAGAAAAAAATCATTTAGGAACCCAGTGAAATTAATTTTGAGTCTCACTATTCAAGTCTTGGCACAAATAGACATTACGACAATACTCCAAGTACAAATCAAGGATTTCTCTGGACTTCTAGAACCAGGAGGGCTATTAAATGGACAACTCAATTTATTGTTAAGGCTGGTGGGAGCAGAGGAAAAATGAGCAAATGGGAACCAGTGCAGCATTTTCTGCTTTGCTTGTTTTCAGAGCACCACCTTAAGGAACTTGCATTAGCAGGCAGTATCTTCTTAATGTCTGACCTATCCCTCCAGTCATATAGCTCAGAATCTGGTGCCATGAATTTTTGCTAAATTATGCTATCCTTGCTCTCCTCTTAATTTTACGGTTTTCAACACAGATTTGCTTTCCTGTGGGAAAGAGATAAGAACCTGAGGATTTTAATTTAAGCTTTGGCCTTGTCTTATATTTTGCAAGATAGAGAGAGAAAGCAGCACTAGTAGGTGTTTTAAAGCCAACAAGCATTAGGTCCATTTTTGTGACCAAATAATAAAAGCAATATGAATTCTCAAGAATATGTATGAGTTGAGTTGTAAAGGCGATAGCACAGGCTGCTATTCATCTTCCCAATCTGTATATATTCAACAAAAACAGATGCCAACAAATTTCAGATGATGATTTACAAATCAGGCCTCAGTCTTTAGCTACAAGACGCATGGGCCAGCCCACCATTCAGCAATTACTTTAGCAACAATAAAATGTACATTATGAATAAAGATCAAGGAATAGATGTATTTAGGTCACACACGCAGCTGCTAATCAGCATTAATTTCTCAAAATTTTGTAATTAACATTTTGTATTATACTAGATGTAATTGTCATGCACGCCCGTGGTAGCAGGGCTGCTTGCTTTTAGAAATCATCCATTTGTACTTTCAGTCAGCCAGTCCATGTACCCCCGCACTCCTCAGCATGCTGCAGATTCGATTTTATTTTCTAATTCTCAGCACCTTATCCCCTAAGCCTATGGCAGTGGTTTTCAACGGGTGAAGGAACTGTGAGAAGTGAGGAGAAAAGCAAACTGCTTGTCAGTGGGCTTAAAATTAACATATAAACAGGGTGTATCTCCATTAACAGCATTTGGAGGTCTTCTGCAGAGCCAGAACTGGCAAAATAAATTAATAATGACAATAATAATAATGAAAATAATAATGAAACTGATGATTATGATAATGATAATGATAATAATAATAATAATAATAACAGAGGTGCTCTGGCCTGTGTCACAGTGCTTTGGGCACCCATATCCACCACCAGATGGGCTTGGTGGTCAGGCTGAGCACCATGTTCCCTGGAGGTCCCACCGTGACCATCACCGTGTGTGATGGGCAGAAAACACAGGGTGACACATGCAGAACAATGCCTGTGTGAGAAAGGCCTGCTGGCATATTTTTTAAAAGCCTCAAGGACTCCATTGGTTCTGCTATCACACCTGCCCCACAAGTCAGCACAAGCGGGTGATCTGTTCACTGATGTCCACGCTTGGTTTCCTTGTTTTTTCCCCAGGGCTTTACCACACCAGAGGCTTTCCAGGCCTAAGCTATATGGCCAAAATCCTATGTTGTGCTCAAGCAAGAGATGATGCTAATTAGATTTCTCTTACTGCAGTCCATTAAGTTGCATATTCTTTATCAGTGGGCTTCCTCCTCCTCCTACAAGCATGCTGCCCATGCAACACGGGCTGTGTGCATTTGTCTCCCCAGATTCTCCCCAAATTTTTCTCTGAACAGGGTGCTTTAGCTGCAGGAAACCTCAAGCAGTTTGCACAGGCTCAAAGCACAGGCTGCTGACCTTGACCACGCTGAGCTCCACACGAGGGGAACTTGGTTCCTCAGTCCCTGTCACATTGACAAGACATACGTTTTATATAGGCGTGATGCACTGAGCACCTTTTTTCCCCAATACAATGTTAAAATCTCCTGCAAATCCCTATTAGACCCTACGCCTTCAATGAGAAAGGCGTATTACACGATTACTCATCGTCCTACGTGAGGATCTTAAACTACTGCACTACAGAAATTACACTGCATCCACCCACCAAAATGTAGTGTTTTGGAGCAAGTGGGACCCTTCCATCTTGGGATGTTTTATGATTTATGATTCCAAGTTGGGTACCAACTTATGTACCCAAACAGCTGCACTCACACGGATCCTCTCCACTTTAAATGAGCGCTGCCTTCTTTGTCATCTGCAGAGGACACTTTGAGACACTTTAAATTAATCTCTGGTGAGCTAATGGTGAAATGCTGCATTTTGGAGTCAGTCTGAATCCAGGTGGTTTTCTCTCATTTTTTGAAGTGCTTCTGAAGAAACACGAGACTACCAGAAAAAAATAAAATAAAAACCCCACCTCCCCAAACAGCTAGCTAAAAGCTTCGGCCTGCACTTGTAAGGTACCCTATATGCAACAACTATAAAAATCCCAAGGCAGCTACAGCAGAACTGCCTGTGGGTCAGCACCGGGCAGGCAGGCCAGAGCTGGGGGGGAGGCATTTGTTCCAAAGGCATTAAAGGGGCATCGAGCAGGGAGGTGGTGTTGTGAGCAGCAGGCTGCAACGTGGGCTGGCTGCAGGGGCTGGCCTGAGGCCTGCCATGGCTCCCCACCGCCAGGTCACACAAATGAAGAAGTACTTCGTCCTCCAGCCAGATCTTGGAGCCAAAAGCCAAAAGCAACACCCAAAACAGTGCTCTGATTTTTTTTCCCTCCTTTAAACATTTATCTGCTTCTAGAAGAACAAGAAATGCTGCAGCCTCCTTACTTTTCTCCTGTCAACTCCTCTTCTGTCAATAAGTTGTACCTTGAGTACAAGCACTAGCAGATAGTCTTCTCAATTAAAACAAAAATAAACAAATTTACTAAACAAACCAACAAACACCTTAAGGAAAGAGAAAAACAGACCTGTGTGGCCAAATGCAAGCGTTCCCTTTTGTTCCTGAGAGGAAAGGTCATTTTGAAAAGCATGGCTTCAAGATTTTGACAGCAAATGTTAAATTGAGAGGGGAAAACACAACAGCAAGCAGTTCCTTCAAACATACACCACCAAAAAAACCCCAACCCCATCCACTTCTGCTGTGGGTCTACCCCCCCCCCCCCCCAAAAAAAAAAGGACAAAGACCAATGACCAAAGATGAGGGAAATCTGTCCCTTTTTTAGCCTGTTTAACTTTTAGTTTCTAGGGCCCTGAAATCATTCTTAGGTAGAAGGACTTGGCAAACTGAGGAGACCGAAGTTTCAGTTGCCATCTCAAAATAGCGATAACATTTTAATGGCTAAAACAGCTCTGGATTTATGCCTTTGATGACCAGCTGTCATCACAGAAATGCAAGAGCCAGAAGAGCATAGTTTTGGAGCAATGTGAAAACCAGGCCTGTGTATGAAGACACGCTGTCATGGGCAAGCTTTAGCACAGGAGGCTGGAGGCGGAAGGAGAGAGGAGGTAACAGTAAGGTGTCTTGGCCAGAACTAGTTACCCGTAGATTAAACAGGTAATCAACACTAGCAATAATTGTAATTACAATTTTCTATCTTCCTGGGAGCCATCATACAAACCCTTTCCATAGGCAGATCTGCAGAGGTGCAGCAACCTTATTTATAGCAAATAGTTTTATGTATAAAGCCAACCTCCTTACAAGCTCTTGACAGCAGAGATCACTTTATGTTTAACTTTCAAAATCTTCTCCAACTGTTAGACAGTGCAGCTGAGAAAATGACATAGCAGGTATGGAGGTGGTGGATTTGAAGCCTTACTTTTGACCTCACCTTGAAAGCATGCCCACAGGGACCACCTCACTTACCCCCTCAGAAACAGGGGTGCAGCAATATTTTGAATTATAAAAGACAAATGAAAGAGTCACAATCTTTATACGCTGCTTCCCAGCATGGCAGCACAGGGCTGTTTATGTTGCTGACCCTTCCTGTTTGGAAATGCCAGGGGTGACACCCATGGGACTTGCCGCAGAAAGGTGGCAAAGTCAAGCCCTGTGTCCCTTCTGACATCACACTTTGCAGCTTTGCAACTGGTAACACTTATTCAGAACAAAACTATCCTTGAAACTGCATGCTTCAGGGCATAAACTGGTTGCTAGCAAAGGCAAGAAGAAAACTACAGCCGGTGCCCCTTTTCCTCAAGTTCTGTGTTTCACTGTGTGGCCAGATAATTAAGTTGGATTCAGTGCTGGGAGCTGGGAAGGGGAGGACAAGAAAATTACTTTTAGTCACTGCACACTTCCCCCCTCCCTGGGTCACCATGCAACAGTGGACACGGAGCTGCAGCAGCCCAGGAGACCCCCTGGAGTTGTGGAGATGCCACAAACGGGCAGAGAATGTGCCCGTGAGATCCTTGCTAGAGCCTGCTATGGTTATTTGGGAGCAGGAGAAGTTTGTGCCCATTTTTGAGCCAGCCAGACCTCCTTCCCTTTTAGGCACCCTGGCAGCAAGCAGCCATTGCTGCAATGCACAGGAGAGGCAGGTGCTCAGGTGCTCAGCCTCTTCTCCTGGAGCTCAAGCCATGCACCAACAATGCTGGGCTTCTTTTTGGATCAGATCTTGCACCACTTATTCCACAGGGTGTCAAGCGTGGCAACGCAGACAGCACACAGGGGTGACAGAAGAGGAAGGGCAAACTGCTCTGCTTGAAGCCTGAAGTGTCAGTGCACAATAAAAACCCAAGTGCAGCAGCCAGGGGAGCACTGCAAAGAAAAGAGTGAATGGGATTTGATAAAGCCCGGGATAAGCATCTATCTATACGGATTACAATATGTAACTGGATTCAGGTTAATTGTGATAGTGAGAAAACACTGTACTAGTGGTGGGTCTACCTTCTTGTTCTTTTTGCAACTTTTTTTTTTCTTTCCTTCCTTCAATCTTGGAAGTTAATATAGCACAACTGTGACTGCTTTTTTTTTTTTTTTTTTTTTCCTGAAAGTTGTAATAAACATTTGAGTTCCCTCAAGACAGCTTTAAAAACATGGCTGTTGAATCTCTGACAGAAACACGCTTTATTTCAAGTGTTCATTAAGCACCACTATTAAGTGAGTGATTAAAGCACACCCAGTATTAAAATAGCTTGATTAGAAATCCCCTGCTATCTGAGTTTTCTTCTCTCTCGTGACTCCTTAATTTGTTTGTTCTCGCCTTCTTGGGAAGGCTGTCGGGAGATCCGAGATGCTGCGGCACCGCGCGGGGAGCCGGGCAGCTCTTTCAAGGCTGCTATCAGGGACAGGACAAGCCCGCTGCTATTTACGTGCTGCCAGAGCACATGTGTGCAGATTACATTTAATGTCGCACAGCCCATTAGTTTTAGAAATACGCACTAACGACTGATAGGGCATGAAATCACCTGCAAAGCCGTACAATCGCATGGAAGGCTTTTTCTGTTAAAATATTTCGCAATGTTTTATTTTTTTCTCCCAACACAGCAACGGGTTGTCCCCATGGTCATCAGTTCCCAGTAAATGCTCCGCATTTTAACATCTGATGCTCATTTTTAGCTCCAGTTCCTACGTGACGGTCCTTTAACTTTATCCATCCTGAATGGTTCATCCAGCACTGGAAATGCTCAGCTCTGTGGGGTTAAGCAAAGGCTCTTTTGCCCACGCAGCCTGCCATTCCCTTACCATGAACCAGCCAAACAGGCGTTTTC
The DNA here is from genome assembly GCA_011076525.1 of Nettapus auritus. NCBI lineage: Eukaryota > Metazoa > Chordata > Aves > Anseriformes > Anatidae > Nettapus > Nettapus auritus. The sequence goes on along the minus strand of CM021768.1, from coordinate 25,475,832 downwards.
CCCCTGTTGTTTCCCACGTGCCTGCAGCCCTTTCTGTTCTCTGTTGGCCAAGGGGAACACAAGCACCATGGTTTTCACAAGCCCGAGCTGATGCCACCCTCCTGAACAAGGGGATGTGCTTTGGTCCAACACTCAGCCCAGGGAGTTTCCAAACCAAGCCTGGAAACTGTTTGGGCAAATGAGAGGCCGTCGGGTGGATAAATACAGAAATGTGGTACAGGAGCAAGCAGCCTGAGGGCACCCCATGAAGGCCAGTGCTCCTGCATGTTCCTGGTGCTCCTGCGTGTTCCTGTTTGGGCCGACAACGTGCGTCACAGGATGAGGCGACTCTTCCTCGTCGGCCTCCTCGCGTCCCACAGGATGCAGGCCGAGGATCCTGGGGCGAACCCAGAAAGTCCCATCCCATGCAGCAGTGATGTCTTTCAGTATGATCAAAGCACTTAAAATAGGACCACTCCCAAGTATGTATCTACATGGTGTCCGTACCACAGCTTACTCAATTTCACGTGCCATAACAGAGGCCAGCCGAGACCAAGAAGGCTGAAAACTGTCAGCTCCTCTTTGAGCAGGAATTTTTTGAGGTGAACTGAATGGAGATGTTCTTGGTTCAGGGAATGCACATGTTTTTGGTTCAGATATTCAAGCTCAGCGTACATGCATCTTAGCTCTGTCCCATGAAGGCAAGGACAAGGACTCCGGTCCAAAATGCTCTGGGCACCAAAGTCATGGGAAGGGCTATCCATGCACTGTCCAGCAGCCAGGAGTTTTGAACCATGGAGTTAAGAGCCTGGGGGGCTGGCAGCACATGGTGGAATTAACACAGAGGTCACCCAACATACGGCAGGGCGTAGAGCAAGCACATAGGGGTCACTTCCTCGAAATCCAAGCCTCCCAGGCACTGCTGACCCTGCATACCCACTGGAAAAAGTTTTCGAGTAACTTCTCTGAGTCCAGCTAAACCGTATTAACAGATTTATCCAATAACATGCAAATTCAGGTTTTAATGAAAAGTCTTAAGTCACAGCTCTAAGTGATTTGGACTTTTCTGCTAATGGCATCTGCTAATGACCAAAGATTTAATGCATCAAGTCTTAGCATACATCAGTGCAAACAATATAACCATTTAGTGGAGGTAAAAAGTCATCTCATTAGACATCCATCACTGGATGTGGGCAAGATGGTCCAAAGGCTTAAAATAAAATATTCATTTTTAAACTAAGAAAAAAAAAATCCCTAAAAACGTACAAATGATTAGGCCAAAAGTAGCAGTCTGCTAAAGCTTCACCGGAATTGAAAATGCAAGCTGCAACATATATCTGGAGGTAAAACGCATTTGCAAGTACTTAATTTCTGCAGCACTGTTCCACAGAAGGCAAAACCAATTTTAATAGGAATTAAAGCAATAGGGCCCTCCAGAAACAGGATGTCTCTTAGACAGGTTATTTGAACCATCAGTAGAAGGTCATGACAGGAATTATTTCTCTGCCACATTGTGCAAGATGACTTCAGCACAAACAAAAGTGATGAGAAGCTCCTTGCTTAATGTTATGGATCAGTCCTATGAGGGTTTGTAATGCTCGTGAGACACAAAATTACGCCCTGAAATTACGCTTACATGTAGCTAAAAGTACAACTACCACAGAACACAGCTCAGCATGAGCAGAGAGTGAATCACGGGCTCAAAGAAGCAGGGCTTCAAACACTTTTTCTGGCCCACACCGTGGATGCCAATAACTCCAGATGCCCAACATCACTGCCTCAGAAGATGTGAAAAAGGGGCCAGGGTCTCCCACCACAGGCGAGAGGTGGCTCAGGTCAGCGAGCTGTCAATATTAAAACTCACACTCGTGCACCTCATACGGTTCAACATCAGGTACCAGACCCAGAGCATCAAGAGGAGCCAACAAGGGAGTCCTTGGGGGATGCTCCTGCATCGGCTTTGGTGCTAGGTCAGTCTCTGAGAGCTGCCCTGTGCCTGCCAAAACACAGCCTCATCATTCAGGGTGTCCTCGGGACACAAGATGTGACTTTCCCACCAGTGGTGGCACCAGATCTGCTCTGGCTTTGTTCCAGCCTCTGTGCTCACCCCAGGAAGGTGCCAGAGGGCTTAAATAAAACGCTGTCGGTATGCACAACGCATGTGATGCCCTTTAAATCCTGCGTGGGATATTCCTGCCTGCTGCTAGACTTGATTTTTTTTTTTTTTTAATTCAAGAGCTGCCCTTTAAAATTTAAAATCACTCTTAAAAGAAAAAACAACACCCAGCCCACAGCCTGAGTTTTGTGCAGCAGGCACCTCCATCCTCATAAAAAGCCTGGACTGCACTTTATAACATGGGTAAAAGTCTAAACATCATAAAAGAGAGCCTAAATTGCCTGAGCCCCTGGTAAATCACCCCTCCAGATGGTCCTAGGGCTGCACGCAGAGCCCTGCCTGTGGCAAGGGGTTGCCCTGCAATCACACCTCAACCCGACCGAGTTACTTCGTTGAAGAGGCACTTCCGAAGTTTTCCAGTGCCCCGTCATTAGGGACAGTTTGATTTTCCAGGCAATTAACGCTCCCCTGCACAATTATCTCCTCCCCATAGCATGGCACAGGCGGACAATTCCCGATCACAGCCACATTCCTCCTTGGCAATTCTCATCGCAGTAAAGGCCACACTTGCCTCCGGGGAGAAATGCAGCCACAGGAGGCTCTGCAAAGCACTCCTCAGCAGCTCACCGGACAAAAACTTAGCTGGTGCCAGAAGAGCTCAGTGAAGGATTTAGCAAGAAACACCCTCCTCCACACCTTCCCCTTACCTCAACCGGGGCCATAAAGCTCCCAGAGGCCACAACCCACTGCCAGGGCGAAGTGACCATCACCCCAGCAGGCTTCCCACCAGGGCAGCCCGCTCGTGCTGCACCACAGGTGTGCAAACACCCATTATTTATGCCCCGGCAGAGGCAGGATTCACCCATCTCAAACGTCCCTTCCTTTCCCCCTTCCCCAGCCTCCCTGGACATGCAAAAAGTGCTCCGGGGGGGTAAGAGGCCCCAGAAGATGATTTAATTGCCAGTCTAGCAAAGCAATGAGACAACCACGCTGCAAGACGCCGTGGATGGTTGTTCGGGTGCGGGAAATTTGGCAACTCACCATTTGCATCACTTTGTGTCAAGCTGGGAGCTGACACCATGAGAAAGGCAGCTCCTTCGGCGCGGCACAGAGATGCACCCTGCTCAGCATCGAGCTCCCTTGCGTTCGGCTAGAGGAAGGAAACGCTGCCTCCCCCACGAGATAAAAACAAAACAAAACGTAAAGTAAAAAAAAAAAAAAAAAAAAAAGAACCCTCTCCTCTTCAGAAAACCAAGGCCAGGTGTTAGGTGCTCTCGACATCAAGCTGAGGCCGGGCTGGCTAATCTGTAGGCTGGCTCGTTTAGCGAGATAAAGGATTTCGGGAGGTGCCGTGGGCTGGGGGAGCGCTGGCTGAGCGTGGCTCCTGCAGGAATGCCTGACCTTTCCCGGGGCTTTGATCATGCTGGCTCGCGGCGTGAGATAACGAGTCCTCTGCAGAATCCGGAGGTAATAAAAAAAGCAGCTTTGAGGCCTTGTGTTTTGGCAGCAAAATGCTTACCTGTCCTGCCAGCGCACAGCCCAGTCCCCCCTGCCCTGCTGGGGAACTGCTGGAGGAATTCGGGCGAGAGGCTTCGGCTCCCCTAATTGAAGAGGGCTCCTTGTGCATCGCTCATAGGGAAGGCGTGCACGGAGATAATTCAAAAAGGAGCAGAGCCACAGAAGCACGGTCTCCAATTAGCATGCAATTAAGCTGCAGGTAGGGTAATAGGAGGAGAAAGTGTGTATCTGACACAAAACAAATAGTGAAACAAAAGAGCAAAAGGGGATGAAGCTTTTTTCCCCCCAGTCCTCCTCTGAATGCCTGACGCCTGTACCTAAAGGACTGCTTTTGCTGAGTTTTTTTTGCTTTCAGTTATTTTGAGGAAGGGGGGTGTCCAGGACAGACGATTAGAAAGAGCCAGTGAGGTGCTGGGTCCCTAAAGCATGAAACACCTGGGCTGAGCGCGCTGGGTCTGCGGGTGCTGATTAGATCGGTCTTGAGCACTTCCCCTAATGAGCCCGCGCAAGCACCGCATCCACCCAGCTGCTTTGGGCGGCTGACCCGGGGAGGTTCTCCTGACCCTTGGGGCCTCTTCTTGTCCCCAGGGGCGACCGTGGTGCGGTCCCCGCAGCCACCGCATGCAGGTTTCCCCAGCTGCAAGACGGCTGCAGCCAAACCCAGCCCAACCTGGATAAGTTCCCCCTGTGGGGGGAAAAGGCGGCGTGCTCGGCGATGCCGCCTTCCTCGCGGGGGTTGGCTATGTAGATTTCAGATGCAAATTTTACTTTAGGGCAGGCTTTATGGTATTAGGAGTCTCTTTTTTAGCCTTCTGAAATTTCATATGTATACATGCTAGAGCTCTCTCATCTCTGTTAATTGGGTTTTGTGGAATTTCGAGGCCCGGGGGCCAGGGGGGAGGGCTGCTGATTAAAGCGCGCCGTGCAGAAGTGGATGCAGCGGTGTGGCACGATAGCAGGAGCCAGGCTCCGTTCCCCCGAGCCGTCTTCTCATAGGCACCCGGCATTTTAGAGGAGCCCCTGCTTCTGCCCTGGCACCCCACAACAAGGGGCAGGGGAAACGATGTGTGTGTGCCCGCCTGTACCCAGAAAGCAGGGCAGAGAGCTCCCCTCCCGCCCTGCATTTGGCCCAGATGCATGTCCCCAGCGCTGCACATGCGAGGATCCAGCCCAGGCGCTTGCTTGCTGGAGCTAAATACAGATATTCACACACCCATGATAAATGCAGTCTAGTTTCATTTTTAACCCACAGGAGGGTGTGGAGGGAGAAGACATCAAAGCATGGACACAGGCTACCCTGGCATTCTGGGTGTGCAATTTTATCTTCCCCTCATTTCCCTCCTCTCCAAACCAGCTGCTGCAAATATCATGATGCTTGCCCTCCAGCCAGCATGCTGGAAAACTGGCTTCCAAGGCAGTCATTAATCTCTCCCCATTACCCAGCTGGCACGGGATCTCGCCGAGACGGGAGTGCCGGCTCTGTGCCCTCCCCGCCAGCCTCCCGGGCACGGGTGGAGGCCACCAAGCGCCATAAGGACATCTCCGAGGTGCGGGCTGAAGCGGCGTGCATCTTCAGGAGGGGACGGCTGGGATCAGAGCTAAGTTTAGAGAGTGACTTGCCGCACAGCAATAGCAGCAGGGAGCAGCCCCGATGTATGCGAGCTATGCAAGCCACGGGAAGATGCACGGAAAGCTTCCGCGAGAAAATATGGCTCAGAGGTGCTGTGCTTTTATCCTGCCTTTGGGTTTCAACCCATTGGAGGCTGAAAAAGCAGAGAGGTATGTGATAAATCAAGTGCAAACGAACTGCTCTGGTAAAGCTCCACCGAAATGAAAACAAAGCAGGCTTAGGAAGTAAGGATGCACTTTTGCAAGCTAAGGAGACAAGGTAACAAGAGGCTGTTTTGTGCCATTTCCACCCAAAACGCAGCCGCCTCACTGCCTCCCACCCAAACAGTGCAGGAATGGCTGAGAACCTCCACTGGAGCAAAAATAACTTTTTCAGAGAATACTTTTTCGGTGCGGGTGTGATGATTCACGCCAAAGCCGTCACATCCTCCTGGCAGCGGTGTTCAGCTGCTACTTTTTTTCACCAGAGCCCTGTACATACCTACCTAACCCTGCATTTGATCTGGCGGCAGGACCACAGCTTCTCCCAGGGAGAAGAAACACGCAGACGAGTTTTTGATCTGCCTTAAAAGCACTGCTTATCTCAGTTTTTGTTTGTTTTCTGTTTCTCGGGAGCGGGGCAGCATCTGATGTGAATGCCACCCACCACATCTTATCTCGGCACCGAGGCACCCATTGCAAACCACTGCGGGAACCGAAATAGCAGCACGTTCCTCTCTCCGCTTCAAGCAGCTACAGGGGTGTTGGGGTGTCGCAGCCCCTGCGGCGCTAACCACTGGTCTCGCACCCGGACGCCCGCTGGGAAACGAGGGGTCCTTCATTAAGGCTGTGGAGGTAGCAGACAGGATGGCTCAGGAAGCCACCCCAGGGACAACCAGGTTAAGTATCCCCAGCAAGAGCTCGAAACGCTGCCTAGTCCCATGAAAAGGGACTGAAATATGGGGCAGAGCAGAGCACGGGCAGAGAGACCGTCTCTCCTGGAGAGACCAGACACGGACAAGCAGCCCCTGCCCCTTCCAGCTCCCCACTGACACACAGTTTTCCACCCAAATCGCTCTCCCCAAGCCCCCGCCCCCTGCTCTGACGGTGAATCCCTGCTGTGAGTGAGACGTGGACAGGGAAGGGCAAGACCCCAGCAAGGTCATGAGAAAAGGCGACTTCCACCGCCTCCAAACGCTGCCAGCAGCTCCAGCTGCTCGCCCCTTCCTGGCTATCTGCAGCCGCTTTCCGGCCCGCGGGACAACGCACGCCGGGCGGCGAGAACAGCTCGACCAAACCCTAAGGCACCGGGGGGAAGTGGTCCGAAAGGGATCAGCCTGAGGCTGAGCACCAAACCAGCCTTCGCCCACATGGACGACCTCGTCCCCTCGGCCACCCTCAGCCCCAGCTCGCCAGGGCTCTGACGGCTGTGTTTCCATGAGCTTGCAGAGGGGGGAAAATGGAAAAAAAAAAAAAAAAATTAAAAAGCTATGACCAGGCAGAGGAAGGAGCTCTTAATTAGCCAGGGAGGAGGCAGCAATCAGCTGTCGCACCGCCTGTTTCGCAGCAGCCCCACGCGAGCTTTCCGTCCCCAGCACATCCTTCCTGGCCGGGAAGGACACGAGCCCTCAGGAAGCAGAGCCACGGAGGCTCCTCTCCTCCTGGCTCCTCCTGAAGGGCTTTGCCCCCAGAGTCCTGCAGGGCTCCCCACGAAGAGCGTGCTTAAATTGGCAGCCCAAAATAGAGCCCAGGCGGGCGCTATATTTAGCGGGAGGTAGTGCCTTGTAGGCAGGGCCTGGCTGGAGGCTGGCACTGGGGCGGAGATGGTTTTGTTGGGAGAAGGGGAGGGCAGGCTGCAGGGGGTGGCAAAGGCAAGAGCCCCCAGGGGCGGCCAGGCAGGGCCGGGGGTGTCCCACCTCCAGGAGGAGCCGAGCTTCTAATTAAGACCAACCGGCTCCGGTTAATTGAGCCCAATTCACCTGTGACATGAAGAGCCACAATCCCATCAACAATAATGGGACTGCATCGGCTTACACCCGTAATGACTTCAGATCAGCGACATAATAAAGCTAATTCAATACTTCTCCAGGTCCAGCTGCTCGGGCTGCCGAGGGAGAGCAGAAAACACCCACAAAGCAACGCCGCGCCGGGGGGGACGGAGGGGTGACATGAGAGGTGCTCCGGGCAGGCAGACATGCAAATCAGCAGCTGCACAACCCCATAATTGCTGCTACATCCCCTGGGGCCGGGGACACCGGGGCCTTTGGGGTGGCATGTCTACAGAGGGTTGACTTTTGCTCCTGTGTCGCCTGGGCTGTGTGTGCTGCTCCCAGGAGGACCCATCCCGGAATGCCTTCTCTGGAGAGGGACACATACCCCGGGGTGTCCGAATTGTCATTTGGCACGCCAGGGTTGTCTCTGTGCAAGGTGCCTGCCCAAAGCAGCTTGCCCCAATTAGACGCTGCTCTAAACGAGGAGCATCCATTGCGCCGCTTGCTCCCCGCCAGGAGAGCGGCTCCTCCCTGCCTGGCGCTTGGCTGTTGCCCTGCTCACCGCGCCGAACGAGCTGACACAGGCGAAATCAATTAGCTGCTGCTGCTGCTGGGATGCTTGGCTCGGACGGATTGGAAAAGACAAAGGGAGAAGAGTCCCACAGCAGGAGGAATGAGGCCTGGCCAGCGTGTTTCTCTGCAGGTTTGAAGCGGGCCGGGCAGCTGGCTGGTGCTCCCCGCAGTGGCTAGGTAGGGGCAGGAGGAGCGGGAAGGAGAGGCACAACCCTACAGTCCCCGTACACCTCCGCTCTGTGTCCATTCAACATGTGCTTCGAACACATATAAGCAAAACGCTCTGCGAGTTCAGCTGAGGCACTTTCTGCTTCAGATTCAGTTGTTCAAGCCCCGTGCTTGGCAGAAAGCCTCCCGGCTCATACTGCTTCAAACCAAAGCATTCTGGAGCTTGCGCTTGGCACCCTTCAGGAAGGAAACAGAAGAGATCGGAAGGCACCACGTGCCCTCTGTACAGAAGTTATTTTACAGTGACCTCCTGCTCGCTGCCTTGGCAGCCCCAAGCAGGACCTGTCCTCCTCCCCTTGACCAGAGAGAAGCACGTCCCATGCCCCAGATCTCCATCACCTAGCCCCAGACCCGGCTGCGCCTCTGCAAAACACAAAATATTGCTTCAGAGAGGCCGAGGGCTGCTGCTGAGGAGACTGAGGAGGTGAGAGTCCCACCTCCAGGTGGGACTAGAGGAACCCAGTGCCTTGCTGCAGCAGGGCAGCTCCAGCCCCAACTTGACCCCACGGCCAGCAACCCCGGGGAAAGCTGTCAAAGCAATCCAAAAAAATCATATTCAAGGTGCCGTCCACCCAGGGATGAATGGGAATAGTTATTGCGCTGCAGTTTGTTTTTTTTTTTGTGGTGGTGGTTTTTCTTTTTTCTTTGAAGGCTGAACATTTCTCCTGAGTAGGGTTACCTACGGTGACTTCCAGCTCAGCGAAACACGAGACCAAAGGTACTGTTTTTTTCACACCGTGGGGCACGTCTCCCACACTGTATCTCGTAGTAACATCTCTGCTCATTAACCCTTTTCCTGTTCAGCTTGCAATCCCATAAACATCTTTGTAGCGGCTGATGTCTTTGTTGACAGAGAAAAGTGTGATTTATGTTTTTCTCAGAGCAGGGAAGGCAGCGGTTAAGCGGCCCAAAGTGAGAAGAATCAGCACCAGGTTAGCAGGCAGCTGCCTGAAATCCCCTCCGCAAAACTCAGCTACGAGCAACACCCAGCGTCGGTACCCTCGCCCTGGTTTGTGCTCATCTGCAGATCCCCAACATTTCGCGTGGAGCCACAACACTTCCCTTTCTGCTCTGTTGTCCCAGCCGTGGACGTGGTGGGCACCAGCTGAACTTCTCCACCTCCTCTATGAACCAGGTGGCTTTGCACGCCCGGAGGAGTTCAGCGGGCGTCTCGTGACTGCAGGGTGCAATGCTCTCTTCCTTGCAGGCTATGGCTTAAGCGAAGCGCTTGATTGAGTCAAGACAGCTAACCAGCATCCAAAACGTCACAAATCGGCTGCCAAAAAGCATAAATCACATTATTCCTGTATTTTTTTTTTCTACATTAAAAACATTCCTTTGCCATCTAAATTTATAGGGAGGCAGAGGAAGGGGGGGACACATCACCAGAGGGAAATGGTTTTGCTGTGCTTTTTTTTGTTTGTTTTTTTTTGAGATTGTGCATCTTCCACCAAATATTTGAACAGAAATCTCAGTTTGCATTTGTAACGGCAAGGGATTACCCGAGCCCTTAATTCCCTGCTGCCATCTGCAGCGCACTTTCACACACGTGTGAGACGCTGCCTAGCCCCGGTGTGATCGAACTGAAGGGCACCAGGGAGGCATGTGGAGGGTGGGGAGAACAGCCCTTATGGCAGACAAGGCTCCAGGCGGTCCTGGAGCAGAGTGGATCCAGCCTGAAAAGAATTGGCAACCCTAAAAGTTTTTGATAAGACAAAAATCCATTGATGTTGGCTCGCGCTGGGCCCGCTTCAGCTCTGCACTTGTCCTCTGTGTTTCCTTGGCATATCTGTTCCTTTCCTCTACCTGCTTTAGCATAACTTTTTCTCTTTTATCTTTAGCTAACTGCACCTAGGGACCGGAGGGATTGATTTTTTGTTTTGACTTATTGTTTGAAGATCTGTAACTCAAAGCAGCTTCTTGCGCCTCTGATGTCTAAGCCTGAGCTGTATAAAAGGTGAAGCTCATCCTGTGTACCAAACTGAGCAGGGATACCATTTTATAATCAGTCATCTGTGTTTTATTTTGCCTTTTTGGGAGGAAAACTATTTTAAGACTTTATAGGCAATAACACTTTAAATAAATATTCTTGTGGCTGACACTACGCACGCAGGTTCTCCTTCTCTTTTTCAAGACAGCGTGCTACAGCTCGCTGTTCGGGGCAGGGAGGCGGGGGGGAAAGCAAGTTCCTAATTAAAGAAGGCCATTATCCATCAGGAGATGTTTGGAGCATCACGTCACACCCCCGGCAGCCTACTACAGCCAAAACGTTACCATGCAAATCTAAAAGTGCTCTCGCTCAGGGACACGCTTCTGCGGGGCGAAGCAGATCCCCACCGAGAGGGGACGGGCGCATCTGCAGCGAGCTGCCGTCGTTGCCTGCATTCCTGTTTGCTCCCTTTGCCCCCCCCTGGGGCCGAAGCCAGGGGTTTTCTCCTGTTCCTGAGAAATTCTCAGCCCCGAGCACCAGCAGGCTGTGTCCCACGAGCAGCTCGTTAGGATGCGGCGCCCAGATTTCTCATGCCGAGGTCGCGCGGCCGTCTCGCAGAGAGCTCCTGGCCGCGGCACGCAGCGACGTTGTTTACGATAGCCCATCTCCTCTGTTCTCTGAAGTTGCCCAGCTTGCTGAAATATGGTTACATATGCAAACATTATCTCCCAATTGTAACCTCATTTTCTGCTCTGCTGGACAGCGTGACCAGCATTTGTCATCCCGCCGCCCCCGCCCGCCGCCCCGCTCACATGTCCCTAATTGTCACTGAGATGCGGCGTGTCAGCGGGATGCCGGCGTCCGCTGCTCCCCATCTCCACGCAGTCACTCAGGTAACAAACCCATAATCTCGTCCTGTTTTCATGATGGTTGAATTACACATAATTGTTCCTGCACACTGATTGATTTCTGCCTGAATAGAGACCTCTGCCTTTTTTCAATGCGAGCGAGTGGCAGCCAAGTCTCTCCATCGAGGAGGAGGCAGCAGCCTTTGAAGAGATCAAAGCCAAGGCCGCGAGCAGTTGTGCGCCCTGGGAATATGGAAAGCCTTTATGCTCTCAACCCCATTTCCAACATCATGTTGGATTGCAGCTGCATTACATTCTGCCAGCATTCTTAATGCTTTTAGTATTGACTCTGACATCACCGATAGCTGTTTTAAAGTAACAAAAGCTGAGGGATGACTTATTTTCACAACTCCGTAATTGGAACATGCAAAGTTAGGGGAAGGCAGCATTTGTTTTCAATCTGAAATACAAAAGAAAGCACAGAAAATTATATAAGTTTCCCAAAATTAAAAACACGTTTTTCATATGGAAAGAACAGAGGGGGCATTTTTATAGCCTAGACCACACAAAATGAACTGATTATGCACATGCTTTTTCAAGCCTGAAGGCTGGAGTAAAAATATGATTGGGTAAGCGAGTCAAATTGGGAAAAAATATTGTGACTCACGGTGCGTTTAGTGACTTTTAGCACCTGATGCAAGACAAAATAATACAGATGCCTTGGGTGTTGCCTCCCCTCTGCAGCTCCTTGTAGTAAACTGACAGTGGTTCGCTTATCCTAAACCAGACACAACACGTGGCGAAGGAACATTAAATCCCCATTAGTTATCTGAAAGATAACCAGTGATCTAAAAGTATAAAGCACCGCAAAGCTTCCTCTGAGACTCCCTCTTCCCCAGCCACATGGACAGCCGCGGGGCTGCCCTACAATGCCACTTTAGGGGGGGGTCAGATGCTCCCACCCTCCTCCCCTCTCCTACTCTGGTTTCAAGACTGAACACAAAGGCAAATCTCCACCAAGAAATGTGGCCCTGGGCTTTGACTAAACGCACGCCTACGCTGTCCCGAGAAAATATTCCCAGGGAAGTCTTAAAAGTAAGCGGTGGGAAGGAGAGGGCAGGAGGAGGATGTAAAACGCATGGAGGGCAGAGCCAGGGACATGCCACAGCTCTTGTCCGGGTGCTGACCGCTCTGCTGCTGCTTCAACAAACATTTTTATTCGTTCAAAACCACTGAACAGAGGCTTTTGAGAACAGTAATTCTGAAATATGCTCGCCACCACTATAGTGTGCAGAGCGGCGAGGAGCGAAGAATGTGCAAATAAAGCAAAAGCTGTAAAGAATTAAACATTATAAGCTGTAAAGAATTAGACATTATGAGCACCCATGTATTAGCAATAAAAATAATTTCCTCCTAGCTGTAGCATTTTCCTTCTGCCGTTCTAGTGCTCCTTCTCTCCCCATAGTCATTAAAACCCCGCTCAGAGACAACTGCACAGGATCTGCCCTCCCTCCCTGCGGACACAGCGCCAATGTCCTTGTCATTTCAAGGCTGGGAAACTGTCTCAGTTTTACTTTGGCTATTCCTTAGCTTGCACACAGACGTGCTGAGGCTCAAACTGGTGCCAAATGTAGCAAGCAATCTCTCTACCAAGGTGCAAAAGCTTATTTTTTAACAGCATTAAGAAGTCTTTTCAACAGTAAGCCAACGTGTCCTTTTTTTTTTATTATTTTTATATTTATTTTTGTCCCCAACTCTCCCCCCATCCCCCGAAAATTTACTGCTTCCTCTGCACTTCTGTTTTCTTAAACCAGGACTCGTTCTTTGTGGCTCCAGCATCAGCTCTGAGGCCTGGAGGGATCCTCATCGAGCGGTGCTGAGGAAGGAGAGGGAAGCGCCGAGTGCTGGAGCAGCCAGCTGCTGGGCTGGGGGGACAGCCATCTACAGCCATCTCCACGGCCCACGGGGAGCCCCACGTCTCAGCAAGTGAACGCCAGCCTCCAGCAACCCAGCGGGCAATACGCACAGCATGGCAAAGGTCTCCAAAACAGCGTCAGGGAGTCACGTCTACACGATGCCGCAACCCTACCTTTCAGCATCAAGCCATTATTGTGATGAGAAAGTATTTTTCTCTGTAATTACTGCTTATTTTCCCTTCCAGGGACATTTTTTCTTCATTTACAGAGGATCCACTTGATCCTTGTGCTTGAAAGCTTGCTCCTTTCTTGCAGCTGAAACTGAAGAGACCCTCCCCAGCCCAGGATAGGCTTCCAGCCAGCCTTCTGTATGGCTCGGCCAGCCTCCTGACCCCAGGAGCTGAAGGAGCCCAGGATGGATGGCAGTTTTTGGGGGAGGGAGCATGCTGTGCTCATTTCCTGGTCCCATTTATGCAGGATTTTGGAGAGAGGGTCTGAGACAGAAGTGCATGTAACCATGCTGGGGGGCAGCAGTCTGCCCCCCTGCCATTGGAGTAGTGATGGCAAACAGGTAAAAGAGGGGGGAAGATGCTGGTGTTGCTGAGGTGGTGGGAGGGAGAATGGGAAAAAAGCAAACTGTGCTTTTTGCCAAAAAGTTTCTAAGGTAATTTTTTAAGTCCCTCTTTTTTTTTTTTTTCTGAAAAACTTTACCAGGATTCTCTGGTCCTTAGCAGAAAGGCTGGGTATGAAACAGCCACGCCAGTGCTGCCAGGAACTTTCTTATATGTATTGCTTGTAATCAGATGGAGATGTTGGGAAATCCTCTTAGCACCCCCTCCGCACACATGCCAGTTTTTATGTTCTCAGAATTGTTTTGTTGTCATAGGGAAAAAAAAATCACAAATAAAAGGAAAAAAAAAATCACAAAACCACAAAAACGTATCTTTCTAAAGAAGTTGTCTTCCAGGTGGGTTCCTGAAGGATGCTCAGGAAAGATGGATTTTGTTCCCGCCTCTGCCATCACCTTCCAAACAAACATTGCTTGTCGGGCTCCCTGTTTGCAGACCCATCCTCTTGGCTCATAGCCCTGCTTTTGGGTGGGAGGAGGCGAGACAGTGCCCCCCGGGCAGGGTGCCAGACACCTTCCCGGCATCTGCCCACAGCCACTGCCCCACAGCCATTTCCACGGGTCACGTCCTCGCGCTCAACTCGGTGCTCGGTAATTATACACAGAATTTACCTATTTCATGCTTAATTGCACAAGCAAAAACTTTTGCTCCACCCCCAGAACAGCCATAGCCTAACAACTTGCATTGCTACAGGCAGCTGCCGCAGCCCTGGCTTTGCCCCCTAGGCTCAAATCCCAGCCAGCACCTCAGCCAGCCGAGCCTTACGGTGAGAAATCACCCGGCACTGAAATTGAGACCCAGTGCAGGTGACACAGGACAGATCAAAGTCAGCCCACAGCAAGCATATGCGTTAAGGGCTTTGTGGCTGGGAAGTGCTGCCTCCAGAGCAGGACTGAACCTGGAAGAATGCTTTGTCCAGAAGATATCAGCCAGAAACGTTCATTTAGCAGAGCAGGGCATTTTTTTGGACAGCAACCAAAAAAACTCTTTAACAAACAGGACATATTTACCTGCAGCAGCACCAGCTGGAGATGGAAGACAAGTTCCACAAAACCCCTCTGAAATCTCTCTCCCTTAAAAAGTCTGCCTGTTTCCCAAACACAAGAGTCATCAAACCAGCTTTGATTAAGCCAGATTTGCTGAGGCAATGATATTTCTGATTCCGCCCCATTAGTCTGTAATACTCTTATTTATATAACCCCCTGAAAAAAAAAAATAAAAAAAAGGAGAAAATTAAAGTTTCAAAGAAAGAGGGAAAGTTTTCTGTAGAGGCTGTTTTGAGAAGGCCCTTTCATTCAAAAAATCTTTGAACAAAACAGCATTTTGACCACCTTTCCTAGACCGTCTTAACATTTCCTTATTACAAAGTATGAAGTCATCTGTTACAGGTCACTCTGATAAGACGAAGCCTAGTAGCTGCCAGATTAAAAAAAAAAAAAAAAAAAAAAAAAAAAGTGTAAGTAACAGTGCTGTAAAACTGTTGGGGGAGTTACCTAATAAACTGGCTTTTTTTTTTTTTTTTCAGTTCTCCTGTTCTGAGTTTTCTTTCTGGACATTTACATCTCAAACAGGATCTCTGAGCTAGTGGCTTAGAAATATTCCTAAAATAACAGAGAAGAAAAAAGCCACAACAAAAAGTCACAACAAAATCAGAAAATTCCATGTGATCAGAAGCTATTTTTTTTTCACATTTCTTTCTTTTTTTTTTCCCCCTATAGATCCATCACAGCTTGCTCTTCTCCCTGTACCATGGGTATTTAAGACATGGAGCAATTTGTGAGAGAGTGGACTTAGAAACATTTTTTTTTTAAATCCAACATGCTCAGTTCAAATTTACTTTGCAGGAGAGAGCCCAGCAGTCAGGAGCACACACAAATGTAACTCAGTGCTACCGTGGGCAGAAAAACAAAAAGGAATACTTTATAGACTAAGTTATTTCAATTGCTAATGATTTTCAAAATGTATTTTAGTGTGTGCAATGTACGGTTTATTTCCTTTTTGCACTGTTTGCAAAATAACGCAGGGCTGAACGTGGTTAAGTGAACCACCTTTTCAAAACCTAAATGAATCTGAAAGTTTGCAAGACATTATTCCATGAATCCCAGTACAACGAAAGCTCTGCAAGCACCAGCTTGGTGCAGCCACTCTTCCTTTCCTTGTCAATCCCAAGCATCCTATATGTGCATGCTGCATCCTATATGTGCATCCTGGGCATGCTGCAGTCCTGCTTCACCTCATTTTGTGTTTCAGGACACAGAAATGCCACAGACAGCCTGAGGAGAAGGCAGGAAGGCAGGAGGGAGGCAGGCCACAGCGAGGCTTGCCACTGTATTGCCATGCTGTCACTGCCCAGTGCCTGGGCCTCGCCCAGCGTGGGGCACTGGGATGGGAATGATGTGTGACTAAATACACAAACACCACTTGTAATTGCAGCTTGGCAAATCTGAGCTAAATTTTACACACCCTATTCACGTGGCTAGAGTGTGGCGTTTTAACACCTAAACATGCTTGCACGGCTGAACACAGATTATCTGTATTTTAGCACATCGTCGGGGGAAAGAAATTCTCCCCAAGTATGGTCTGCATTTGAAAAGTGTTGATGCTTCTAATTTTGTGCCCTATATCGTATTTTTATGGTAGATGAGTGTAAGGTTTGGAGGGAATGAAGAAAGATCAAGGCATGAAGACAGGCCGAAACTGTGGAGAGAAAATAATCACAAAGAAAAATCTCTGAGGCGGTTTTGAAACTTGGGACTGGCATTGTTAAACATCCTTGTTGGAGACATGGACAGTGGGATCAAGTGCACCCTCAGCAAGTTTGCCAATGACACCAAGCTGTGTGATGTGGTCAACACACTGGAGGGAAGGGATGCCAGCCAGAGGGACCCTGGGCAGGCTTGAGAGGTGGGCCTGAGCAAACCTCATGAGGTTCAGCAAGTCCAAGGGCAAGCACCTGGAGGCGTTGGTTGATGAGAAGCTTGACACAAGCTGGCAATGTGTGCTTGCAGCCCAGAAAGCCATACATTATCTGGGCTGCATCAAAAGCAGCATGGCCAGCAGGCTGAGGGAGCGGATTCTCTTCCTCTACTCTGCTCTCGTGAGACCCCACCTGGAGTACTGTGTTCGGATCTGGGGCCCCCAGCACAAGGAGGATGTGGACCTGTTGGAACAAGTCCAGAGGAGGGCTACGAGGATGATCAGAGGGCTGGAGCACCTCTCCTATGAATAAAGGCCGAGGGGGTTGGGGTTGCTCAGCCCCAGAAGAGAAGAGAAGGCTCCAGGGCCTACAGTACCTAAATGTACTGGTGGTACTAAATGTAAATGGTGGCTTTTCAGTACCTAAAAGGGGCCTACAGGAAAGCTGGAGAGGGACTCTTTGTCAAGTAGTATAGTGATAGGACAAGGGGTAATGGTTTTAAACTAAAATTAGGTTTAGATGACATATTAGAAAGAAATTCTTGACTATGAGGGTGGTGAGGCACTGGAACAGGTTGCCCAGAGAAGATGTGGATGCCCCATCCCTGGAGGTGTTCAAGGCCAGGTTGGATGGGGCTTTGGGCAACCAGCTCTAGTAGAAGGTGCCTCTGCCCATGTCAGGGGTTTGAAATTATATAATCTTTAAGGTCCCTTCCAACCCAAGCCATTCTATGATTCCGTGATTTTATGAAATATAGAAAGAGGCAGAAAATAGTAGAAACAGAGCTTCATAGCATAGCTACGTGACTGAGAAAGAGTTACTTCTGAGCAGGCAGCGTCACTGGGACCACAAACTCTAGACTCAAAACACACAGACTGCAGGGACAGTTTGTTAGAATTCATTGCTTTTCACCTCTGAGTCAACAAAATTGCCCCCAGAAAGCCCCATGCCCCTTCCCCTGTTTGTGTCTCCTTCTGGATGCACCTGACCAGTCAGACCATTTCCAGACTCTTTTCTCCATACAACCACTGTGACCTCCCATTCAGAGTTCTGCTCAGGTCAGCTAAGAGGGAAGTTGAGCTGCCATCAGTATCAACGGGATTTCGGCACAAGGACTTCGAATTCTGCTACACCTCATGCACAGTGCTGCCCCTGCAGGGTTTGTCATGGTTCCCAAGGGTCACAATTGCAAGCTTCAAGTACATACAGTGCTCAGCACCAGGCTAGATGTGCAGCTGTCTGCTTCGATTCACTTTAAAGCTTTCCTTCTCAGAAAGCAAGCAGAAAACCAAATTGTCTAACAAATAGACTTCTTTTGTTCTTTGCCAAGGCAGCATGACTGGAGTTCCCTTGCAAACAGGAGCACACACACACACCCGTGCTCACTCCAAGTGCCAGGGTTTTCAGAATGTGCTGCATGACAAAAGCATGCACAAAATCAGCCTCCTAAGGGCCATTGGTACATTACATTATTGGGACATGACATTACAGGACATTGGTGCTGCCTGCCAGCTTGCGTGGCATGGTGGAAAGGAAGGAGCCAGACTGCAGAGAGTGCTTGGGCAGGCAGGTGCTTTTGGGATTTTGCCCAGCAGCAGCTGGCCAAAGTGATGCTCTGTCCTAAGCGTTACCAGTGGCGTCAATAGTGCGCCTGCTTCTCCTGTTAAACTGCCCATATTATGAATATTCGATCAAAGCCTCATAACTTTACACTTGTAATGTTTGCTGACTAAGGTCCTCCTATTGATTTTATGCCCCAATCTCACCAACATTCACAGCCACTCAAAGAAAACAGACGAACGTTGAGTCGACCTTTCAGCTCCACAAAAATGCTTTTTGCGTGAGGGATTTGGTAACTTTGAAGATCACAAAGATACTCAAGGTCCTTCCTCATCACCTCAAGAGCCAGCTGGCAACACCACCAGCAGAAGCCAGGGGACAGATTCCTCCTGGTGTGGTTCAGACTGTGTCTCTTCCCCCCTTATGAGGACAATCCCTGGCCGATCAGCACAGTTGGCACGCAAGTTAACTCCCTACCATACTTTTCGTTCAGCCCCAAAGATTCAATGAATACGTTTTTATTTAAGTGCTCAATCACTTTCTTGCTGACAGGATGGATTCTTTTGAAGTGGGAAACCCAAACTAAATAAACACATCCACAAGATCCAAGTCTTAAAATAGAAGCCGTTGGCTTGCTAGATTAAGTTATTCTGAATGCAATTTTCTTAAGTGAATCCAATGCTTAGGAAGGGCCGGAGTGACAGAGATGCTAATCCCTGGCTGCCAGGACAGGGACAGCATGCAAAGCAGCTGTGCTGCCTTCCCCAGGGGCCTACGAAATGGGACTAAACCGAATGGGGAGGTGGGAAGGGTCTTCACACCCCACGTGCCACCCCCAGCTCAGCAATAGCTGCTCCCCAGCCAAGACGGGGCCGTCTGGAAGATCCCAGCACATTGTGCTGTGGATGGGGCAGCAGCTAGGGATTTGACGCACCTCGGGCTGCAAATTGTTCAGTATTCCTTCCGCAGTGTATTCTTGCACATATGTCTCTTTCTGAGAGACACAGACACTGTTTTATGGCTCAAAATAAAATTAAAAAAAAAAAAAAGGTGCATGCCTCTAATAGGACTTCAGAAATATTACAGCAGCAGTAAAATGCTTTTTTGTGGGTTATTTCCTTCCCGTATCGGGAGAGCTTTCCCTAACCATAAACAGAAGTTAAGCACTCTGGAGGAGCCAGGCCAGCAGTACCCAGCTCTTCAGTGCCTGCAGCCAGGCAGCACTGCAAGGATCTGGAGGAAGTCTTCTCCTCTTTTAGTTCCTGAACCTGTAGAGCTTCAGGCCTTCTTGAGCCCTGTCTTCTCTGGCACTTGAAGCCCCTAACAAGCTGTTCTTATTAACAGCTTTTTCTGGACAGGAATTAAGTTGGAGAAGAGGTGGCACAGCACCAAAACAAGAATAATGACATTTTGCTTTTACACCACCTGTAAATGAAAGCAGCAGCCCCACCTTTTACAGGTTACCTTGAATGAGCTCCTAGATATACAGAGAAATGAGATTTAGGGCACGTACATACACATGTTGATACACCAAAGCTCCAGCTTTGATTATTTGCAGTAGGTGGGGTTTTTGGTCATGCCTCAGCTGAAGTCACACACACGCGAAACCCATCTCTGGACCAAGCCACAAGGGGAATATTTTCTTTCCCCTTTACCCGTTCACAATTAGCTAGATTTACTTACTGCACCACCCTGGAAGGGAGAAGGCAGCAAAAGCAGAAAGGTTGTTTTCTTCACCAGTATGTGCTGAAAGACCACAAACATAAATACAAAAGCACACAGACGGATGGACATAAGTATGTGTATGCACAGTATCTGTACGAGGGCTCTGCCTGGGTCGTCAACAAGACCAAGCTCTGTACAAAAGCCCACCCAGAGGCACCACAGAAACTTCTGCCCTCCTTTTCCAAAAGGAGAATTTGCAACGCATGCTATGCCTGCCTTTGCAGCGAGGTACCAAGGGGGACAGGAAGAGAGCATTACTAAAAACCACATTTGTATCCTTCTGCAGCTCTGCCAGGCGCTGTTTTCCAGGCTGGATATGCTAGCACTAAGACCCCAGTACATTCTTCTCCCCAAAATCTTCCACAAGCCAATGTTTCCTGAGGGACAGCACGATGCAGCTAGGGAATCTCTCACAGACCCCATAGCAACACACTCTTGCTATTTCTACCTTCTTGCTTCCTCCTGTCCATGCTACCTGCACATTTCTCCTGGGATGCTAGCTCTTCAGGACAGGGGCCACCTCCATGCTCATCACCATGCAGATGCACACCAGGAATACCCAAAATTTGGGCAGGGAAGGGGGCCCTGTATATAAGTGTTGCTCTTTGCATCCAAACTCTTCTAGCAGAATTCCTCTTCACCGTCAAACGGATGTGCTGTGTTTTGCAAGTCACTGTAAGGTGTTTATAGATTGTATCCTCCAACCTATTTAACACCTCCAGCTGCTAACATAGACACAGTTTAGCCACAAAGTAATAAACCTGGAGCCCAAGAACAGATGAGAAGGGACAAAAGGGAGGTTGCAGAAATCTTGCACCTTCCAGCGCAAAGTTTAATTCACTGGGAAAGGGGGGGCACAAAGACAAAACAATTTTCTGCCTGATTTTAAAAAACAGCAATGGCTCTTTTGCAGCCTCCTCCTTTGTCTCCACATTCCCATCACACAGACGAGAAAGGTTTGCTGACCCAAAACTAACAAAAAAGAGAAACCCACACATGCTAGAAAACAAACAGCTGTCTCCGTCTCCCATCTTCAGCACGCCCGTGATGTTGAGAAACCACCAAAAGATATCTCAAGCAGACAGGATGCACATTCACCAGGTGTTACTGCGGTTTTGGCGTCATCATGTGCCCCCTCTCCTGCAGCTACCCAAACGGACTGCTTTGCCTTTCCACTTACCCTAGAAGTGATCATAGCTGATAAGAGTATGTACTGCTACAGCCAGCTTGTGCGTGAACTTGCAGCTAACTCTCCTGCAAATCCCACTTGAAAAGGGCAAAGCAGTTGCCAGTAAAATGAAAATTAAAATACATACAAATACAGAAAGGAGGTGGAGAAGGGAAAGAGTGAGACCACTCTGACCACAGTCGATTTATCAAAATTTGAAATCCTCCTCATATACCCTCTTCCCTCCAAAAGCTGCCCTGAAATTACACCTCAGTTTTCTTCCTTTAAGGTTTATTAGTCACAGTATGTCTGACTATGGTACTAAGTACAATTAAAATTGTACTGTTAATTTTACAGAGCAAGAGTGTAAAGCCTTTCCCTGTTCTTTATGAAAAAGGACATTTTTTTTCTCAGTATACATTGGTCAAAGTAACAAGCAACATCCCATTCCAGTAAAGCTGACCCACCACCTTGATGACAGGTCTGGCTCAAGCAGGGCAGCATGAAGCCTGACGAGCAAACAACAACTCACTCCTCCTGGCTCACGCTCCCAACGAACCAGCACAGCTTCACCCGCATGGTCACCATTTACTGGGGGATGCATTCTTTTTCACACCCCTGCGCCAACCCTCGGAAGGACGTGGGGTGTCCCAGAGGGGTGGGAAAAAAATAAATAAAATTCAGGGCCCCCGGGGCTGCTTTTTCATCCTGCCCCACACCTCCGGGCCACAGATGCAGCAAGCAAGCGGCGGCTTTGTCATGCAAATGGCAGGGTGCAGGTACACCGCAGGGGACCCCTGCCCCAGCCCCGGCAAAGGATGCCCCGCTGAGGTGGGACTGGGAGTGCTGGGGGGAAAGGCAGAGCGTGGGGACCCCACCTTGGACGTGATGCCCGTCAGGAGCCAGCTGTCAGCTCTGGCACCGGCGGAGATTAGAGCTGAATTAAACAAAAAATGTTATTTAATAACTCATGCGTGTAGGCTTGCGGTTAAACTGAAGGCGCTCCAGACTTATGTCAACATTGCAGCGCTCCCCAAGCGCTGTTTTACTGAACTAGTGGTGCTGCTCCAACATGTACGAGCAGTGCCGAGCTGAATTAGCCCCTTAGATGCCAGGCTTTACAACCAGGGAGCAGATGTGTGCCCCTAATCCCTCCAGGGCACCCCTGTATGTGGGCTCCCCCAGTACCTGAGCTACCCGAGCAGGGTACATCTGCCAGAAGCTGATGCTCTTCTGAAAATAGATGCCAGAGCAGTAAGAAGCAGCAGCCTTCCTACATGCGTACATGCAGAAAATCCTAAGTGAATAATTAAACCAGATTTTGTGACACCAAGCCTCACGCCAGCACCGGGTTCTTTCTTGGGAGCATAGAGGGGGAAAGAGGCCTTCAGCTTCCCAGTCTCTGCAGAGACAGGTTTGGGGCTCGGTGCCCGCTGCATCCTTTCCCCCTCGATGCATCGGAGCTAAAGTTTTCCATGGAGCAGTGCTTATGACAGCGAATATCAACAATCATGGTCACTGCACAGGGGGACTGCCAGTGCTACAGCTTGAGTGTGCGCCCTGTCCTAAATGAATGCAAGCCCCTGAGCAGCAACTCCCGTGCAAGCACTGTCTCTTAAAAGCAGAGCTATGGGAAGGAAGACGTAGTGCATGCTTCTGCGTCTTTCAGACTTGAGCAGCAACATGTCACGACAGCAGAATTGGGAATTTCGAACTGCCAGACTGCTCAGTCCTTCCCAATCAAACAACCAGTATTTTACCACCCTTTGCTACCGTTAAATCGCCGACACTAATTAGGCCCCGTCCTTTTGCTTTTGAAGTCAAAAGCCACAGCCCTGAAGAAAAAATCAAGAATGTAGGGGACCAAAATAATGCCAGTCCTTTGACAAAGGCTGCCAAATAAAAATCTAAGAGCTGGTAAGAAGGAAAACTGCTTTATCATGAGGAAATAGCAGCATCCAACTTCTCATACCGCAGCACATATGACCGCAGCAACATTCCTTCAGTAGGATGCCTACAAGCAAATTTGTTTCCCACTCTGCTCTCATTCTACTAATATAGTTTCCACAGCTCGTTTTAATACTGTCTCCCCTTCACCTCTCTCTCTGCGTACCCAGTGGCCAGAGGAATTTACTGCCCTAAATTAGAAACACATTAAAAAACATCTGTCCAGGTACAACTTCAGCAACGAAATCAGAGGGACCGACTTGGAAGAACTGGTGCCCACCACAACGTAACGGGAAGCCGTACCTCTGGCTCCGCACTAGGGCTGACATGAATTCCTACAGCACCGTTTCTTTTCACGGCGTGTGGAGGAACTTACGCCGCGTGTTTCAGAGCACAACTCCCAGAGATGCATAAAGCATGAAGACTGCATGGAGCAACCGATGGCAGGAATAAATGTCAATCAGCAAAGAGCAATGCCATATCTGACGGCAAAAGAAAAAAGAACCAAGCCTTTTCATCTCACTGACAAGCAACTCGAGCAGTTCTGCTTCCAGCCCTCGCGACTCCTCACCGAACAAAGAGTTAAAGCCAGAAAATTCACATCTGTCCTAGTGACTACAAAGACGGCATTTACATCATTCTGCCATACATTATTCTACAGTCGTAAACCAGGGCTCCCCCCCCCTGGCCCTGTTCAAAGGACGTCAGACACTGGCTGCGCCTAATCGCCGATTTCAGCTTTTTCCAGCAGGCTCACGACCGGCACCTCCACGAGCTCCGAAACCCCACTGGCTGCAGGCTCTGCGCAGCCTTCACCGAAGCTCCCCGAAACGACAGCGTGCTCACGCGCTGCAGGACGAGCAGGAGGAAACCCCGCTCGCCGAAACCCGTCTTTGGAAGAGATAACTCACTGTTCTGGGGATGGGTGGCGACAGAGATCCATTAGGCATGTACGGGTCGTTATTCATATTTGGCATCATGATATACCCAGAATAACCAGAGTAGGACGGTCCCTTGCTGTATAAGCCACTGTCTGGATGTTTTCCTATGGAAGAGGAAACAATGATTACATTATTCCCCACACATGCATTTCTTGCAAGTTAGAGCACTTAAACAGGTACCGTGCATTCACAGAAATGTTCTGCGTGCAAACGTTTCCGTGCTTATGGCAATTACTTCGAGCAGAAATTAGTCAGCAGCGATTCACAATAACATTTTCTTGAAGAAGAAGAGTTAATTCTTGAAGGACTACGTGCATTCAGTGAGGAGTTTACAGTTAACATATGACAAACCCTCAGAGTAACCCATTTATTTTGCCAAGCCCCCATTCAAACAGACAGAAACATCAGCAGGGACATGACATTTCTCAAGTAGCAGTTTTCCCCCATTTTACACATCCCTCTAGGATTTGTGGATTCAGAAGTATTGTCAGTATGGGTTTTCAACATCATTGTCAGGAAAGGGAGGAACGGGGCAGTGATAACTAGATATAATTGTTTCCTTCTCTCGCTGAGACACTGTGTGCAGCAAACAATTCATGCTGGCCATGCTAACCGGGAACAATTAGAGGGCAGGGTCTGGCTCCTAAGGAGACCCTAGTGAATTCTTTTTGGGGGGCGAGTTGGGAGGGAAGCTGTTGTAACAGGCATGGCACTATAGCTGAGGGGGAAGCCAAGCGAGGAAGGTGATTTTGTATGAAAATAAAGAACTTGGCCCTGGGACCTGCAAAGGGATGGGCACCGGAGGGGGCGAACGGGTCTCCCACCCAGCGGTTGTTGGCAGTGGCACCACTTGCAGGTGAGCTTTT
This sequence comes from Nettapus auritus, assembly GCA_011076525.1. Lineage (NCBI taxonomy): Eukaryota > Metazoa > Chordata > Aves > Anseriformes > Anatidae > Nettapus > Nettapus auritus. The sequence goes on along the minus strand of CM021768.1, from coordinate 25,451,372 downwards.
GGGAGGATGCAAGGCAGAAGGGAAAACGGCGCAGAGCTGATCTCCTCCCCCTAACTGCCAAAACACCAGCAGCATGGGCATTATTGCTTGGAGGCTGTTTAATGACCAGTTTTGTGACAGATCACTGCAGAGTCCCGGGAAGCACCAGGACTGAACGGTGCCTGCCTCTACATGGCATTTCTGATCTGGCTTAGCTCGTGCTCATAAGCATTTCATTTTAAACACAGCCTTCTGCCACTCACAGCGCTCATTCTTTGTACATGTGTCCAGCTTCCTAAGCGATATTTGACAAACTTTGTTATTTCCTCCATCCTCCTCAACCCGAACGAACCAGCTGGTACATTAAAATTGGCAAGAGGTCTGCTCACGTTTAGATTTGAAGAGGGGCTTTAAGGAACAGACTTTGGCTAAGGGGAAAAAAGCACACCGTTTCTGAATACGACTCCGCTGCACCGTCTGAGTGGGGAGATAGATGTGTTTAAGCTGATATCCTAAAAATAGTTATTTCTTCAGCGAGGATCCATTTGGCCTACTTATCAGTTTCTAGACAACTGCAGTACCGTTTGGTCACTCGAGATAAATGTGCTGTACATCCATCTCCTTTCCAAACGTGCTTTGAAAGCGCCCTGGTGTCCCCCTTCCACAAAAGATACTAAATTTACACCTCCCCAGAGAAATCAAATTCCAGTCCACGGAGCTCGGGACAATACCGCAAGACGGGACCGTGCGGTTCTCACCTTCCTCGGGGTGCTCTCTGCCTTTGTCATGGTAGGAATCCTGCGCCTGAGTTTGCCTGGAAACCTGACCACGGGGAATCCACCGCCGGAGAGGAAGAAGGAAAAGAAAAAAAGTCATTGTGCGGATGCTCATGTATGGGCCGCGGGGCTTACATCTTCTTGGGGACAGAAGAAAGTTACAGCAAGAGATAAGTATCTTTGTTTTTCCTCCTAAGCCCTTTGGAAGGCAACTGCACCAGGATCGTTTGTGTAAACGATTCTTTTACCACAACTGTGTGGCTTTGCGAAGCCACAGAGCCAAAGCACCCTGCGTTTAACGAAAGGGGCTCATTTCTGGAAAAAGCACCGAGTTTTGGCGGGCGAAACCCCCCTGCTACATGGAGTTACCAAAAATAAGAGCGAGAATCGGGTTGCCAGGTCTTTAGGAAAAAAAAAAAATAATAAAATAAAAAAGAAGAAAAAAAGACAAAATTAATAGAAGAAATTAATAGAAGAAATTAAAGAAGAAATGACAAAGAAGGAATACAAAAGAAGGAAAAAGAAGGAATGAAAGAAGAAGGAATGAAGAAAGAAGAAATGAAAGAAGGAGGAATGAAGAAAGAAGGAATAATAATAATAATAATAATAAAAAGAAATGGAAAAATAAAAAAACAACAACCACAAACGGGTCCCCGGCTCGCCCCACGTTGTTTTAGCGTCGGGAATTTCTTCCCAAGCAGTTTTTGGGCAAATCCCTCGGAGAGTTTGCGGCTGCCCCCGCCGCTGCTGCCGGGCTCGTTTCGGGGTGCCCGAGCTGCCGTCGGGGGGCTCGGGGGGACCTTCTCGGCGGCGAGGGGCCGGGGCTGCTTTTTTTGGGGGGTGAAAGAGGGGAAAAAAGGGGGCAGCTCCGTCCCTCCCTGCCTCCCTCTTCCCCGCACCTCGTGCCCGTTGGCGCCGGGGGCGATCTCGGACTCGTTGACCAGCGAGGACTTGATGTCGGCCAGGTCGCCCTCCTCCTCGGGGTGGCTGATCTCGGCGAAGATCTTCTCCTTCTGGGGGTCCCCCTCGTCCTTGAAGGGGATCATCTCGTCGGTGGCGCACAGCTCCGGGTCCCCCCCGCCGCCCCCGGCCCCCGGCAGCTGCGGCATCCTCCCGGCAGCGCGGCGTCTGCTGCGGCCGCCGGCCCGCCGCGGGAAGGGGAGCGGGAGGAGCAGCGGGGGGAGGAGGCGAAGGAGGAGGAGGAGGAGGAGGAGGAGGGAAGAAGGAAAAAAAAAAAAAAAAAAAAAAAAGCCCCGTCAAGCCCTCGGGGTGGCGGCTCTCGCCAGCCGGAGCCCCCCCGCCCGCCCCCTCGGGGCCGAGCGAGCCCCGCTCCCTCCCGGTCCTGACCCCCCCGAGGGGGGTGGGGGGTCGCCCCGGTTTTGCTGGCTTGAATAAAGGCAAAAACCCCTTTGGGATTGTCCACCACAACCCGTCCTGAGCCCCCCGGCTCCCTCTGAGGGGTTGCGGAGGGGAGCGGAGCCGGCCCGAGCCGTGCCCACACCACAAGTTGGCAGCCACCCGGGAGGGCCCGGGTTAAAATGGCTGGGGGGGGGGGGACGGGACAAAAAGGGGGGGGTGACAAAAGGCTGCAGTCCCCCGCGGCTTTGTCCGCAGCCTCGCCAGGGGCTCCCGGCTCGGCACGGCTCGGCTCGGCCCGGGATGGGGGGAGAAAAGGAGGGGAAAACGGGGGGGAGAAGGAAAAAAGCGGCCGCCCCCCCGCCGCCCTCCGCCGTCGGGGCGGGGACGAAAGGAGCCGCCGGGGGGAGCCGTACCGGGACCGGGGGGGGGCGAGTTGGGGAGGGGGGCGGCCTTTTGGGTGGGTGTCCCCGTGGGTGGGTGTCCCCCCCCTCTCCGCCCCGTCTCGTCCCTTCGGAAGTTGCGCTGCCCCGTTAGCTCCCCGGTGGCACAGGGTACGGAGGCGCTGTAAAAAAAAAAAAAAAAAAAAAAAAAAAGCTAATAATTAAAAATATATATATAGATACATGTCAAAATGTAAGAAAATATAAGCAATCAAATCCGTGTGTTTCGCTGCAAACCGCTTCCCGCGATTTCGGCGTCGGGGCGGTCCGGTTCGGCCCCGCACGCCTCTCCTACCGGATTGTCCCAGCAGGGGCGCGGGGACACCTCCCCCCCAAACCGTGGGGACACTCCGAAAAGTCCCGAGCCGCGGCTTTTTGGTGCAAAACCCGTGTTTCCCACGAGCCAGCAGTTAAAAACCGGCTGCAGAATAGGGACGGGGAGCAGGTAGTGGGAAACCTTGGGGCGGCGGGGGAGGGAGAAAGGGGTGGCCACGACTTGTCCGGCCGGATAAACCAAAAATAAATAATAGAGAAAAGGAAAAGGGGGAAGTGGAAACCCCAAAAAGGGCCGAGGAGAGGCGACAAGAGGCCAGCAAGCGGCACCTCGGGGATGCTGCGTTTTCGTAGCGGAGCCGGGCAGCCACCCCGCCCCCCCCAGGCACCCCCGTCCCGGGCTGTGGGGCCGCTCCCGGAGCAGGTTTCGGTGGCCGGGGCTTCGCAGGAGAACAAGGGGGCGGCGGGGGTGGAGACCGGCAAGATTGATGTCGAGAGGATAAACTCAGGAAACCTCAAGCTCCGACACCAGATTTCGCTGGAGACGACGCAGAGCTGGCGGCTGCCGGATTGGGGGGGGGGGGGGGGGCGGGGGGATCTTTTGGGGCGGGGGTGGCTTTGGGGTTTTTATTTTTTTAATTACATTTTTTCCTTTTTCCCGTTTTGGGCGTTTTAACGTTTTAGCTCGTTTTGGTTATTTTCGCCGGCTTGGTGCTGTTGGGTATTTTTTTTTAATTATTATTATTATTTTTTAATTTCATCCCCGACCCCTCGGGGCTGGGATGGGAAGGGAGGAAGGGGGGGACACACTCAAATAACCGACGGGGACTGCACCCCCGATGCCAACCCCGGAGCGGGGTCAGGGCCCGCCTAGCGGGGTTGGGGGGCGCACAGGCTCCCCAAATCCCCAATCCCCCCCCCATAGGGGTGCCCCAAACCCGGCCAGGAGAGGAGGAGGAGGAGGAGGAGGAGGAGGAGGGGGGACACCCTTTGCGTGCGAAGCCGCCGGCGCCCGGTCTATAGGGGAGGGCGGGAGCGGGGCGGGCCGGAGAAGCCTTTGATGTCCCGCCGGCGGCCCCTTTCATCATCCCCCCCCCCTCCCGAGCCCCCCCCGGGCCCTTTGTGCGACTAAATTTGGCAGGAGCATGGAGGCGAGCCAGGGCGCCCACGTGTGCGCCGAGCTCCCAGCTGAGCCGGGCCCGGGTTTTCTTCCGGGTAAGGAGACGGCGAGGGGAGATCAAAGAGTTTGGGGAGCTGGAGCCGGAACGTGCGTGGAAGTAACGGAGGGAAAAAAAAAAAAAAAAAGAAAAGTAACGATAATAATTAAAGGAATGAGAATAAAAAGGAAAATCCAGCCGGAGACGCGGGGGAGAAAAGGGGGTGGGGGAGCGATGCGCACATGGTGGGGAAGGAGCAGAGCGATGGAGCTCGTTTTCTCCGGGAAAAAGGCAAAACAGAACATCGATTTCTGCATATATTTCTTCTTCTCTTAAAGGAAACAAACAAACAAACAAACAAACAAACCCTTTCTTTCAAAGCGCCGGGCTGTGGAGCCGAGGGGCTCCGCCTGCAGCTGCCGCCCGACGGCGCGTCCCTGCTGAGCCCCCCGGGGGGCTGCGGCCCCTCCGTGGCCTCCCCGGCAGGGCAAGGAGAGGCAGAAAAGCTCCCCCCGTGTTCCTCAAGGCTGCGAGGGAGTTTGGAGGGAGGTTTTCCAGGGAAACACCACTCCCCCCGTCACGTCCCAACCCCCCTCCGGGTTTATTTCCCCACCAGATGTGGATGCTGCTGGGCTGACCCCAAAGCTGGCAGCTTCGCCCTTGGGTCCGGGTTTGGGGAGGTGAAGCAGAGGGATGCTGCCGAGCGGGGGGAACTGTGCTTGCCACAGATCTGTGCTTTGGGGAGAGGAAGAGACAAAACGGGATTAATACGTGCCGAAACTGGGGGATCCCGACTCTTTCAGAAATGCGGATGCGGCTTCAAAATTGTAACAAAGGGCATCCCGGCTGTGTTCCTACCAGCTCTAGCAAAGAATAACCGCGCTTCTCACCGAAAGCTACTCTGAAAGAGATCGCGTGTAATAGGTATTAGGATATTAAGAGTGTGTATGTGATTTTTTGCTTTTTAATTTACACATCCAGCTTTCCGGTTCTGGGATGCCATTAATGTTCTTAGCCCAGAATTACCTCGTTTAAAGAGCCAGGTTTTCTTAGCCTGTGCGGCAACGTGGGCTTTATGAGATTTGAATGGGCAAATCCCAGCGGCGTGCTTTTTGCTGTAAGAACTTTTGTTTAGACGGAGGCACTGGTGGCTCAGCTCTCGTGAATACCTCAGGTTATCTTGAGATTAAACGGTTAGCAGTTCAGGGGCTGCTTTCTTCCATGGTGCATCGCGAAAGGCAGGGGAAATGGCACGGTTTCTCCCCAGAAATGGTGACACGAAGCAGCTTGCTAAATAACCCATACATCGCGCTGTGCCACCGCAGGATTGTTTCCGATGACTCATCAGATGGGATAATCTGCAGCGTGCGGATAAAAGGGAAGGCAGGGTTGGGAGGCACAGTGCCGAGCGCCCAACGTGCGCCGAGTGGTGGAGGGAAGGTGAGACCTGGGAAGAGCACAGCAACTTGCTGCCCCCCAGCTGGGATTTCGAGGTGGGGATTTTTACAAGGACCGAGCGGATGTTCAAAGGGTGTGCGGTACCGCATCCCCGAGAGGGCCTTCGAAAACCCAAACTTTAGGAGTTGTGTTGGACGCGGCACTTAGGAGAGATCCCAGTTGAAGGAAAGCCTTTTAATTGCAGAGTAGCACTTCTGCCCATTTACGTCAGCATCTCCTCCTTCCTCAGAGGCGGAAATAATGCTCCCAAATAAATAAATGCTATACATGGCCCATACGTGGCAATTTTCCCTATCCTGTAGAGGCAGGATGCCATAGCTGGGGGATGACATCCAGAGACCCCTCTGGTGAGGTCAGCACCTCCAGCTCCTGGGGCCCTGACCAGAAACGTCGGTGAACACCTCACGCTGTGGCTTCTTGGGTGCAGCAGGGAAAAGGCATGGAAGGGCTTTTGCTGGTGGTTTTGTGCACACATCCTTGGGAGCCTGGGGCTGAAAAGGTTTCTTCCTACCGGTGCTCGCTGTTATGGTGCATAATTAGTATTTATAGTCCCAGAAGTATGTGAGGCGCTTTGTGGAGAAGTTATCCTTCTGCAAAAGCCCTCCACCTGGCTGTAGCTAGGCCTACTTTGGAACTCAACCTAACCCAATTTATGTATCCTGCCAAACACAGAATTAAGACACAGAGCTGACCGCACCAGTGTTTTATTATTTTTTTTCTGGCATTGGAAACACTGACCTGCACTCCCAAGGCACTTGGAGCACCTTGTGGACCCTACCTCACTTTTAGGCAACAGGATTCCTGCGTGCCCAGCCACCCGTGGCCAGCAGAAGCCTGGTGGCTCCAGAGAAGGTCCCTTGAGAGAGGTGGGAGGGCGGCGGATCTGCGGGCAGCTCTCCAGCGGCAGCTGTGCACCGGCGGTGTGGGCGTGTGGGAGGCTGCTGCCGGGCTGGTGAGACAGTTCAGCAATGCGGTGAATGTGCTCCCCGCATGCGTGACTCCTGTTTGATTTTTTTTTTTCTTTTTTCCAACGCCCTGACCTCTGCCTGACCATGTTCTTCATGCACACGCAGCTGGATGGAGAAGGAGAGGACCAGGGAAACGCTCCCCTGTAGGAAGTGTTGGGAGCTGGTGGTGAGGTGGCGAGTTTCCCTGCATGCTGGGGAAGCTGCTTGGGGCTGGGATTTGTTGTCGAGCATCGGCTCTCGCCGCCCAGGGATGCAGCAGAGGTCAGCTTGCCTGTCTGAGGTGCTGAATGGCAGTGGGTGAAGGGCAGTCAGACCTTCAGTGTTGGCTAGGCGAGTGATGGAAAAATGCAGTGAGGAGTTTGCAGGAGCCTGTGGTGTACTCAGAGAGGAGTTCTCAGGAGCCTGTGGTGCTGTCAAGAGCCTTCTTATTTCAGCACCATAGCCCCATGGTTCAGGCTCTGGATGTGCACCTTCAGGGGGACGGGAGTGCAGAGGGCCACATCCAGCTCCTGCAGCCTGCTGCCTCCGTGGCCTGGGCAGTTTCAGTCAAATTTCGGAAACTGTACCAAAGGCTTGGGGGAATAAAGGGATGGATGTGGGCAAAAGCCACTCGCAGTTTCTCTTGAGTCCAGCCAGAGCTGCAGGTGCTGGCCCTGCTAGGGTTAAGCCCTGTGTCAGGGATGGGGTCCTGCTGAGGCAGGCCAGGTGGCCTACAGAGGTGGGAAGCCCGGGTCCATGGTTGATCAGTCGGCTGTCCCTGACTGCTCATATCCCAGCAGAAAGCCCTGCTTTCTCTCATGCCTGTGCTTTACCTCCTGTCTTCCATGCTCCCGGCCGAAAGCAAGAGTAACTTGCATATCTGGGTAAACCACCAGCAGCAGGAGTAGCCTTCCCTTCCCACCCAGCAAGGCTTTTCAACAAAACAAGGGACTCCAGCTAATAATGCTCTCCTTGGCTAAGAGACCGTAATAACTTTTACTAATTTCACTACCTTTTCATGCAATGTGTAATTAAATTATGAAGCTCCTTGCCATAGGATATTATGGAGGCCTGAATTATAAATGGATTCTGAAAAGGATTAGGCAAATTCATTTTGGCTACGAAACATGACTGTTTGGATACAACCTCCGGCTTAAAAAGTCCCTAAACCTCCAATGGCAGGAAGCCTATCCCGGCACAAGGAACGTAACGCAGCAGAGGAAAGCAGCCTGGAAAAACCAAAACAGTGGAAACTGGCCCAAATGCTTGCTGTGACGTGAAAATCAGATGTCTGCAATCTGATCCAACTTCAAATGAGTTTTAATAAATTAATCAAGAGGATCATTTTTTTTTTTTTTTTTTTTTTGGTTTATTTGCTTCTCCATCGAAGAATTCGGTTTTTCAGACCTCTCTCTCAGCCAAGACTACTTTTAATAACATTTATTTATGTTTGCTGGCCATGAAGCATCTAAATAGTGTTTCATAAAAAAAATGATCTTTATGTAAGAAAGATCAGAAGAGTTGCACGGTATTTATATTTCTTTAAAGAGGGTAACACTGGCATGCAGACAAGTTGTGGCTCACTGTTATATGTTAACAAAAGATTATCCATGAAACGTTGACCACAACAAAAACAATATTCACTAACCATAAAAATTAGCTTTTAGTGGCATTTAATTTAATTTTCAATGCATTATTTTGACTTGCAGTAAACCTTTCTGTTTTCCCTCAAACTCAAGCAAACACCTTATTGTGTTGTCTTCTTTTTGTCTAACAAACCCTGCATTTAGCCCTGATATGGGCATAGGATTCACCAGGTTATTTTGCATAAGAGGAGGACTATCTTTAGTGAGAGCAATTAAAACAAAGGGGCTGCAGGCCAAAGTGCTGTGTAAGGATAGCAGAAGTCATAGATTAAGCTATATATTAATTACTGGATTCCCTACCGGGAGCTGTGAACAGTTAATTCTTTAGTTTTATGTTATGTTTTTAAGGTAGTTCGTGGTCCTCTAAAACTTGACACGTCAGGAGGTTTTGTATGTAGATGTTGAAATGGTGCTTTAGGAGCTATTACAGGTGCATTGGAAAACATCCTCTGCCAGACCACAGAGGTGGATCCACAGAAAAGATGCGAAGCAGCTTTTAGGGGCCGTTAGCTTGGTTGCTTTGCACAGAGCTCTTGCACAAGGTTGTGAAGAGCTCTTTTTCTGTCATCTGCGCCCCTGATCTGTGCTTGAAGCGGTGGGTCTGAAGGAAGGTCTCCCCACCTTCCCTGCTTACAGAGATGCCTGCACAGCCTGTGTTGTCCACAGGACCTTCTCTGAATGCTTGCTTGGGGCTTAATCCTAGGTCTGACCACAAGAGTGACACTGTCTTTGCAATTGCTCTCTGGGGTGTCTTTCCCTCCATGCTGGATGCAGTGGGGGCACGGCTCTTCTGCCTGCGAAGTTATGTGCAACAGCAGGATGGGCTGAAAATTGCCCCAAGGTCCCTTACTGTCCCTTGGTCTTATTTTTATGGGATTTGGACATGACACCAGCAAAGAAGACAACAGTATTGACCAAGACCTGCAAGTGTTTAATGCCAGTTGTTCCACAGTAAAGCAGAGAAAACACTGCCAAAGGAGGCCGGTTGCTAATTACTAATCTCAAGGCCTCCAACACAAGGGACAATGAAAGGATTTTCAGGCACATACTTCCAGCAGTCTTGGCAGCAGTTGCTTAAAATTAATCCTTGCTTGTGGTTTCAGAGACTTGGGTCTTGGAACTGGCCCATGGTGTCCTCTGTGTTTGCACAGTGAGGAACACAATGGGACTCCGATCCCGGTATCTGAATACACGTATGTGCACGTGTGTGTACATGTATGTGGATGTGTAGCACACTTAACCATCCTGAGAGGTATCAGTGTGAACATCTCTGTGGTCAAGGCAGTGGCTTAGGCAAGCAGATCTTGCTGTGGTCAGGTCCAGCCCTCCTCTTACTGAGCCAGGAGCACAGCTCCCCTGCATTTCCGCAGCATAAACCTATCTCACCTCCTCTCTTTTCTCAGGTAAAGTGTTCTTGGCATGTCTTTCTCTTCCTGTTGTTGTCAGAACCAGATGTGCCAGGGCTCCAGCACCAGCTAGTGAGTGTGCCTTCCACCTGAAAATAGCATGAATTCAGTAAGGGGAAAGAAAAAGTCACCTCCTCGTACTTTATTGTGGTGTTGCTGCCAGCTCAGGGAAAATGGGAGTTGGTTCTTTGTGCAATGTGTGTGACTTGCTTCCTGCTCTTGCCAGCATGAAGCCACCACTGTCCTCCCTCACCCTGCTCTGTGCTGTGAGAGGGCAGGCACAAGCTGGCAGGGTGGGGAGCTTTCCCATATGACCCAAAGGAGGGATTCTGCCACCTCTCCTGAAGACGGAGAGCTGTCACCAGTGCCTGTGACAGTGCAGTGGTGCAGAGCACTTGTCTGAAGGGCTCTTGAGGTGAGGTGCACAACTGGTGTTGAAGCATGCACCGATTTCGGTATCTCTTAGTCATTATTCAGATTCTGAGCCCTCAAATACTGAAGCTTTCTGCCTTCTCCTTGGGAAGGGAGGGAAGCTGCTGACCCAAGGCATTTTACTTGTTTTTATCTCCTTGTCCTGTAGGAGTTTAGTTCACGCAGCTGTGGGGCGATGCAGTTTAGCTGGACTTCTTGGCTATATTTTCCTTTAAGCTTAAGGGTTTTCTTCTGCACAAGTTGCTGTTTGTGTAAATAACCTGTTGTGTTGCATGGTGGAGCTATACAATTAATCATCCTTACTTAACTTAGGAGGGTTTATATAAGTGGTCAGTCATTGGTTTAATAATGGTGAGTAAATCTGGCCTTTCAGACACGTTGATATAACAAGAAAGTTTAATTGGCAGGAATTTTGCAGGAATACTAATTTATTTCACTTATACACACACAAAAAAACTATAAGGACAGCTCTCTAGGACTCCCTGACGTAAGTGCCTAAACCAAATGAAACCATTAGAAGAACACAAAGCTGCTCGCTCAGCTTTGAGCTCCTGTCTCAGAAACCCACCTCTGTCTGTATATATATATTCTCTGCAGTATGTCAGGAGGGACAGGAGGCTTTGCTGATATTCCAATGGGAAGACCAGGGCTGATGTCTCCAAAAAGGTGAAGGAGCCTCACTACAAATGCTGTACCCTGAAGCTCTTCATCCTTCAGACAGCATAAGAACTGGCTCCAGCACCTCCACCAATTGTGATGGTTAATGGAGTAGCACAAGCAGGAAAGCTGCAAGTCATTTGGAGATCGAAATAAGACAACTGTCAGTAAGGTGTTATGTAGAGGCATGTGAAACACTCCATATATCACTGTGTTATTGACCAGCCTCACTTTTGGGGTGGTAGTGGGCATTTCCCCGATGCACGAGAAGATGTGCCCCGCTTCTATACTGCTAGCAAGTTTGGAAATCTTTTGATAGGGGAGCTGGCCAAACATACCATCTCATCATGTTCATGTGCTTTCTTGTGTGTTATAACCTAAAAATATTGTTTCAGCCAGATTTCAGAGCAAGATTTATTTTTATTTTCTTTTAAGGCAATTTGGAGCCAGAAATGAACAAAAAAAGCCTCCAGACCCCAAATGAAATGGCACCACTGAACAAAGGGGCTCTTGTTTGTAAACTTCCATTTTAAGGGCTTGTTGCACATTCTACTGGAACAGTTTTTCATCTTTCACTTACGCAGTCCAATTTTTTAAACACAAACCTATTCAAGAGTCAAGTACTTTCTACTGCCTTTTTGAGCGTCTTTTCAGTGCCATGTCTCGGTTTCCCAGAAAGCTGAACATGCTTCTCTCGCATGTATTGATCCTCTTAGATAATGTCTCCAAAGAGAAAAATAAAACAGTGTTTCAGTTCGCAGGGGAGCAAAGTTAAAGAGGCTGAGCCAAATCTGTCCTGTAATCTGTCAGCTGCAGAGCCTTCATCGCTTAATGATCCTCACCTCATGTTTCTGCCACTTACAGCACAAGAACAGGACTCTGTTTCAGAAAAAAAAACCAACAACCCAGAAACAACAACAAAAAAGTCCGTCTCCCCCCTCAATTTCCCTTTGAATCTAGTCATGGTCTAGCCAGGAGAAATTTTTTCTCTGCACTTCTACCTTAATATTTCTGTCTACATCGCTTTGCTGTTCTATGCTGCCAAAGCTAAGTGTTTGCTGAATTAAATAAACCATGCAGCGTTGACTGAGCTTGTGAATGCTGCCATTGTCATGAGAATCCTTTCGCCGATCCGACCCCAAATCCTATTGCCAACTTTGTTCTTACTGGAGCGGTAGCAAGCAAACAGGAATCGATCACGCTTGCGAGGGTAAGGCATTCTCCAAAACATACAGGCTGATTCCAGGCTGATTTTGTCACCAAGCAGCAAAGCTTCAGGTATGTTACATTTGGTCTGGGTTGGAAGCAGTCCTGTTTGTCTGGAAAGGTTTTGAAATTAGTAAATGCTCAGTGAATTAGCCACCCATTAGAGAAAAGCATTTCATCCTATAGCTGACAAAAAAATAAATAAATAAATAAAAAATCTTCGATTTAATGGATTTCCAGTGTTTGCATAATGCAACAGGGGTGCAAGGAAATTGATTGTTCTTATTCGTGCTACCTGGAGGAACTGTAGGGCTGATAGAGTGTAAAGTCACTAAATGAAAATTGAGAGCTATTTCTGACAAGATGTTTTTTTAAGGACCTTAAGAGTAGAGGTCTGAATCCTCATCACAAAACCATAATAAATGTCCCCTGTAATTTTCTGTGCCTTAAATGCCCACCCCTTGTTATATAGCCCAGAACCAGATGATCTTTGTGCCCTGCTGAGTTCACATAACAAAATCGGGGCTATTGGTCTTGTACGAGGTCTACAAAGAGATGTGCCCACCTTAGACTCCAGTTGCTCTTTGTAAAACTACCCCAGAACATCCTGTCTCACACACCACACTGTTATTTCCTCTAAACACCTCGTCTTTCCTCTCTTTTTGAGCCTGCTGAGCAGTAGCAGCAGCAGCAGAGACCTTCTGAGGGGCTGTGACTTGGAGCTGATGGCTCAGATCAGTATTTGAGATCCACGAGTGTCACTGGCTTTAGGTTTTTGGTTTCTCACTGAAGGTGAGAATACTGTCTGCGACAGTACAACCCATCTTGGCAATGTTTTCCTTCTTGCTTTGCCCTCCTTTCTGACAATGCAGTGCACAAAAACTGAATGGGGTCGCTCAGAGAGCTGCTGCACGGATGACTCACGTCTTCTCCAGACCTGGTGTTTCACTCAAGTGTGTCTCACACGAGAACCACGCTCTCACCCGGTTGTTTAGGTGAGTCATGCTTGGCCCAGCTCATGGCAAGAGGTGAAAAGCTCCTTTCGTTGACTTCTTCCAGTCTCATAATGTCAGCGCATACTTACTGCTTGGTTCCCTGTGGTCTTTTGCAAGTGCTCAGCCTGCTGCATTGACCTCTAGGGCAAGGTGCCCTGGCTTTATTGATGCTTTGGTGTCCATGAAGGTCCTATGGTGCCTGGTTTCTCCAAAAATGGGCCTTTTCTATGAGCTTTCTTGGAAATACGGGAAACTATGTTGTTCCTCCTTAAGGTACAAGGAGAAAGGTGTCTTGCTTTATGCTTTCAGATTCATAAGTGGGAGCTCCAGGCAATCCAGGCTTGCTTGATAGTGGGCTTCCAGCCTCGCCATGGCAGTGGCCGGCTGAGGCCAGGCTGCTGCCTGACTCTTGCTGCGCAAACAGAGGCTGGTGCAAGCCAACAAGGATAATTCATGTCCACCAGAATTCAGACCGTAGCTCAGAAGTGACTCTTCAAAAGCACCAGAATAATTATTTCACCTGGAGTTGGAATTTTTTCTCCAGGCTCGACTTACAGTTTATAAATATGTGAGATAGGAGATTGGTAATTCAGTTTATAGTTTGTATGAACCCTGAAGCTTATGTCAATGCTGTTATCTATTATAGAAATGCAAACATGCTCTTTGATGTGTTATTCTCAGTGACTTGGGAGGATAAAGACGGAATACTCTATGGGCATTTGTAAAAGAAATTCAGAAATTGCAAGTCTACTAGGACCTAATAACATATTTTCATTTTTTTTTTTTTCCTCTTTTGCAATATGCTTGATTACAGTAACTTAAAAACAGGAAAAATATTGCGTCTGTTTAGGCTCTTGCTGTAGGATAGCTCAAACCAGTTTCCCTGCCATACCGAACCCCCTTTTTTGAGTATGCCAAAGGCTTCTTATATTATAATGGCAAAGAAATTTCGTGCCATACAGTTATGATTTATTCTGTTGGGCAGATTTTCTTGCTATAGGAGCACCTCCTGCTGGCTCAGCACAGCACTACTCTTGGACTGTGCATGTTTCTCAGATTTGGGAATAACAAGGAAGCCAAGGGAGGTTTCTTGAGATAAAGAGAAATAATCCGTGTGGGACCAGCTCTGGTGTTGTGCATTGTGATAGAAATGGCTCTGGCAATGGAAGCTACCCAATCTGCTACAGACACATATGTACATAATCCATAATGGCGTATCGTTACTCCTCTAGCTCCGTTCAAGAGGGTCTCAAGAGTTTCCATTTATTTGTGCTTTCCCACAGTGAACCGGCCTGACACAGATGAAGACGAGAGAATGGGTGGCATCAAAATTGCAAAAAAGAAGTGAGAAACAGCAAGAAGACATTGTGCTGGTCCCTGGTAGCTTCCACTGATCAATGAAAAATCAGTCTGGATGTTCTTTTCATCAAAAATGCCATTTTCATTAAAAATGTGAACGTTTAGTGGGTTTGTGAACTTTTCAGTGAGTTCCGTTTGAAAATAAGAAAGCAAAATATGAATATGTCCTGTTTGACTCCTGCTACAACAAGAAGCTTCAGTGTTTCGTTTCCAAATAATTTTTTCTTGAAGGTTTGTTTTTATTTTTTTAGGAAGCGGTTAAAAAGTTGTTTCAAAAAATAAAAGAAGAAAAAGTATAAATGATATTTTAAACTTAATCTAAATAAGCTATCCTGACCAGAGCGTTTTGTTTTGTTCTGTTTTTTTTTCCTCCTTGGAAGACTAAAACAATTGAAAATGCTTGCTGTCATTCAGCCACACAACAAAAATAACTTGGAAATATCAATGTTTCCCCTCAAATGAGAACACTGCCAGTGCTGGCATGTTCCCTTTGGTGATCAAAGCTCTTGGGATGGATGGAGATGACATAAAGAAAACCTGGTTTGTTAGTTTAAATGTAGTGGGTGGGGAGAATGAGAGAGCAGAGCATCTTAGGGAGTAGGACTCAAACAGAAAAGGAGCAGTAAAGATCTGCTCATCAACGCCTATTACTAGTAGTAAATATTAGCACTTCCAGGCTCCTGTTAGTTATTGCTATTCCAATACAGTATATAAGGAGGCCAACGAGACACCAGACAACAAACCTAATAAAACACAGTCCTTGCCCCCTACAGCAATTAAACTTTTCCCTTAAAAAAGGACAACCCAGGGTTTATTACAAAAATATTTTCCTTCTTTATAGTCCCATTTTAAAATTTTGACACACCCTAATGAAAACACAGCATGCCACCACAATGCCACACTGTACTATGCTGTCATTTCTTTTACAGCTGTGCTTTGGCATATGTCCACAGGCTCCTCTGTTGGCTAATCGTCCCCTTTGTCTAGCTTGCTGCTCTTGGTGAGGGTGCCCCTAAGGTTATCGCTGTGCTCTCAAACAGTCGAGCTTCCGCTCAGGCAAATGCTCAGCCGGGAAACCTCGTTCAGTCCTACCTGTCTGCCCATGTTGCACTCAACGTGCGGGAAGGAAAACGAGAAAATTATTTGTAAGTGTTTTAGAAGTGTTTTAGAAGGTGCTTTCAAACTTCTCTGAGGCTACTTTGGTAAATCTTGCTGCTTGTAAAGTCAGGCTCCTTTTATCTCATAGGGACTGAAAGGCTGGAGAAAATTATAACTAAGACATTTTTAAGATTTAGAAAAAAAAATCACCTAACCTCACATAGTCAGGATATCAGAATATTACCTTTTAAGGCTGTGCTTTTCAAAAGAGCTTATGGGAGTGTGGCACCCGGACCTAGTCCTACCCCCACTGAAATGCATATTAATTTCCTGTCAACTTTCATGTGGGGGATCAAAACTCTCAGCTCTCACCGAATTTCCCTGGGAGTTTGGTGACTGTTGCAAAAATCCCAGCTCAAACCTCCTAACTGTCACTCTCATTTCAGGGAGAATTGGGTGCCTATTGCAAAAATCCCAGGCTGAGCAGTCTGATAACTCTTGGATTTCTGGGCCGGGCAGCAAGCACTGTGCATCCTACCAGAAAGCCGGCAGGACTTCCTGCTTTCCTGTGTGGAGGGTTTGGACGTTTGGGCCTTGGCTATATCCCTCAAGGTGGACTCAGGATTACCTGTCAGAGGTTTGGGGTGAGTTTACTTTATTTAGGTATCAAGGAGAATCTACTTCTGGGCAAGAGAAAGCAACATCTGATCTGGCCACAGCGATCCGCTTCTATTAAATTGGTGCTGGATGAAAGTTGCCCCCACATTTCCGAGACGAAAAGTAACGCGTGCGTTGTTTCATCCTAAATGGCTGCAACCGGATCTGTGCGGTGGCTTTGCAAGTCGGTGCAGAGCACAACCAACTGCAGCCAGTGGGATGCTGCAGGGGCAGAAGTAGTCACCGGTACAAATCTAATTACAAGATTAAGGCTACCGTGTGGGTGTGTGCTCGCACGTGTGTCGGGGGGGGTGCGTGCCCTGCTGCGCGGGCACGTGCAGATGGACGGCAATAAGGAGAGTGACAGCAGTAATGAGTTATTCGCCGAATAAACAAATCTGCTTCAGAGCATCCACTCCGGATCTGTGATCTCTAGCTGGTTTTTATTTAGAAGAAATAATATTTGTGTATTGAACAAATAAAACAGCCCTGCTTGCCACTGCTCTCAGAGCATTGGTAATTACATGGATTTCTGGTCAGTCCTGTCATAGTTACTCCACTAAGTTGATTAACCTATATAATGAGAACAGGACTGTGACCAATACTGACCCCACATCAAAGGATGGTATTGCTGCTGTGTGCTGACCTGAATTTTAATTGTTCACTAAGTTTTGTAATTAAACCACAGATGTGCTAAAGAAGAGATTAGGCATTTTAGATGGCAGTGCATGCATTTTCCCAGATGTACCAATTGTGTATACTACAAAACGTGAGATGCCCACCTCAATACGCAAATATCTAACGACATGCCACTTCACAGATACCTAAGCCTCTTCTTTTTTTTTGTAACTCGATGTCATAAAATTTAATTTATATGCTAAAACATTTCTATATACATTGCTGTGTGCCAACAAGGCTCTTGCATAAAGGTATATAAATAAATCAACAATGAATAATTTGGGACTTCAAGTGCCTGTGAAGTTCCCATAGGCTTATACACTCGGTCCTCAGAGTCCAAAAAAGCTACCGCAGACAGATGTTTTTCCCTTCTTCAGGATCATCAGAGTGGTACATCTGTTGCTTCAGCCAGTGGCTATGCCAGACTCAAGAGAAAACATGTTGCTCCTCAAATGAAGATGACTATTACAAATAAATTAGAACATCCAGAAAGCTTTCTGTGCTTCCCTTTGGCTGCAACACGCTCCTCTGGAAGACCTCGTCACATGAAAGAGCGGAACTGCGCTGCCCCATTCCTCGCATTCCCTCCCTCTGCCTTTTTGCTGGAGAAGAGCATATGTATCGACTTCTGAGCCTTCCAGCACATGCTGCCGTCTACCTCACGCACCCGTCCCCTTAGCAAGGAGGAGTGCTGCGTCTTTGCTTGCGCAGCTCCCCAGCCTGCCTCGACCAAGCAGACGAGACAGAGCTAGAACCAAGCGGGTAGATCCAGAGTTGGGTGGGTTGCGCTGGAAGGGAACAAAGTGGGACGGGGAGCTATGCTTCATTCATAATGTTTTGTCTGAGGCATATGGAAAGAATTAGGAGCTGCATTTTCATCTCGATGAGCTGGGACTTGGGAGCGTGTATTGAGATTTATGCAGGAGTGTAAATTCGGTCTGAAACTATTTTGCTTTACTTTGCTTGTACTTCTTTCCATGATTTAGTCTTCCTGTGATCTACCAGCAATGGGTGTCATGAGGACTCACAAAAAGTTATTGACTCTGTGAGTTTCATTTTGAACAGAGAAATGACTAAAGAGTGAGTAAAACCCGGATTTCTTTAATATGGGAAGACTATTGTGTATGCAGAATAATGAGGGAAAGATAACAAAATGTGGCAGGTTTAGTGCGGAGCAATCTCTGAGGTACCGACTGCTTCACAACTTAGCCAGAGTTCTTTGAACATGGACAATTTGCAGTTGTCTACCGATAACTGGGAAAAAAATACTTTTGTATGTGGCTATGTAACAAAGGGATGTTGAGATAGTCTCAGTATTTATGTAGTTTTGAAAACTGCAGGCTATAGGGGTATCTATTTGGCACTGAACACATTGTGCTTAACATTACGTTCACAACTTACTATCCAGAGACAGTCTCTGCTTTGTTTTTCTTTCCCATGGGCTGCCCAGGAATCCTAAAAGCATATCTGGGAAGATTTTCCTTTTAATGGGGGAATTGTAGTTGAGTTCACCGTGTTCTTTTTTTTTTTTTTTTTTTTTTTTTTTTTCCAATGTGCTCCAGTTCTGCTTGACTCTTGGAGCCCAAGAGGCAAACTCAACATCACTTGGGTATGAACTTCTCCCACCTCAGGTCCCACCTCAGGTCCTTGTCAGGTGCAGGACATTGCCACCTATTTTGGTTGGTCCTGCCATGAGGGTAATTGCCATGTGCTAGAGTTTGAAGAGCGTTGCTATATATAATACTAAAATTGGCATGCTGGCTTTTTCCTACCATTTTGCAGTAGTTACTCGCTCATTTAAGCATGTGACCAGCCTTGAAAAAACAGTGAGTACTCCTAAATGCTGGCTGTTGGACACTATTACGAATGATACCTTTATTACCAGACTATACACACAGGAACTTTGCTTTCTTTATCCAGAAGCACCCTCACCTTTAGAGACTCACCTTTACAGAAAAGAGTGCATCTGCAATAGGTGCCATGTCTACCCTTCTTGAATGCATTTGCAAGGACAGAGCGTTAAGTAATATACCTGCTAGCTAAAGAAAATAATATAGCCCCACCAGAAATACTGATATGCATATTCTTTACAAGTGCTGTACACACCTGCAAAAGCTGCTTTTAGATGGTAAATATGATTTCAGATTTTCCCTCTGTCTTAAGCTTGTGATGACAGAAGCCCATGCAGTGCATAGTGATGCCTCCAAACTAACGTACATAAAACTATGCTAACAAAACACAAATACCCATTTTCTAGACATCTCAAGCTCTGTGAAATAGATTTAGGCTCTTAAATTGAGACAGCAGTGTTCGAATAAAATTAAATGGGGTATCCCAAGGTTGAAATCCTAATATTAGAATTAATAGGGAAGAAAAGTCATAAACAAATCACTAAAATATAATTTTAAGGTAAATATGTTAATTTAAAATATCTTTCCATACTCATTTGAAAGATGTAATTTTGAGAGAGAATAAGCAGTTTAAAATTAATATAATTTACTAACAATTAAAAATTATAACAGAAGCAGAGGGAGGTTGGAGGTGAAATATTGAGTTTCCTTTGATAGGTAGAGTAATTATGAAGTATGCTTTTGAAGTTCAAGAAGAGAGCCTTAGGACACAACATTTTTTAAAGTAAAAATTGGCTTGCACTCTGTTCAAGTGATTTATTTTGCACTAAGAAATGGGTGTGAGACATGATGTGATTTAAAATGTCATCCCTTGATGGAACTGCTTGAGGGTGACATCATTTTTTTTCTCTCTTTTTATTTATATATTTGGGTGTTTGATTTCTAAACTTTTCTATGTTAGGGAATCTACTGAAATTAAGTACCAATGAAAAAATACCACACAACAACAACAACAAATACCCATCAACACCTCTGTGCTCCTCCAAGTAAAACTTTCCCCTAAAGATTAGGAAGCTAAAATCTAGACTCTGGAGGGAGCCACTGGGAAAGCAGAAATTTTTCTGCTACATCTTTGTCATCTGTGTCATTTACCTGATGGAATAGCACATTTCATACCCCCAAACAAATACACATAACACATTGTAGGAGCGTTGCCTCTCCTAAAAGCAGGCTGTCCCACACATCTCTGGATAGGAAGGACCACTCCCCTTCTGTCTTTTGGCAGGAGCATTTTTAAAATTTGGGACTGGACCTATAGATTTTCTTACAAATGACAAGCTTAGACCTCCCTTGCTTGAGTAAGTGGACTTGTGCTTGTCCAACCTCATCTTCTATGATCGTGTGACCAGACTGGTAGATGAGGGAAGGGCTATTGATGTAGTCTACTTAGACTTCAGCAAAGCCGTTGACATGGTCTCCCACAGTATTCTCCTGGGGAAACTGGCTGCCCATGGCCGAGACAGATACACTCTTCTCTGGGTAAAGAACTGGCTGGAGGGCCATGCCCAGCAGCTTGTGCTTAATGCAGTTAAGTCCAGCTGGTGTCCCGTTACAAGTGGTGTCCCCCAGGGGTCGGTACTAGGGCTTATCTTAATATCTTTATTGATGACCTGGATGAGGGGACTGCGTGTACCCTCAGTAAATTTGCAGACAACACCAATGGTGGGAGGTAGTGTCGATCTGCCTGAGGGTAGGGTGGCCCTTCAGAGGGATCTGGATAGCCTGGAATGCTGGGCTGAGGTGAATGGGATGAGATTTAATAAGGCCAAGTGCTGAGTCCTGCACTTTGGCCACAATAACCCCATGCAGCACTATAGGCTTGGGGCAGACTGGCTAGAAGACTGTGAAGAGGAAAGGGACCTGGAGTGTTGATCGATGCTCAGCTGAACATGAGCTGGCAGTATGCTCATGTAGCCAAGAAGGCAATGGCATCCTGGCCTGTATTAGAAATAGTGTAGCCAGCAGGAGCAGGGAGGTGATCATCCCCCTGTACTCAGCTTTGGTGAGGCTGTACCTTGAGTACTGTGTTCAGTTTTGGGCCCCGCACTACAAGAAGGACATCGAGGCCCTGAAGCGTGTCCAGAGAAGGGCTACAAAGCTGGTAAAGGGCCTGGAACACAAGTCCTGTGAGGAGCGGCTGAGGGAGCTGGGGTTGTTTAGTCTGGGGAAGAGGAGGCTCAGGGGATACCTCATTGCACTCTACAGCTTCCTGAAGGGATGTTGTGATGAGAAGGGGGTCAGCCTCTTCTCTCAGATAACTAATGATAGGACTCGAGGAAATGGCCACAAGTTGTGCATGGGGAGATTTAGATTAGATATCAGGAAAAACTTTTTCTCTGAAAGAGTGGTCAAGCACTGGAATGGCATGCGCAGGGAGCTGGTGGAGTCACCATCCCTCACAGTGTTCAAGAATCTCCTGGACAAGGTGCTACGAGATCTGATTTAGTAGCTTAGTGGGTAGTATTGGTGATAGGAGGACGGTTGGACTAGATGATCTTGTAGGTCCTTTTCAACCTTGTGTTTCTATGTTTCTGTGACTTTCTCCCGTGACGTAACAGATGGAGGAACTGACCTATACTGTGTGAAATGAGGGAGGCCTAAGCATTATACGATATACGTGGTAACTGGTTGAAATTGTGACTTCCATGACAAGTTTGCTTGCACTGGGCTTTCCAAGCAGGAAGAGGCAGAGCTGACTGTTGTGGCAAAGTGCTGAATGGCAAAGGTGGTTCTACGGCCAAAATGTAGCCTTGTTTACTTTGCAGACCTACGTCTTATAAAGCTTTTGCTTAACCTCAACAGCATTTTTAGATGCCTTGCTGACCGCCCTGGTGCTTTTTGTCATAAATCTTACAACTTTTGTTCAAAGCCCTTGCTTTTGGAGACAAGGGATTTATGTCAGAATCTCATAGATTTTTCTTCATGGCAAATCTCATAGTGTGTTACCTACTGCTAGTTGAGTAGGTCTTCCTTAAAAGTAAATTTCTAGCCTCCAGGTTTGCATCCAGAAGAGGCTTGGCAAGATAACTGGCATACATCCTAAGGGTCAGAATTGAGAACACCTCCAATGCATTATTATTATTTTCAAAATCACCTGATAGAAACCAGGTCTTGCAGCTTTCAGGGTGAAAAGTCTGAGCGATTAATTTTTCACCACTTCGTACTACAACCAATTCTGCTGTTACTTGAGGAAATCAGACCAAAGAACATCAAAGCTTCCATGGCTTTTTTTTTTTTTTTTTTTTTTTCCTGTGATTTCCTGGATAGCACTACACATACATGCAGCCTACAGAGCCTGTGCAGTGGGGCCACCCTTCTGAGGGACACCAGGCTGATGACAGCCACATCACTGTACCTTAATGGTGGTGCACAATGCTCTGCCAAGTTGATATGTACCCACTCAGCTGCTCTGCCTGGTACCTCCCAGGAACTAGGGGGCTCAGGCATTTGTGTGGAGCCCATCACAGTCCTGGGATGTGCCACATCTGCAGGACTTGATGGCACAAACATCTGGACGCACATTAGCTTTGTTGGATTGATGTAGGCGACATCCACCTGCACTTGCTACCTACAGAAATCACAACCAAATTAGAAAGAAAGAAACAAACAAATAAATGAAAAAACATTCAAGTTTCACACAGATATGTTCTGGGAAGCCCTTAAATGTGGTTGCTCTTCTCTCTCTGAGTTCCACCAGCTCTGCAGGGCTGAATGACTAAAAACTAGGGGAATGTATTTAATCACCAGCATGAATAAATTATAAATGAATACACACAGGGCACAGATCTGCCAGGCTAGAGAAGGCACTTTTTTCTTTGTCACTTTTCAAATAAAATTGCCATCTAATCTAAAATACAGCAGTCTTGCTGAAAGTCTGTGAATTCTCTTTGTATGAGGAACTGTAGCAAAGTTCATAGCCAGACTTGTTATAAAAACACAGAAGTTAAAAATAACTGTGCAGTCAAGTTGCAGAATCCATCTCTAAATGGGTGGCCCAGTTTGCTCTCACATTCAAGTATTGTAAACAAAAATCAACCCCATCTTTTTAGGCTGATGACGATAGCTTTTTTTCCTTGCCATGGGGAAATGTTCACTCTTCCCTATCAT